>CAJHNH020002223.1:1137922-1467922 GCA_905116865.2 Candidula unifasciata | reverse complement strand
CTATTTGCGCTTCAGCACTGTTCACTCGCTCCCAGAGGGCACTCACAACGTCTAGCTGGTCATACATCAGTTTACCACCAAGTGGTGCAGAACAGGCCAGTCTATCTGCCTGTTTATTTCCCAACACACGAGCAGCCCTGGAGAGAATATCCAAAGGATACTAACTACCCGGGACGGCTTGATAATAAGTAATGTAGTAACTTTTATTCTTTCTTTCTATCTTATTTTAGCCTGCTAGGATATCACACACAGTGCCACCATGTAGATGAGGATCACCCGTGGAGACGTCCCAGAAACCGCGTTCAGCCATTAGACCATATTTATGGCCGGGCTATATTGCGGCACCCGGCAAGAGCCAGAGTAAGGCTTCAAATAACGAAACATTGCATCCCATAAAGAGATGACAAGAAAAAAAAACTTTTATTGGATTGGATTGGATTTTTTACCCCACCAGGACATCACACAAGCGATAAACACCCGATGACACAAAGTGCCACCATGCGGATGAGGATCACCGTGGAGAGGTCCCAGAAACCGCGTTCAGACATTTGGCCATAATGATGACCTGCCTATATTGCGGCCCCTGGCAAAAGCCAGAGTGGGGCTTCAAACAACGAAAAATAACGTCCTAAGAAGGACGAAAAGTTGCTAGGTAAACTTTTATTGATGGAGTCAGCGGTTTTATGTCGTCTGGAGGGCGAGATTTGGCGAGATAGCCGAGCTTTGTTTATGATATCCTAGCAACACCGCCATTTCTGTTTGGCATGGATGCTATCTCACTATCTGACGGATGCGGAATGTACTGAACCGATAGATACACACCAGTTTGATTAGAACTGTTATGTTTTACCATGGAGTCCGGAGTTTTGGATTTAGCGTAAGCATTTTCCCCCCATTTGCTTGGAGATTTTGCTAGCGGCGACGTAAACATAATGCGTATCTCACTATCTGGGATTAATTAACCTGTTGGGTTACAACATCGTTGAATGTAATGTATGATTTCTAAGTAGCATTGCAACCGTGGGGAGGGGTAGGAGTAGTAGGGCGTTAAATAGATCTGGGCTACTGAAGCTTAACTCTGTCATTAATGTTTTTCGAAAGATGCGTAAATTATTATGAACCAAGAAAGAAGGAAATATTTAAAACAAAATGTAAACTTTCTAAATGATTTAGTAAATCATGTGTCCGTGCGTAGTACCGTAGTACGAATGAAGACACAAAGCACGAGAAGAAACCCTACAAAGAGGCTTTGTTTAACCAGTTGATCTGAATAAATTGCTTTACTACTTCCGTCTCTGTTAAACACCTACAGCTCACGTATTTACTGATTTTAAAACTATTGTTCTGTGGCTTTACTCTTTAAGGACCAGAAGAAGGTTTTCTATGAGACGCTACTAAAGAAGTATCAGGACTCTAATTCCTAAATGAATTACATTCAAAGTGGTAATGTGACAGTGCTAGTGACAATTAGACAATTCTTTAGTGAGTTGTGACCAAATACAAAAGCAAGAGAGCATATTTAGCTAAGGAGGGGATTCGGCAAATTGATGATTCACACATCATGCATTGTTTGGGACATAAAAAGTTAGAGGTTGGTGAATGAGGTTAACAGTTTCATGATCCTTAAGTACCAGAGTTCATTTCCTACGGTGGAGGGTAAAAAAAAAAACAACAACAACATTCTAAGGATTTTTGGCAATGGTACGAGAGTCATGCCTAGTAATATTCTCAAAGACAACAATGGGACACTGTAGCCAGCCATGATTGTGAAGACGACACATATTTTTTTTTCCTGAATGAGTTACAAGTTTAATGGTATATATGTATTCCCAGAGCCATAAAGAGTACAAGGAATAATAATACTGTAGCCTACGTGTATGTTATTTGAGACCAGTTAGCATACAACTGGCTGGCTTATCCCATAGAAAAACTTAAGCTGAAAATACAGCAAGCCGTCAAAAAAAAAAAAAAAAAATAGACACCTCTGCTAGAAGAAGTGGGGTGAGATGTGGAGACAATTTAAGCAGCATGAATTGTTGAATTTCCTTTTTTTTTTTTTTTTGGTCTAGGAAGAACCATCTTCACAGAGGAATAAAATTAACTCTTTTAGTCCCAAGGAATGTATCATATGTTCATAGATTCCTACCTAGAAGTTCAATGAACGCATGAGGCACCGATTTTACGTCTCTTTTGGGGGCCTGTGATGCTAAGCCCCCTGGGACTCAAAGAGTTAAGATGGGAATACAGATAAAGGAGATCGCTACAGATACATATGAGTGAAAGTTTTCAACACAAAAAAAGCACGTTAAATACATGCAGTGGCAACAATAGTCCTAATATCCTGAAATCTCAAGCTCTAATTTTGGAAGACTTTTCATACTCGCCATTTCCATGGGCTGTGATCCCATATCTCCTTGTGGCGCTATTATCTATAAAGACGGAAAGGAGCCGGTAATAAGCCAGAAAAATGGTAAAAACCACATTGTGGGCAATAGAAAAACATCTGATGAACCAGGCTTATTCTTATGATGTAGCTGTGTGATCTATCTGTTGTGCCCCTTTCATAGTCTTTTTTCTTCTTTTCATTCTCCTTACAGGAGGGAGTTGCTTAGTGCCGTAGTTTCATGTTTGGTTCTGACATCTTTCTGAACTATCTGTGCCTTTTGGCCCATCACCTCTGACTTTAGTATGTCTTTCTATTTGGATGAGCTTCTTTAGTCCATGGTCCATCAAAACCTATCCATTGGACAGTGGAAGTTTGTGATTAGAGTTCCTTTTCCTAAATGGGCTATCCTCCGAATAACGGCCACATATTATGGCGGCCAAAAACAGGGCTTCAGTCACATGTAAATTGCGGACTTCTGCGACTATACCACTACCGATGAGAGTATCTCCTGCGCTGCTACCCGTGGCACGGAGCGGGGCTAAACTAGATTTCTGGGACTCACGAGCAAATCTGCAGGAGATGCAGAAGCTGCTGCTCGTGAGTCCCAGCCATCTAGTTTAGCCCCGCTCCACGCCACGTGTAGGGGCGTGGGAAATACTCTCGGTGGTGGCGTTATAGTCACTGGTCTGCAATTTAAGTCACCGGAAGTCTGCAATTTATATGTGACTGATGCCCTGTCAGGTTGTGTTTTTGGCCGCCATAACATGTGGCCGCTATTCTGAGGATAACCCCTAGATGTTTTGCTATCCTCAGCTGATGAGCTCCATCATCTGCTCATCATTTATCTGTTTCATGACAGAAAGAGGTTTTACCCCATGGTTCAGTGCCTAGCATGGATGACCATTATGTCTCTCTTTTGTCTGTTCTTCACTGCCCGACTGACCTGTTTGGCTCGGGAGGCCTTCTTGCTGGTAGCTATGCCACTGCCACCATAAGTCTCAGAGTAATGGACAAGTGGAGACACAGAGTTTTTCTGTTTAGAAATTATCACCTGATTTTGCTCTGAAAGTTGATAAAGAACATTCCCTGTATGGATTCCAGTGACTCATTGTGGGAGGGGGGGGGGGGGGGGCGAGAATAGACCCACTGCCTCCTTAACAAGCTTGTTGTAAGAGTAGACTAATTAGGGGTTTCCTTTGAAGTCAGAGTGCATCTGCCTGAGGGGCAAGGAACCAACAGTCTGCATTCCAGTAAGCTAGATTTGTAAAATCAATGTGTATGTAGAACGCTCATTCTGGAACAAGACAAGTCCAGAAGTGGACAGACAATCAGATTTTTTCGGCGGCTTTTACAGCTGGTGAACATAAAGAAGCAGAAGAAAAAGAAGAAGAAACTATGCATGAACTTGTATTTTGTGAACTATTTTAATGGATGTATTTTTAAAATTTTCACAGCTGGTGCCAGGGTTATAATGGCAGTAATATATCTTTCATCGAAACTGGCGTGATAATCTATCAGTGTGGTCGCAATGTGAAGACAATTTCACTGAGTGGCAGACATGCAGGATTTGCATTCAAGGATGCTGCGATTGGGCCTGTGGCTTTTCATAAATTAAACAAGCACATTGCCATTGCTGAATTTACATCACAACCCAGTATCTTTATCTATGCTTACCCCTCATATTCTGAGGTAGCCATTTTACAAGGTAACATTAAAGTATGGTTTAGTATTTCATATTTTAGATGACATTTTATATTTCTTAACATTTAAGTTGTTTTGAGGAGCAGCTGGCCGAACAGTTAGAGCGCTTGGCTCTCGAGCAGGCTTGAATCTGGGTAAGGCTGAGGATTTGTTTATGTCGGGGGCAAAATAATCCTCACCTGCACAGTCATGGCGACAGCACTAGTTATGCGGCCGTAAATCCTCTAGCTGAAAGACTCCCCCTGCCTATGCCGCAAAAGTGTTATAATAAAGGCAGTAATTGGCAGTTTTTTCAAGTTGTTTTGAATGCTGTCAATTTCAAGGTTGTCGTGTTTCAGATTGTATATAAATTGAGTTAAGAACCAACATGTTAGCTCTCATGTCACATACACTAGAGACCTCTCACAATAAATGTCCAAGGATAATTTTTTGAATATTTTGGTGACATAAGATCACAAATGAAGGACTGAGGAGAAAAACAAAATTTTGCATATACTTTCAGTTGACTCTGATACAGATGATCTTCCATGCCATTATGTCAAACTGTCCGGCATCTTTTCTGCTGGTCTCCCTCTGCCTCCCCCTCCCCTCTCTAACTTTCCTACCGTCACGATGTACTCCAATTTTCTCCTTCTCATCACATGACCAAAGAATGTAGATTGCCTCTTTCTGATGTGGGCAATCAGTTTACCCTACCCTGCTACACCATTTCTAAAGATAGAAAGAGTGTAAATGATTACTGGCTGGTACTGAAAGAGTACAAGCTGCCCAACAAGCAAAAGACAGGAGACTAAATCTAACTCCTCTCTGCAATGCTTTTTTTTTTTTTTGGCATAAGCTGTAGGACAAAAGAAGAAAGAATACCAAAAGATTTAAATTATCTATATAGACTATTAGCAGACTGTCTAAAATTTAACATTTTTGTTTTAGTTCTTTAAAGGTTAAACAGTGCAGATATCTTTGTAATATTAATACCTAAGGACTTTCATAAAGCTTATCAAAGTTGAATATCATCATCATCATGTGCCCTGTCAATTGGCGTAGACGCTCATGCATCTCCACAGATCACGATCCCTGGTTGCCTGGAACAGCTCTCTTGATGATATCCTTCCATGCCATTGTTTCAGCCCATCCAGTATCGTCTCTCTTGGTCTGTCTCTACCCCTTTTTCCACTGATCTTTCCAGTTGTCACGATGTTCTCCAATGTCTCTCTTGTCATTATGTGACAAAAGTACAGTGTTTGTCTTTTAAAGTTGAATATATTTGCAATTATTTGTTAATTTCTGGACTGTCTGAAATTTTAACATTTTTGTTTTAGTTCTTTAAAAGTTAAACATAGTCTTGTAATTATATTTATAAAACAGACAATTGAGGATTTTCACAAGGCTTATCAAAATTGAATAATTTGCACTAATTTTGTAAATTTCTGAATACATTGTTTCTTGAATTTGATTTCATTTCAGAGGGAGCAGACCTTGAATTTCAGACTATAGCTTTTTCTGAGAGTGATTATCTTGCCAGTATTTCAGGAATCCCAGATTTCAAGCTTATTCTATGGTGTGTTTTATTGATCTCATTCCTCTAAAATTTGAAATGTTAAAATTGTTCATACAGTTAGACATATCTTTGGCAGAGCTGTAGCATATTGCTTCGTCATGGGTGTGTGGATGTTTGGGCTTCCTATGGCAAACAGACATGCATTGATTTGCATTCTTAGAAGCAAAGGAAATGAAGTGCAGCTAAAAATACATATAAAACAAATATATAAACATTAAAAGCTGTAGTTACCATACATGAAAATAAACCTATCACCTCCAGATATTGACAGTACCTCTGAAAGAACAGATATACTTCGATGCAGTGCCTGCTAGGCATCTTAAACTAGGTTTCCTACCACTCACCAATAGTCATTTCTCAGAAAATACAGTATTGTTATTTTATTCCAGTTTGCTGGGACTTGCTGAGCAGTTAAGAATGCTATACTTTTCCCCGGGAGACCCAGGTTTGAATCTTTGACTCCCTGTGTGTGTTCTGGGACCCTCTTTAGGGACAAATTAAGAGGCACAAGCATGTAGTAAATTAATTAGGGGTGTTTCCTATGAAGTGGGAGCGCATCTGCCTGAGACGCAAGGAACCAATAGTATGCGTACAAAAAGCCAGATCTGTAAAACAAGGGTGCATGTAAATCTCATGTTCTGGAACAAAACTGCAGTCCAGAAGTGGGTGAACAACCAGAACATTTGGCTGGAGTTTACTGCAAGGAAGAAACAGAAGAATAATGCTGAGAAGAAGAAGAAAAAGAGGAATCCTTGGTAAGATGAGGGATCTTTTCTATAAGGGGCAAAAATAAAATTCTATCCTGCAGAGTCTGTGGCAGGTACACGAGCCATGTGCAGCCCAAAATCCTCAGACCTGAGATCCCCTTGCCCTACACCACCCTTGAAAAAAAAAAAAAATGTGGTACAAACTGGCAGTAAAGACAAATTCCAGTATGCACAGTCCTGAACATGCTATTCTGAATGTCAGAAACACAATATTGCTGATGAATTTTGTAAAGAGAATTATTTGATCTTTGGTATATGACACATTATCTGTCTCTGTTTAGTGCAATAATTTTATAAGGTGTTTTTTATGAAGAAATATTTTATAACAAAAATATTGTAATGTTTTATTTATTTATTTATTTCAGCAACTCTTTTCATTTCCATTCTCTCCAAAAACCTCAGTCTCACTAGTACCATTTGGTCAGAACACACTGAGGAAGCCTGGCATTTCTGTTTACCACTTCCACTGTATATTTATTCTCTGTAAACGTAATGACGAGTTAAAGTAAACTTTCTGAGATCATGCATCTTTCCTGTGACAGCTTATGGATGTCAGTCATGGACTACTCAGTCACTCAAGAACAAATGGGAACTTTTGAACTGAAATGTTATAGAAAAAAAAATATTCTTAGAATACAACAGACCAAGAAGAAGAAACACACCCACATCCTGCATGGTCTGAACATCAAGAAGAATTGACTCATAAACAGCATCCTGTCCTGAAAGCTCAGGTATTTTAGCCTTGTTAAACATCATGATAGCCCAGAGAGAACGGTGATGGAGGGTACAGTTTCCAGAAAATGAGGCAGAGGTAGAACTCAGTTAGGGTAGATACAGGACATTGAAGATGCATTGGATATCAAAGCACATGGGGCTGGTGAACTTGCTAGAGAAATAGCAACTTTTAGCTGTGCTAAGAAGAGAGTGATGATTTGTACAGGACCTGCTGACTGATGAAAAGTAATGAACTCATTTTTTCACAATATAGTTATTTACTCACATTGGAGGTAAATTGTAAAACTTCTACGATTGATAGAGTTATTGTTCTGAGTCCCAGACAGTTGTTTAATTGACACATCAAAAAGTCCCAGTCACGGAGTCTCAATGGAAATATAATTACGGAATATAGGTTAGTTGTATATTCTTTACAGGACGATGAAGAACCAACCCCAGCAACCCCTGGCTGTTGTGTGGTTTCTCTAGGCAAGATTACATCCAGTAGTTTGCCATTGCTTTTTGGATGGTCGGCCCCCTGATACCACTGTCGAAACCAACGCAAGGCGCATGGCTAGCAGCTGGGATCGAACCCAGCACCCCGGCATTACGAAGCGTTCGCATCGACTTAGCCACAGAGCTGATAATTACAGAATATAACATTTTAAAATAACAGATGAAACAAAGTAGATTAATATTACAGAACAGTGAGTCTTGAGAAGGATAGGAATGCACACACTATTCTTGGAATAACCAATAAATACATTACAAGTTCTCTGGTACTGAAAGAGTCAAGGGTGGAAAATATCAGTTGTGATGTTTATAAGCAATAAATTTTTCCAGTTTTAAGCAGTGCCTTCTCCGTCAGCTTTTGCTTCCTCACAGACATAATCTCATACATAATCTTTTTGCATTATTAGGTCAGACGAAACTAAAGAAATCTGACTACTCTAATGGTGACCTTTATCCTACCTATAACACAAAACATACATTTGTTTTTGTGTTATTGAAAAAAGAAAGAAACATTTTTGTGTACAGCTTTTAAAACTGAAAGAGTTTATGAAATATGATATTTCTTCAGATTTTATTGCATTTTCAGTTAACATGTTGGTAAATTTTTGACAGGAATTATGTCGAAAACAAAAAGTTGGCTACTGTGGACATTACAAAAGATCCTGTCAAGTATTTGTCTTTCAGTAAAACAAACTGGAGACAATTATGTATGATGACTGATGCGTGCATAACATTGTGGAATGTTGAACAGTGCGGCGCAAAGTATCTTATGATTTCTCAGTAAGTATTTCCTTTAAAAATACATTATTTATTGTTGTTACTGAGATAGGGAAACAATGAATTTAAAGTCTCATGAAGCTATTGGGTTTCTTTGGGGAGAGGGGGGGGGGGTATCATTTAGTTCTGTATTTATATTGCTCTCCTTTAACTCTGTTATAACAGTTATCAAAAAACTAGCAAATTATAAAATTAGTCATAATCGTCATCGCTTTTCTTCCTCTTTTTGTTTACCAATGGAGCTTAACCTTTAGCTACCTCACGCCATGTTTCCTTTCTTTTGCTATTGGTCTACAACTATTTATTAAACATTCATCATCATCATCTTTATTTAGAAAATCCTTTGTAGAACTTAACTCTGATCATGGTACGCTAGAAAACCACGCTGTCCCTTGCAGACTTTACCATCAAGTTAACCTTGATACCATTTCTGTCCTTGATTTGTCATTGGGTAGAACATTACAATGGTGGACATTTAGGCCATTGTGTCGCCTAGTAGGGCATTAAATGAGTGGAAACTGAAACAGATTTGTCACACAGTTAAGCATTAATATGGAAGTGAGACTATCAGTGAGAAAGCCTGTAGTGAACAATAATGAGAGAGTCCAGAAAGGCTGGGTTGGATTCTTTGCATGATTTCTAAAGGATTGTATTGGATATAATGGAATTGAATGGAGGATTTTACTGCAAGATCTATGTGATGTACACTGGCACAACATGATGATGTTGATAACATTTTTCACTTTTGCTTTGGGAATTTATTGATTAGTTCCAAAGGCTTTTCTACTTCAAATTGTGTGTGTGTGGGTCACAGTATTCAGAGATCTCCTCTCATAACTAACTGTAAGATCCACTATCATAGCTGACTGAGATACCTTGTCTTAACTAACTGTGAGATCCCTGATATAATTAACTGTGAAATCCCACAATATAATTGTGAGATCCTCTCATATAGCCATGAGATCCTGTTATATAGCTGTGAGATCCTCTGATATAACTGTGAGATTCTCTGATTTTGCTGTGAGAATGCCTGATAAAACTGTTAGATCTCCTGAAATAGCTAACTGTGAGATCCCCTGATGTAACTGATGTCCTCTGATATATCTAACTGAGATCCCCTGAGATAGCTAACTGTGAGATTTCCGGAGATAGCTAACTGTTAGATCCCCTGATATGGCTAACTGTGAGATCCTCTGATATAGCAGATTGTGAGATCCCCTAAAAAAGCTAACTATGAGATCCCATGATATAGATGTAAGATCCCCTGATATAGCTGTAAGATCATATTACATAGCTGACAGTAAGATACTATAGCTAACTGTTAGATTCCTGATACCAAACCTGATATTTATCTGGCTTAGTTAACTGTGTGATCCTCTTATGCAGCTGTGAGATCCCCTAGCTAACTGTGAGATTGCTTTGTCAACTGCAAGATCCCCTAGCTAGCTGTGAAATCCCCTAGCGAACTGTGAGGTCCCTTGATATAACCATTGTGAGATTCCTTAGCTGACTGCAAGATCCCATAGCTAACTGTGAGATCCCCTAGCTGACTATGAGATCCCCTAGCTAACTGGGAATATTCCCTTGCTGACTGCAAGATCCCCTAGCTAAGTGTGAGATCCCCTAGTTAACAGTAAGATCCCTTGATATAACTAACTGTGAGATTCCTTACCTGACTGCAAGATCCCATAGCTAACTGTGAGATCCCCTAGCTAACAGTGAGATCCCCTAGCTAACTGTGAATATTCTCTTGCTGACTGCAAGATCCCCTAGCTAAGTGTGAGATCCCCTAGTTAACAGTGAGATCCCTTGATATAACTGTGAGATTCCTCTGCTGACTGCAAGATCTCATTGGAAATTGTTCTCCAAGGTCTCTGTGAAATCCCCTAACTAACTGTAAGATCCCTTAATATATTTAACTGTAAGATCATTTTGATGACTGCAAGATCCCCTAGCTAAATGTGAGATCCCTTGATATAACTAACTACGTTAATACAACTAATATGTTTTACTGTAGTTAAAAATGTGCACATTCCAGTGATTGTATTGATTATTTTGATGCTATTGCTAACTTTTAATATTACTTGATGTGTGAATGAAATGAGGTAAGAATGGAGGGAGACCTCGAAGGGCAGAATGTTAGACGGGCCTGCGTGCCCAATTCTTAACCCTTTAAAAATAAAGTTTGTTCGTTCGTTCGTTTGTTCGTAACTGTGATATTCCTCTGCTGACTGCAAGATCTCCTTGTTAATTGTTCTCCAAGGTCTTTGTGAAATCCCCTAACTGTAAGATCCCTTGATATATTTAACTATAAGATCATTTTGATGACTGCAAGGTCCCCTAGCTAACTGTGAGATCCCTTTGCTGACTGCAAGACCGCTTAACTAACTGTGAGATCCCTTTGCTGACTGCAAGATCATAACTAACTGTGAGATCCCTTTGCTGACTGTGAGATCCCCTAGCTAACTGTGAGATCCCCTAGCTAATTATGAGATCCCCTAGCTACCAGATCCCCTAGCTAACTATGAGATATCCTAGCTAATTGAGAGATCATTGTCATAACTAACTGTGAGATCCCCTAGTTAACTGTGAGATCCCCTAGCTAATTATGAGATCCCCTAGCTAACTACCAGATCGACTAGCTAATTGAGAGATCATTGACATAACTAACTGTGAGATCCCCTAGTTAACTGTGAGATCCCCTAGCTAATTATGAGATCCCCTAGCTAACTACCAGATCGACTAGCTAATTGAGAGATCATTGACATAACTAACTGTGAGATCCCCTAGTTAACTGTGAGATCCCCTAGCTAACTATGAGATATCCTAGCTAATTGAGAGATCATTGTCATAACTAACTGTGAGATCCCCTAGTTAACTGTGAGATCCCCTAGCTAATTATGAGATCCCCTAGCTAACTACCAGATCGACTAGCTAATTGAGAGATCATTGACATAACTAACTGTGAGATCCCCTAGTTAACTGTGAGATCCCCTAGCTAATTATGAGATCCCCTAGCTAACTACCAGATCGACTAGCTAATTGAGAGATCATTGACATAACTAACTGTGAGATCCCCTAGTTAACTGTGAGATCCCCTAGCTAATTATGAGATCCCCTAGCTAACTACCAGATCGACTAGCTAATTGAGAGATCATTGACATAACTAACTGTGAGATCCCCTAGTTAACTGTGAGATCCCCTAGCTAATTATGAGATCCCCTAGCTAATTATGAGATCCCCTAGCTAATTATGAGATCCCCTAGCTAACTACCAGATCGACTAGCTAATTGAGAGATCATTGACATAACTAACTGTGAGATCCCTGGCTAGCTGTGAGATCCCTGGCTAGCTGTGAGATCCCTGGCTAGCTGTGAGATCCCTGGCTAGCTGTGAGAACCCTGGCTAGCTGTGAGAACCCTGGCTAGCTGTGAGATCCCTGGCTAGCTGTGAGATCCTTGGCTAGCTGTGAGAACCCTGGCTAGCTGTGAGATCCTTGGCTAGCTGTGAGATCCTTGGCTAGCTGTGAGATCCTTGGCTAGCTGTGAGATCCCTGGCTAGCTGTGAGATCCTTGGCTAGCTATGAGATCCCTGGCTAGCTATGAGATCCCTGGCTAGCTATGAGATCCTTGGCTAGCTGTGAGATCCCTGGCTAGCTATGAGATCCTTGGCTAGCTGTGAGATCCCTGGCTAGCTATGAGATCCCTGGCTAGCTATGAGATCCCTGGCTAGCTATGAGATCCCTGGCTAGCTATGAGATCCTTGGCTAGCTGTGACAACCCTTACATAACTAACTGTGAGATCCCCAGACACAGCTAACATTTAGATTATAGCTAAGGTTAACACTGACTGATTTTCAAAAGAAACATTTTGTGTACATGTTTTCATTATTTATGAAAAGCTATATAGTATAACTATTGAATACAATATGTTTTTTTTCTTCAATCTTTTTCTCATATCCTTATTCTATAGTTGTGGGTTCAAGCTGTATGATAGACATGGCTAATGAAGACACTTTTTTTTAGGGGTACCTAGCTAATCATATGTCTTAGTACACTTATTCCTACAGTGAGGCATTTTGGTCATTTAGAGGTGACAGGCTCAATTTCCACATGATAAACTATAGCTTTGATTTTATTTTTGTCTATTGTGTCCTGTCCTTGTATCTTTCTACATCTTTCTGTGAGTACTGATAAGTACATGTCAATTTTAAAAATTATATTTTCATTTTACATTAAATATGAATACTTGTTTATTGTTGCCCCCCCCCCCCCCCCCCCCCCATCTTACTTTCTTTCTTATTTTTTTGTTTAACTTTTTTTAAGCATAATACGCCTTCCGCCAGCAAATGTGAGTGACTACTCATCCATCAATGAATACTTTGAGAACATACACAAGCATGAGGAGGAAAAATCAACAACCAAAAATTCCAAATACATAATTGACATCCCTGATTCAGCAATAGCAGGCTTATCTGGAGAAGAAGTCGAACATCTGGATGTCATTAAAGATTCTACTGTGCGAGTCAAACCTGTTTCAATGGCATGGCTGCCTACTGGTGATATCTGTGTTGGATGCGAAGGTGGCGAGCTATTCAAGGTTATAATTTAAAACCCTTACTATTAATGCAACATACTTAAGCTTTTTCTGATGATTACCTGAGTGTTAATAATGACTAGTCACTGTGAGCATATTTTTTTCATTTTCAAGCTAGCACTTTTGCCTTCAGAAAATAAACAAATTGTGGGAAATATGTAGAAACCATTCTGTCAAAAATTTTACTCTATACTGTAGTTACTCATGTATAGGCCACACACTATTTTAACCGAAAATGATTGATGAAAAATAGGGTGCCGCTCATATTCAAGATATTAGGCCTACATGTGACTTGTACAAAATTTATAAATACACAGTACACCATTTTGAAACGTACCTTATGAAAAGAATACCTGTAATTGGCACCATTGTTGTCTGCCACTGAACCACGAGGTTGTTTCGTGCCATAAAGCACTCTGTCTGGCCATAACTAGCTTTACATTAACCCTGAGAAATTCCCATGATGTCTGATAATTCACACGCTTCAAACTAACATTTCCACTTTGAAATTGTTTTTTAAAGAACATCTTTCATTCCAGTTCATCCTCACATATTTGTTCTAATTCACATCAAACTCCCAGCTTCTCAGTTTCTATTTTCATGCCCTGGGTGTCCTTGATATCATGGGTCCATAATCTTTCTGGTCACACACCCCCTCCCCCCAACCCAGCTTTAAAGCTTTGTGAACTTTCCTGCCCTGGGTGTTCTTGATATCCTGTGTCCATAATCATGCTGGTCACACACCCCCTCAGCTCAAACCAGCTTTAAAGCTTTGTGAACTTTCATGCCCTGGGTGTTCTTGATATCATGGGTCCATAATCTTTCTGGTCACACACCCCCTCCCCCCAACCCAGCTTTAAAGCTTTGTGAACTTTCCTGCCCTGGGTGTTCTTGATATCCTGTGTCCATAATCATGCTGGTCACACACCCCCTCAGCTCAAACCAGCTTTAAAGCTTTGTGAACTTTCATGCCCTGGGTGTTCTTGATATCATGGGTCCTTAATCTTTCTGGTCACACACCCCCCTCCCTCCCAACCCAGCTTTAAAGCTTTGTGAACTTTCATGCCCTGGGTGTTCTTGATTTTCTGTGTCGATAATCATGCTGGTCACACACCCCCCTTGCCCCAAACCAGCTTTAAAGCTTTGTGAACATTCATGCCCTGGGTGTTCTTGATATCCTGTGTTGATATTCGTGCTGGTCACACACCCGTCCCCCCCAAACCAGCTTTAAACCTTTGTGAACCTTCATGCCCTGGGTGTTCTTGATTTTCTGTGTCCATAATCATGCTGGGAAATCCCCCCCCCCCCCCCCACTTCCCTTTCCTCAGTTCTCAAGCTTTGTGAAGCTTCATGCTCTGGGTGTCCTGTAATTCCGATGTCTACCATTGTGCTGACTGACCCCTGCTTCTTCTTTCAGGCATCATACCATCCATTATTATTCTCTCCAAACCATTATGACATTTAATATAGCCATAGTATTATGACCTGAGTCATTATGTAGCTTTTAACTGAGTCCCAAGTGGATTTTAATTCAACAGTGTCTATTTTAAAGTTGTTTCTTGGAGCACACACCTTTATAGCCTTATGTACTCAAAAAATGCAGCTTTGGGATAGAAAACAATGTAGTATAAATTAAAATATAAGGGATTAACATAACAGAAGCATAGGAAGATAAGTACAGAATTGTGTACCATATCAAGTAAAGGTTTATTGAGTTCCCTTTTCACTAACTGAAGGGGTTGTTAACCTTGTCACTCCAGGGATGCTAAAAAATGAGTCACAACCGAAAAAATCTTTAAAAAAAAAGTTTTACACAGGTCAAATAAATTTGTATAAACGTTATTCATCTTCACTTGTTTGATGTATTTAAAAAAAATGTATCAAGATACCTACAGGGAATAAACCATAAGTAGGACCAGAATTAAGCATGAAATCGAAAGCAGTCCCCGAAATTAAAAAAATATATGTATCAGGTGACCCCCTGACCTTTGACACAGAAGCTTATAGAAAATGTTTATTCAACTCGGCCTTAAAAAACTTTAGTTTACAAGGAAACCCCTTAATGCTATTTTTAGTAAATCTCTTCTTCTTCTTAAATCAGTGTCATGTAGCATTGGTAGTCATGTCTGTCCATAACCTTCTGTCTCGTATACTTTCAGTCAACTCGGATACAGATGATCCTCCATGCCATGATGTCACTCTTTTCTCTCGGTCTCACTGTGCCTCTGTTCGCCCCAACTTTCCTACTTCAGTTGTCTCCTTCTCATCACATGACCAAAGAATGTAGGTTTTCCCTTTCTGATGTGGGCAATCAGTTCTCTTCATGTGTCAGTTTCTTTTAAGACATCTTTATTACACCTTTTTATCCATCCAGGCTATTCTCACCATTCATCTAAAAACCACATCTCCGTAGCTTCCAAATAATTTTTCACTAATCTACCAGCTGTCCATGATTCACTTTAAAATATCAGGATAGGATTTACATATCTTTTAAGAATGATCTTTCTCGTCTCAGCAAGAACCAATCTCATTAAACTACGCTTCTCAGAAAAAGAGTACATGACAGGCATGCCAGTTTTGGGACATTACGTGACAGACATGCCAGTTTTGGGACATTTATCAGGTATTGGATCCAGGGGCTGGGTTTATGGTTTCTCAGGGTGAAAGGTTCAAAGGAGGATATACTAGTTCCTTTATAACAGCATTACCACTAATGATGAAGAAAAATGGAAACACCTTCTAGTACTTACAGGCTTAGGAAACTAAAGAAGTCAGTGCCAAGAGCAGCTTCTATTTCAGTCAAATTTTGATATAATTAAGTAAAAGTAAAGGACCCTCTTCCACGCCTTTAGGGGTAAAGGGCATATAGGGCTAGACCTATATTTTTATACCAATCGGCACAAGTTGGGGTGATGTCAGCATCACGCTGGCCGCCTTTACTTCCCAGGACTGCGGCCGGTACCCACTCAAGGCTGGGTTGACCTTGGAGCCAAGGTTATTTTTGAAAAAAGTCTAGCTCCACCAGGGAGCGAACCCACGATCTTCTGATCTGCAGCGAGCGCCTAGCTGCTCCGCCACGGCTTTAAACAATATTTTTCCTCTGCAAATTTTAAAAAGAAAAATAATATGTTGCCCAAATTATTGCCTGGCACTCTTTTTTTTTGCTGTATCTCATCAGGTTCATTATAAAATTAATCTGGTGGGCTTAAAGGCATTTTACTGGTAGGGAGTGGGCCTTCCAAGTTATTCACTTATAATTCCTGTGTGGGTTCCATGACACCATTGTGGGCAAACGAGAATAGACCCACTGCCACTTCAATAAGCATGTCATAAGAGTCTACTAATTAGAGGCTTCCTTTGAAGTCAGAGTACATCTGCCCAAGTTGCAAGGAACAACCAGCTGCACACAAATAAGCCAGTAAAACGAATTTACACCCACAACTCTGGCCATTACACAAAGCCAAAGTTCAAATAAAGAAACAACCAGGACTTTCTACTGGAGCTTACAGCTGGCGAACATAGAAGAAGAAGAAGATTCACTTCAGAGATGATTATTAAAGTTGGGAGAAGCAGTTACTATTAAAGTAGACAATCCTACATTAGGTAAACAACACAATCATGTGATTAACCTAAAACTTGTGTGATGGTCACATAGTTCATTTTAAACTTCCATAAGTGAGATGCACATTGTAACAAAAGACAGTGTGATTTATGTATTTCTTTGGAAAGGATGTATATTTTGTGCTTCGTTATATGTTCATGATAACTCTGTAATAATGCACCTGACAATAGCCAGCGAAATATGCCAGGTAATAAATTGTGAAATATATTGTTTGCGTCTGCATTATTTAAATGTAGTATTTTAATTAGCAAGTGATGAGAGTTTTATTTGAAAAGAATGTTGATATTTTCTTTCAGGTGGATACTGACCTGCTGAAGATTAAGAATTTTTACTACTCTTCATCACACACTGAAACAATTTCTAAAGATCAGAGTCATGATAGTGTAATAAGTGATGGTAATTTTAATAATGTTTGAAAAACTGTTACATTAGCTAAGTCTTTTTCTTCATCATCTTTTTCTTTTTCTATTTCTTCTTCTTTTTCTACTACTACTGCTCCTACTCCTGCTCCTTCTTCTACTTTTTTTTTCTTCTTCCTCCTCCTCCTTCTTCTTCTGCTTTTGTTTCTTCTTCTTTGTCCTCTTCTGCCATGAAAGCAAAAGTAAAGTAAAGGACCCTTTTCGCTTTCAGGCCTATTGGGCATATAGGGTTAAACCTATATTTTATAAACCCATTGACACAAGTATGTGATGTGGTCAGCATTACACCGGCTGCCTTTACTTCCCAGGACACCTGGTACCCATTCAAAGCTGGGTTGACCTGGTAGCCAAGGTAATGAAAAAAAAATTGGGGGGGGGGGGTGAGGGGTGGGGGGTTTCTGGTGCCGTCAGGACCTGAACCAATTACCTTCCAATTCACAGATGAGCATCTAGCCACTACACCATGGTGGCTACCAGGCCAAGAATGACCTGGATACTAATACTGGCAGCAACTGGTAACTCATTGACATGTGGTGTTATTGGACTACATACAATCTTCTTAGTGGTCACTGACTGTTAACTCCGGAGGAAGATTCTGGTTGTTGGTCCACTTCTGGATCTTGTTCCAGATCATGTGTTTTGTGTGCATATCCAAACAGATCTGACTTATTTGCATGCATATTTTTGGCTCCTTGCCACTCAGGCAGATACACCTGACTTTAAAGGAATGGGGTTATGATGATTATAAACATGTTATAAGCCAGCGGCAGCACCTGTCTACTTTTACTGTGGAGGGTATTTGCTCTTTTCTGTCACTTTTTCCAGACTCCCAAGTTTCTGATCTCAAGCCGGGCTCGTTACAGTGTATGGGTTACCATCAGAGTGGGCTGTATGTTGCTGGCAAGGTAGGAGTGCAGATGTTTATTGAAGTGCAAAAGCTACCCAAAATTTTTTTAATAACATGGAGAAAAAGTAGTTAACAGAGAGGTTAAATTATTTTTCTCTGCCTCCTCCCCTAAGATAGCCACACTGGCAAGCTTTGCACCAATGCACGTGGGAAGGGGCATGGACAGAGCAGACATTTTGAATGTTGTAGTGACTGGGCTATTGGATAATGACGAATCTCTGACACTAACATGATTGCCTGACATGTGACTAAAACATGGTGATAGGAGACATTATAACCAACTTCTCATGGGAACAATTAGTAGAAGTACCTTGGAGTGGCTGCTGCATCACAGGACTGAGCACGCATGGGACTGCCCAGTGTGCAGTTATGTCTATTATGATAACATAACATAAGATAGCCACTTCCTTTCCTGTGGGCCTTTTCCTGTCTATAGCCTGAGAACAATATTTTTTCTTCCACATATAGAATCCTTTTATTTTGCCTGCTCCTTTCCATCTTGTTTCACCCAATACCACAGTGTTAATCTTGTTATGTTTCGTTTTTCTTACTTCTCTTTCTGTGTTCATCCTTAAAAAGACAGTTGGTATGTTATGTTGTGGTTTACAGCTAGGCTGTAATATCTTGGTCCAGCATATCCAAATGCAGCAAATACTTAATTAGTTGCATTTTATGACATGCTTGTTAAGGACCAAGCGGTCTGTTCTTATTTTCCCCCAAAATTGGACCCCCGGAGCCGCCAAGGAGAGTTTCTCTTACCAATTCCAGTGTCTTTCCTAATTCATACAAAGTTATAACCAGGGCTTTTTTTAAATAGTGGTATGCAGCAGCATGTGCCCTCTCCCTAAGAACATGCTTTATTGTGAATAAAAATTGGGTAGAAGATGTTGAGGCAGACCTCTACTTTTGTATAGAGATGTATGCAAGCGGGACATGAATGATACAGGTATTGAGGTGGACTCATGGGAACAAAATGCCATGTACAGTTTTGTGTGGAGAGGACATATCAGGAAGGGAATGAGAATGAAGGAAGAAATGATTGCAGAACGGATGATAGCTGAGCGTCTGAGAAGAAACGGATTAAACACAAATGTTGACAACAATGGCCCTGAAATCCCATGCTATATTGTGGAAGACTTTTCTAGATACAGGCGGGTCTTGCTAGTCATACTCGCCATCGCCATGGGCTGTGAGTCTCATGCCTCCTCATAGCGCAATATAACACTATCGTCTGGAAAGACAGAAAAGTGCCAATCAGTCATGCAGCAGCATGTACCTTTCTTTTAGGCATCATTTTGTCACAGCAACTGTAGTAGACCTCATGGGGTGAGTTTTGGCACCTTGTGTAGATACTTTGTATTTTAGATTTTTTTTATATAAAAAAAAAATAAAGTCCTGGTTATAACATTTCAGGTGCCATATTTGGAGACATTCCTAGGGAAATGGAAATCTTTGCCAGATGGCTGAATTGTGTTCTTTTTTTTTTAAACGTCTCAAGAAAGCTGACCTCCGACCTTACTGGATACACAAACATGCACAGTATATACTCATAAACCAAAGGTTCTCACAACAGTAGTTGCAAACTCTTTCTGTTCAAAGCAGAACACTCATAAACCAAAGGTTCTCACAACAGTAGTTGCAAACTCTTTCTGTTCAAAGCAGAACACTCATAAACCAAAGGTTCTCACAACAGTAGTTGCAAACTCTTTCTGTTCAAAGCAGAACACTCATAAACCAAAGGTTCTCACAACAGTAGTTGCAAACTCTTTCTGTTCAAAGCAGAACACTCATAAACCAAAGGTTCTCACAACAGTAGTTGCAAACTCTTTCTGTTCAAAGCAGAACACTCATAAACCAAAGGTTCTCACAACAGTAGTTGAAAACTCTTTCTGTTCAAAGCAGAACACTCATAAACCAAAGGTTCTCACAACAGTAGTTGAAAACTCTTTCTGTTCAAAGCAGAACACTCATAAACCAAAGGTTCTCACAACAGTAGTTGAAAACTCTTTCTGTTCAAAGCAGAACACTCATAAACCAAAGGTTCTCACAACAGTAGTTGCAAACTCTTTCTGTTCAAAGCAGAACACTCATAAACCAAAGGTTCTCACAACAGTAGTTGAAAACTCTTTCTGTTCAAAGCAGAACACTCATAAACCAAAGGTTCTCACAACAGTAGTTGCAAACTCTTTCTGTTCAAAGCAGAACACTCATAAACCAAGGGTTCTCACATCAGTAGTTGCAAACTCTTTCTGTTCAAAGCAGAACACTCATAAACCAAAGGTTCTCATAACAGTAGTTGCAAACTCTTTCTGTTTAAAGCAGAAAACTCATAAACCAAGGGTTCTCACATCAGTAGTTGCAAACTCTTTCTGTTTAAAGAAAAAGCACTGTGTAATCACCTAAGTCTAGGGATGCCAGTTCACATGATGTGATCTAAACTTTAGCTTGAAAATGCTAGCAAAACCTGACTAATTATGCCAGTACCTAACACAGTGTATGCTTTATACATGGTATGTGTATGCTTTTTTTAAATTAATGCATTTGTGAATGTAATGTTGTTGGCACCTCTCAATTTTTCAAGATTATAGTGTTATAGAAAGGCAATGGCAAGTGTTTCCTAGACCAATTGAGGCAAGGGATGAAGTTCCCCCTCTACATAGCACAAAGCTTGGGCTGTATTGTAGAGACCATGTGTTAGCCATGCATCATAATCCATCTCTCAGCCTGCCTTGTTTACTCCAGAAGAAAGGTAATACCAAAAGGTTTGGAGTAAAGTATACTGCAGAAGCTACCAGATCAGAAGAGCCGTGTTCTGTCTGTCCACCTGTCAGAGCTTCCCTCCTAGGCCTTCTGCCAACCAAGGCTAAGGGCCTGATATTTCCTGATAACATTAAGTTTTCTGATTGCAATCTAAGATAAGGCTAGTCTCCAACCTCCACCCCCACCCCCACCCAATACTCTTCTCTGCCCAAAACCTTTGGTATAATTTGGGATGTCAGGTTAGGTATACACCTAACCTTATACACTTTACCTTCGGCAGCAACAGAAAACAGGTAGTGTCAACTACAGTGGAGACCTGAGGTGGACTAGGAGTAGGGTGGAGAGATGACATTAGAGAAAATACAAAAGTATTAAATGTCTACAGTCATGGTGACCGGAAGAACCACAATAATAACAGTGCATCTCCCATGACCCCCCCCCCCCTCCATTTGTGAATGTAAGGGACCCTTTTCCACACTTTAGGCATATTGGGCATATAGCGCTAGACCTGTATTTTATAGACCAATCCATACTCGATAGGTGATATAGTCAACATCACGCCTGCTGTCTTTAGGACTTTACCTGGTACCCACTCAACGCTGGGCCTACCTGGGAGACAGGGTCATTTTTTTAAAGAAAATCCAGTTCCATTTAGATTTGAACCTATGATCTTTAGTTCATGCTACACCAGTGGCTCTCCATTTATTAGTGTATGAAGTTTTAAACTTTATTTCTTCTTTATCTTCATAGGATGGTGTCATTCGCCTGCTTGATGTTACCAAAGACAAAATTGCTTTGAAGGAAGAACTTAACGTTACCTATCCAGTATCATCTCTTGCTTTCAGCCCAAATTATATGACTCTTGCGTGGGGCTCACCAGATGTAAAAATCTTTGAATTTATTTCTTATATGTTAAATTTTAATGTTTGTGTTTTCTTCTACAGAAGAATCAGCATATTGTCATTAAATAATTCTTAGTTCTTTCGTGTTTAAAAATCACTCAGACGTTCAGAGGAAGAAGGTGTCATGTGCCTGAAATTAAGAACACAAGAATATGTAATATCATCTTCTTCTTTTTCTTGTTGTTTTCCCTACTAGCCGTTTTCACATGAGAAAGCCACCTGCCTCTATAAAGGTTGTGGTGCGACTTGTGGTGCGACACATATCTTCTACTGATCTATGTGGTTTGGTTTCCACCAGAATGCTAGCTAGCTAGATCTGAGATCTTTTATGTATAAAATAAAATGATGTTAAGAGATAAACAGTTTTATGATGAATCTTGGGATCTATCAGTGGTGCAAAAAGCGGGAAGTGGTGAGTGAGAAGCAACAACGAAATTCACAGTCTGTTTTATTCATCGCTGATAACTGAAATGGCGGGGAAATGGGTCGGTCCTGTGAGGGTCAAATGGGTCCAATTTTGACTTCATGAGGGCCACACACGACAACTAATTGGAGGCATTGAAAAAAAAATTATTGCATAATATTTCCTCTGTAGGGACTGCAGGTGTGCTTGCTGAGGGCTGCCATGTTGACAAGCCTGATGTAAAGATAATGGCTGATGACACAGAGGCAAAAACTGTGTACACACAGCATTTGAATGGCCATCGACCACGAGGCACACCAAGAAGACAGTAGAGTGATAATATACAGGCCGACCTACAACCGGAGTCATCAACTGGAAAGAGAGGGCCAGTCACAGAGATGAATGGAGGCAGGTGATATCTGCAGCAGTGGATCTCGAGAGCTCGGATGCTGAAGAAGAAGAAGAAGAAGAAGTTGAAAGGCAGTGGTGCGGTGTACATGTAACGGCTGTAATTGCTGCTTACGATTTCCATTGCCAAAGAAAAATGCATTTTTAAAGCTATTTATTTTTCCTGTTTACTATTTATTATAGACACGCCACTCAGTTTATGTCTCAAACATAGCAAATAGTAAGCTCGCTGCATACTTACAGCTCTAATGCAGAAACTGTAACGTCAAAGTTATCGTTTACTAGAACTATGATGCTAGTTGTACACATATACTCTAAACAGCAAAGTGACGAGGAAGAAAATACCACATGACACCCTGTCCAGTATAATCATTACCTACTAATGCTTCATTATCATCATCATCATGTGCCGTCCCGGTAAGCCTAGGCTGTCATGGTTCGCCATCTCACACGATCACCAGAATCCTGGATCATTTCAGTGTTTTAGTCTCGCTCCATCCTTTTGGCCTGGCCATCCAGGAATTTGTCTCTTTGCCTGCCTCCACTAATGCTTACACATGCAAATTGATCTTGCCTTGCCACTGATGTGAGGATCAACTTCATTGCCCTGGGTTTTATTCTGAATGGCTTGCTGTCTCATCAAAGAGTCTGAACTCTACAGCTCCAGCATTGGTTTCCAACAATCTCTCAAACATCTGCACTTGTGACCCAAGGACAAGCCTCAAAATTGAACCTACAACTTTAAGAGCACAGGGCAGATGGCTTTTCCCCTTCACCAAGAAGATCCGTAACAGAGAATTTGGGGATGAGGCGGAATTAGAGATAACATATCCCTTTCTGTCCGCAGGCTAGCATCTAGCCACTGCGCCTTAACAGCTTCCACCATTACTTTGAAAGATAAATTTCTTGTCACTATTTTCTCACACACAAAGTCTGTCCGGATTCAGCTTCTGTGGCTTAGAGGTTGTGAACGCAGTTTCACAAGTCTGAAATTCTGGGTCCAGTTCAGCTATTGGCAGTTTGACAGTGGGCTTCTTTGCATTGTCTTTCGTAGTTGTATGGGTGTTAAACCTTTCAGAGAGCCGTAGCAGACTACTGAATGTAAAATTGCCTAGCAAAATCACATACAGCCAACAAATGCTTCAGTTGGTTTGCAACCTCTGTTAAAGGATATAGCTGCGATATTCCAGCTGAATACAATGTGGAAGAGCAAAATCAGCATCCCAGTTAAGGTCAATATATATAAATCACTGGTATTGTCTATTTCGTATATGGATGTGAGAGTTCGACTGTCACTGTAGAAATGGAAAGGAGGATATAGGCTTTTAAATGTAAATGCTATAGACGCATTTTACATGTTAGTTATTTAGACTACAAAACTAATAGATATGCCAGAGACAAAATATACACATTTGCAGGACATCAGGAGCCCCTCTTGGCAGTGGTGAAGCATCGAAGCTAACGTGATTCAGGCATGTGGTGAGATATGATTTAATTGCAAGGACCGTACTTTAAGGAATATTGGGGGTAGTCGAAGAAGGGGAGAGCAGAGAAGAACCTGGAATGACAACATCAAGAAATGGACAGGATTAAGTTATCATACACTTATTCGTCAAGAAGAAGACAGAGAAAGATGGCTGGTTTTATGTGTGCTAGTGTTTCCATCGGGAGTCGCCGCGGCCGAGCGGCTAGACGTTCGCAGCGGATCAGAAGGTCTTGGGTTCGCTCCCTGGCGGAGCCGGACTGTTTTCAATAATGACCTTGGCTCCCAGGTCGACCCAGCCTTGAGTGGGTACCGGGTGCAATACCGGGAAAGTAAAGGCGGCCGGTGTGATGCTGACCACATCACCCATCTTGTGCCGATTGGTCTATAAAAATATAGGTCTAGCCCTATATGCCCTATACGCCTGATGGCGTGGAAAAGGGTCCTTAACTACATACAGCAGTATTTCCATCGATACACCTCCACGACCCTAACTGGTCAAGGGTTATGTTATGTTAAAGAACACACAAATAGGTTTAATTCTAAGATTTATTGTAGTCAGAAACAAATTTACCCTGCTAAACAGTTTATACTAAATACTGGTCATTATTATTTTTTTTTGTTTTATTTGTGTTTGTTGTTGTGTTGTTTTGCTAAATTATTTAAACAAACATTTTAAACAGAATCATTTAATTGAATGCTTTTTTTGTTTGTTTCAAAACACTGAAAATAGGGAACCATAGAGCATTACATCTGTGGCAACAAGAACTCAAAGACCACTTTACTGGATGTGAAACATGGGCTCATTGTGGGTATTGGAGCACTGCCTTTAGGATCAGACTGTGCCGTGGTATGTGAAGATTTGTCCATTTCTCTTCAGCATTACAATTTCAGTTATTAACCATGGGAAAATGTTCTGTGTGGTAAAGTAAGTTCTTGGCATCTTTCCATCTTTCCACACGATAGTGTTCTTTTGTTAAAGGCTAAAGTCGAAATGATCGACTTCATTGCACCAGGTTTTATCCCATATAGCTCAGTCTGTCTCAACAGAATGGCTAGCCGCCTGCCGAGAGCGTTGCACAGTCATGAACACCATGGTTTTGATGACCATCCCCAGAAATCTCCGTAAGAATTGCACTTGTGAACTGAACAACACAGCTGTGAATCGAACCTATTACTTTCAGCACCCAAGGCAAATGGCTTGACCACTTCTGTATTATGCTTTAGGAAGTCATGGGAATCACAGTCCTTGGCAATAACCAGTTAAGGCTGGGGATCAAATTCCTCCTCTCCATGGAACAAGGCCTAGGTAGTGTTGTAGAGACAAAAGTTGCCCTGCAGCAGCACTCATCTCTTAGACTCCTTTGTTAACACCAAGACGTTTGAAACAGTGTTCCCTGCGTGGGTTCTAGAGCCCCATCCATTCGGGGGGGAGGGGGGGGGGGGAAGGAATAGACCATTGCCCCCCTTCCCTCAACAAGTGTGTCACAAAATGCAGTTAATTAGGGATGCGTCCTTCAAAGTCAGAGTGCATTTGCCTGAGAAGTGAGGAACCAACAGTCTTTATACAAATAAGCAAAATCTGTAAAATTGATGTGCATGCAAAATACAAGTCCTGGAACAAGACCGAAGTCCAGAAGTGGAGGAACAACCAGAACTTTCTGCCAGAGTTGACACCTAGTGAAGGTCAAGAAGAAGAAGAGCAAAGTGGGCTACAGAAGCAGCCGATTAGAAGAGCAGTGCTCTGTCCTTTTGTCAGAGCTTCCTTAATATGCTAGGTCCAACTAAGGCTAAGGACCTGGTCTGCCCTACCATAACATTAAGTTTTCAGGCTGCTTCTCTCATCCTGATGAAGTATTAAACTCTTTTCAAGCTATCAGAGAATCAGGCATCAATCATCATCAAACATCAAGTGCCTTGCCAGCTGGCATAGGCATTCATGCATCTCCACAGATCTCGGTCTTTTGTGTTCTGGATCAATTCCTCTGATGATATTCCTCCATTCCACTGTCTTAAGCCATCCACTATCATGTCTCATAGTCTGCCTCTGCCTCTTCTACCAGTGATCTTTCCAGTCATCACAATATTTTTCAGAGCTCCTTTTCTCATCATATGATCAAAGAACTTTGTCTCCTTCTTATTGTTGTATATAATGTTCTACTTTCATTAGCCATTTCTAGGCCATCATTGTTAGCTACACTTGCATAATTGCAGAACCCATATTTTTTAAAGACCAGTCAGCACCTGATAGGTGATCTGTTAACATTATGCCAGCCTCTTTTACTTCCCAGTAAATTTCCTGGTAACCATTTTAGTTTGAGTCAACCTTGAAGGCATGGTCAGTTTTAAAAATCCACCTTGATGCTGATTCAAACTAAAGACCTTCAGGTCTCTAGGCAAACATCTAGCCATTGCCACACCGTGACTCTCATTCTGTGTGGTATTTATATTTATAAACAGTAATCAGAACATTATTAGTATAATTTTAAATACAAGCTCGTTGTCCAGATAATGAGAATTATGCGCAATATTTACTGTGCCTTGAATAAATGCTGAAAATTGATTATGTGGCAAAATAAATTACTTAGAAAAATATTTTGGCTTGACATCCAGTGTGTGGCTCATCAGACCATTGTGATGTCAAGTTGACAGTTAGGGTGCAGACTCATATCACAAAAAGAAAAAAAAAAGCTATTCTGGGATTTTGTTTTTCAACAACTGCAGAAATAGCAATGATCAAGTTTACCAGAAAAGTAGCCATTGTTTGGAAGTGTGGACCAGATATGGTGCTTCTCAAAGAAAGACTAATCTGAGCTAAATGAGGTCAAATCCCTTGGGGAGCTGTTGAGCAATGTTGAAGTACAGCTTTAGCATCATAGTCTGGAGATTGTAGCAGCGGGGAGTGACCAGGGGATCTTGCTGACATCCAACACTTAGAGGCAAGCCAAGATGTGAGGTCTGATCTTAACTCAACTCGACTTAACACACAATTCAAAGACTGTCAAGAAAATGGAAGTGGCATGTGTAGCTCTTACACCTGCCAGTTTTGTTGAAAGTCCTTGAAGAGGAAAGCTGTTGTCTTCGTCCATCACGAGTGATGAATAATGCTTTTATAAAAAGTAGCAATGATCAATGATTATGAGTGATAATCGGATGAAATTGACTTATGCAAGGACTTGGATTTAAGTGAGGAAGACTTGCGCAGTTCTCGACCTCACTCTGTCGCCTGTGTCTATCTTGATCCAGGGGCAGGACAATGTTGAGACAATTGAAAGTAAACCTTGGTGCAGTGGAGGACCAAGGCATCTGAAGAGGAAAGCAGTTGGTATCTGAACATATAAAGTGGCAAGTCACTCTCTAAAAAAAAGTGTGAAGCAGCATGGACAATACTGACATAATCAGTCCATATAGATTAGGCTAGTGGATAATGATTAGTTTCTGATGCTAACCTGATATATGGCCTAGGGATAAAGCCTGGCCAAGCATGCCTTTGCTGTCTTTGAGCTCAAGAGAGGATGCATTATAACCTTTTCATGAGAGCATTGAGTAGAGGTACCTTAGGATGGCTGCTGCATCAAAGGACTAAACGTGTATAGTAATGCCTAATGTGCAGTGATGTTGATTGTGATAATGTAGCAGAAGAAAAATGCAGCAGATGTTCAAAAACTAGCTGATGTTGCTTGGATTTACTTAGTGTTGCAGCACAAACTACAAGTTGTAATCTATGTCTTAGGGAAATGAGGTCATTTCACCAGTTGTTAACAGTATTATCTTTCTTAGCGCTGTCTGGCTGTAAACTTCCAGTGGAAAGTTCTGGATGCTCATCCACTTCTGGACTTTTGTCTTATTCCAGAACCAGAGTTTTGCATGCACATCTGTCTTAGAGATCTGACTCATTTGTATTCAGGTAGGTTCCATGTCTCTCAGGCAGAGGCACTCTGACTTCGAAGGAACACCCTAAATAGTCACCATCTATGACATGCTTGTTTGGAAGCTGTGGGAATGTTCGTTTATCTCCAAAATGAGACTCCATAACACACATGGGGATGTTAATAGTTTGATCTGGCACACATTTTATGCATAAATTTGTTTATTGTAAGCCTAAATATGCATAATTTTGGCTTGGCACAGAAGTAGTTTACACTGCGATTCAATTGCTCTGATAACAAACTGTAGGTTTGCTCAGTTCTTTAACACGAGTAGTTCACAAAGAAACATTTCTGCTGACAGCATAATGGGAATTTTAGTTGTTTGAATAATGAATGCTTAGATAAACTCATATATAATTTCTGCTGTAAAGATAATTTTTGTGATTTCCAGTCACTTAGAGAAAGTGGCCTTCTGCAAGTATGGAAAATAACTGATGGAACATTTCAATCGGAACTGCAGATCGGTGAATGGGTGAGTAAACCACTTCAGTGTTTTATGTTTAGTCTGTCAGATGGCCTGTTCAAAATCATTGCTAAATACAGTTGCCAACCCATACTATTTTGGCTCATTGAATTCTTCCATGAGAATATTAAAGGAACTGTTATATATGAAGATTCATCATCCTCACCCTTCCAAATTCGTAATTGGGTAAAGCAGGGTTGTGTCCTTGCTCCCACATTGTTTGGCATCTTTTTAACTGCATTCACTGTGATTTTTAGCCACTGAATGGATATTTCTTCATTTGAGGTCAGATGGCAACATCTTTAATCTGTCCAGGATTCTGGCAGGGACTAAGGTGCAGACAAAAATGCCTCAGGGACTTTCTATTTGCAGATGATGCAGCCTACAGAAAATGACAATCAGATTCTTATGAATCACTTGGCATATGCCAGCAAATAATTTGGACTCACCATCAGTCTCAACAGACAGCAAGTGATTTGGATGAATGTGGTAAACCCACCAAGCATTTACGTTTACGACAATGAGCTATTATTTTGACTCACCGTCAGTCTCAGCAGACTGCAAGTGACGTGGATGAATGTGGTAAACACACCAACCATTGGCATTTATGACCATAAACTGTTGCTTGTACATGAGTTTGAATATCTAGGCTGTCAAGTCACAGATGATCTTTCCCTAGGTGCAGAACTAAACAGAGAAATAGGGAAGGCTTCTGCAAGGCTTTCCAAACTCACAGCAAGAGTGTGGTCAAACAAAAAGCTAATGGATATGACCAGAGTTAGTCTATGAAGCTTGCATCCTAAACATGTTCCTTTATGGCAGTGAAACCTAGACTCTCTGTGCTCCTCAAGACAAAAAGATTGAATACTTTCCACATGCGCTGTATGACACACATTCTAGTCATTTAATGGTGAGACTTTGTCCCTTGTATATGAGTGCTCAAAAGAACAGAGATGTCTGAATTGTTTGAGACATGTCTGTCGTATGGAGAAGGTCACAGTCCAGAGATCTCCTGTGTAGTGAACTGGTAACTGGGAGAAGATCTGCTAAAAGGCCAAAGCTATGCTATAAGGACATATGCAAACATGACCTGAAAGATATCAGCATTGAGACAGACACTGGAAAGAGATGAGCTGGAGAGATTAACT
Source organism: Candidula unifasciata (assembly GCA_905116865.2). Classification (NCBI taxonomy): domain Eukaryota; kingdom Metazoa; phylum Mollusca; class Gastropoda; order Stylommatophora; family Geomitridae; genus Candidula; species Candidula unifasciata. Next base: position 1,438,466 of record CAJHNH020002223.1, on the reverse strand, counting down.
GCAGACCCACTCTTTTGGAAGCAGACAGTGAAGGATGGATTGTTGCAGTTTGAAAGAGGCCAATTGCAGCACGCTGTAGATAGGAGCATCTGAGAAAAAACTAGCCTCAGAAGGATAGTGTCAATGTTTTTATGTGGACTATATGGCAGAGAACTACTGGATGTAAATTTGCCTAGAAAAACCACACAACAGCCAGGAGCTGTTGGGGTTGGTTCTGCAACATCCTGTAAAGGATACGCAACTAACCTTTAGTCGGCTCTGTGGCTAAGTCGATGCGAACGATTCATAATGCCGGGATGCTGGGTTCGATCTCAGCTGCAGGGCCATGCGCCTTGCATTGGTTTCAACAGTGGTATCAAGAAAGCCGACCGTCCAGAAAGCAATGGCAAACTACTGGACGTAAATTTGCCTAGAAAAACCACACAACAGCCAGGGGCTGTTGGGTTTGGTTCTGCAACATCCTGTAAAGGATACACAACTAACCCTAATATGGCAGAGACTGCCACTACTGCATTGGACTTTACAGTCATTGCACACTCTGTACCAAAAACCAGCAGCACAACTCCATGGTCCCAGAGACTGACAGTTGCCTACTAGTATGTCAGATCAAAACTAATGAGATTTGTATTTATTTGATGCTGTGCCGAAGGATAAATATTTCCAAGTTTGCTCATGTTAAATACAATGGTTTATTCTAAGTGTATTTCAGTGAATAAGACAACAAGGCATAGTACATGTGTGTGAAATTTGTGTTTTTATTAATTGTTATTTTCTCAGAAAAATATGAACAGTTGGCGTTTCACGGTGTTCCAAATCATTGCGCAAGCTGCATTATTCCATACAGTGAAATTTGGCCAGATTGTCATTTCGTCAGCACTTCGAATGAGAGGTGCTTGAACATTGCCTACCCGATACTCACTGACTTTATTATACATCTGACTTTTAAAGAAGCACACAGCTAAAAGCCATTTGAACTGATGACTTCATGCAGGAAAACTGCAGTGCCCTGGCTGCTGAATCCTGACAATGATAGAACCACTGCCTAGAGAAATGTGGAGGCTGTGTGGAAAGTTATTTTGATTACTAGCTATTTTTGTATTCATACAGCATATTTTATTGTCATTTTCACTGAAACACCCTTGTAGATATAGATCTTATTCTTCTTCTTTGCATTCACCGTCTGTAAACTTTGGTGGAAAGTTCTGGTTGTCTGTCTATTTTTTTACTTTGGTCTTGTTCCAGAACTTGGATTTTGCATGCAAATTTGTTTTGATGATCTCGCTTATTTATATGCAGACTGTTGATTTCTAGTTTCTCATGCAGATGCACTCTGACTTTGAAGGGACCCCCTCCCCTTTCCCTCAACCAGTTAGTTGCCATTTATGGTATGCTTATTAGGGGGCATTGGGTCTATTCTCCCCCCCCCCCCCCTCAACCCTCAGTGGGGCCCCAGAACTAACACGAGCAATAGACATGGATGACTATTGTGGCTTCTGTTAATTTACAATAATTTGGGGAAATTAAACCCAACTGTTAGCTCCTTATATTTATGTGTATATGAGTTTCTTTTAATTTCTTTTAAAATGTGAGTACCAGAGAGTGTAACTTCTGCTTATTCTATTCAAAGCCGCTACTTTAAGCTAATGTTTGGTCTAAAGGGGATACAAATGGTGTGCAATAAATACTGACATGGACTGGGTGATTTAAAAAATAAAATTTCAGTAAATACTGACATTCTGGTCTGGCTTGGTAGTCTTAGTTTCAGCTTGATAGCAAACGGGTCACCCCATCTTTGCTCCGCTCCTGTGCCAACTAAAAAAAAACACAGAATGTTTATCACAGTCCCTTGTGAAAAGATTGACATACTGCTGTCTCAGCATATCTAGCATACACATGCATTAAAGCATACGGTAGCCATCCAAAGTGCTAACACAGACCAACATTAGAAATGCAGTTCATCATTGATGGCAGCAAAAGTCACCATTAAATCAGCGATCAATTTTAATCACATACGGGCACCACCAACATTGCGACGACAGGCATCGCAGTCGCGCCATTTTCTTAATCTACAATTTACACCACCACTTGGTCACAGTCGAAAAATACATTCTAAATGAAATCTGCAGCTCACAGTGTCACGCCATGCATTCAGCTCAGAAGCTGGGCGATAAAACTATATCCAGTCTACAAATGGAGCAAAAATGCATCGGCCGCCGTCCGGCAGAAGCAACAAATTTGCCTTGGCTCCAAACAGTGCCCCTGCCTAGCATCCATTTTGACCGGAAGTCAAATAAACTGACATTCACATCATGTTGGCATCACTCATGGGAAGAATTACAAAAGAGAATGCTGTTATTAGAGAGGCATTTACACAAAGAAACATTGGGAGGGCTGAGGCAACTAACTATTTTCTGCAATTATTAGTTTTTGATGAGCTCTGTAGCTTTCAGCAAGTATTTCTGAGCTTTCATAGCAAATTTTGAATGTTTGATTTGGGCATTTTTTAAAATTTAATGCTCTATTCTTGTTATTGTCTTTTTGTTAATTGTTTTATATTATACTGCTCATTTTATTTTCACATCTAGTTATTTCACACGTCTTGTGTTGATATTGATGTTCACTTTTCCTTTTACATTCATCTGCTTCACATAAACATTCAAGAAATATGCGAAACATTTATAAATATAAATGGAATTGAAGTTATATCGTTGTCATTGTTTTCTATATTCTGAAAGGCCGAATCACTAGCTTGCAGCCGCCTAGCCCAGTATGCTGTTGCAGGCACCACATCTGGAAACTTGTGTTTTATTGACCTTACAAACCCTCAGAAACCAAGGCTGATCATTAAACAAAGGTTGTTCAGACAACCTCTGAAGCACTTGGTGTGAGTTGCAATTTTCTTTCTTGTATTTTTTTTTTCTTTCTAAAAAGGGTTATCAAAGTAACAGATCATTAGGGTAAAAAAAAATCTTAAAAATATATATATATATATATATATATATATATATATATATATATATATATATATATATATATATATATATATATAAACTATTAACAAAATGTTCAGATACCTTTTAAAGCATTTTTGTAAGTTTCAGTGTTTTTTTTTCTTTAATGTTTATCAAAGTAGCAGATCTTTCATAGTTCACATAAGATTAAATATTAAAACTTCTGTGCCATCTCCACAGTGAAGGTTGGCTATGAAGTACTACTGTTGTCTTTGGGAATGTTACCTGTGAGGCCCCAGTCTCTTCCACGGCGCGACTCTCATACTATTGTCTAGAATCCATTTGAACAGTTTTTTTTAAAACGGTCTAATGAGGAAAAGGAGCCCTAGTACTCAAGGATCGTGAAATTGTTAGCCTTATTCACAAGCCTCTGAGATATGCAATTTAATGTAAATATCAGTGAAATAAAAGCATCTATGGATTACGTTATCTGAACAGTTTCATAATTCTGACCTGGTTCGATTTACCTGAAGGATAGTCTTATATTGAAGATGATACCCGTGTACCTGTGTTTACTTTTTCTCTGAAAGCTATTACTTGTTGACTTTATTACTAATTGAAGAGACAGAATCAGAAATAATGGTACTAGGAAAGAGGGGACAGAACCAGTATTAAACTACATCAGGAGACAACAGATCAGGTGGTTTGGACATGTGTCAAGGCTACCACGCAGCCTAGTGCACCACAGAGAGCTCTGTCACTTGGACATAATGGAACCAGAGCTAGTGGGTCGGTGGATAGATAAAATACCCTAGGCCTTGATACCACCATCTCCGTAGCATATACCAAGGTTCACGTCTTCTTTAAAAACTGATGCTGAAAGGCAGAACAGGACTAGAGAAAATGAAAAAGAAAAAGAATTACTAATTTTCCTTTGTTATATAAATATAGCAGGTAAAAGGATTTTGTCATGCTTGGCAGTTAATAAATACTCTTAATTTGTAGAAAGCATTTGGAAGTCATTCCCCTGTGGGTTCCTTGGCCCCATTGTGAGGTAAACAAGAATAGACCCTCTGCCTCCCCAGCAAGCAAGTCATAGGAGTCAACTATTTAGGGGCTTCCTTCGAAGTTGGTGTGCATCTGCCCAAGTGGCAAGAAACAACTAATTGCACACAAGTAAACCAATAAAACAGATGTGCATGCAAAACTCTGTCCCAGGCACAAAGCCAAATGGGCAAACAACCAGGACTCTCCACCAGAGCTTACAGCTAGTGAACACAGAAGAAGAAGATTTGGAAGTCTCATGTAACTTCCTTCATCTGAATCAGCAGACCTGGACATGCCAGTGTAAAAGTTGATGAATGAGAGGACCAACTGGCAAGCAAAGCACCAACACATGTAGGAAGAAGCATGGACAGAGATGATATAATCACCGTTGTACGTACTAGGTTAGTTTATGATAGGTTAGTATAGGTAATGACGAATCTCTGACACGGCTATGCTGCCTTTGAGGTCATGGTAGGAGTCACTATAATCGACTCCTATGGGAACAATCAATCTGGCTTCCTTGGAATGGCGGCTACACTGGAGGACTGAGCATGCATAGGATTGCCCAAATCTGGGGTGACGTCAGTTGAAATAACATAACACAACTTTAAATACCTTATGTGTCAGCGGCGACATTTAGAGAATATACATATAGAAACATTAAAAACAAACTTTACATATGCATTTTGAAATTTCAGTTTCAATGGTGATGCTGGAACACTCTTATTTGTAGCATCCAATGTCAGCAGCATTTTCGTTGTTGATGCCCGGGCAACAATGGGCTTCAATGTACTAGGGTTTCTGAGTAAGTAGATTTCTGCTATTATTTCTTGTATGTGTTCTAAAATCCTAAAGACAGTATGAGAAATGTCCATTACAGCCCAGAAGGGTTGAATCAGATACTTCCCAAGGTGTGTTCCATGGCCTCATTTTGGTTTCCAAGCCCTTGTTTTGGGGACAAAGTGAATTGACCCACTGCTGCCACCCATTCCCCACAACAAGCATGTCATAAAAGGCAACTAATTAAACGTTTGCTGAAATCAGATTGTGGTGCAGAAAGGTGCACATGTTGCAGCCTAGCTGTAAAGCACAATGGAGTGTGCTACTTTTAAGGACAAATGAAGAAGAAGAAGAAGAAGAAGAAGTAGAAGAAGAAGAAGAAGCAACAGCAGCAGCAGCCAGCAGCAGAAGAAGAAAAGAACAAGAAGAATTTGATAACTTTCATAAAAGTAGTACTACTGCTGTTCCCTTTCTATGTCCTGCTCAATATCAGATGGACAAATTCTATGTTTTCTGGTAAATGATCATACAGTTACTAACATATTTTATGACTGGTGCCAATTTCAACAATTTAATAACTTTGACAGCTGTGAGTGGCAAAACTCAGTCCCTGTCAACACACGTGAGTGGCCACAATTCAACACTGTTAGTTGCCTGCAACAACAACCCTCAGATAACAGGTTCAAATCTTCTGTACAAGTTTACCATCTCTGATGATACTATTAAAGGTCAGTTTTCACGTTCACATTAGACGAGCAACAATGAAATTTATACTATGTTTAAATCACCACTAGTAGAATATAACGGTTGGGGCATACTGAGAGTAAGGCAGTTAACAAAGAGGCAAAAACTGTGCACACAAAAAAGTTAAATAGGAGCAGACTATGAAGCAGACCAAGAAGACGGCATAGAGGATAATGGCAGACCTATGAATACTTGAGGTCACCTCCAAGGGCTTGGAATGCTGGAGAAGAGAAAGATAAATGTTGGCATATATATCTAATTATTTGTTTAATTAGTACACTGTAAAATCAGAGCACGCTTGCACTTTGTAGAGCCTGGCTAACCCTGCCACATGTGATTGTGGTCAAAAACAACACACTCTAGAGCATGGTTTTCAAGGCTGCCTAGACTTTACGAGTCACACAGACGACAGGTATAACCCTGTGACCCCCCCAAAAAATGTGAAGAACTGGTAAAGACTTCAAGTGCACTCTCCTGTGTGTGACCCATGTTGGAATAGAAGAAGAATTGAATAAGTAGGAACATCTCTATGGTGAATTAAAGATAGCTAGAAATCAGGATCAGCTTCTAATACAATGCACAGATATGTATAAGAGGGGAAAAACTGATACAGGTATTAGGATGGATTCAAGGATCATGGAAGCAGGATATAAAGGTAAAATCAGAAATGGAGTAAGGTCTGGGCTACCAGGTTTTGGCTGCTTCTGATTGGGCAGTTTCTGTGTTTCGGGTGGTGGTTTGCTAGCTCTGAAAAGGGCTATTGGTTTTTCTGCCCAGAGCAGTTCTTTTGCATTTTTTTCGCATGGTGTCTCCAGCACCAGAACCCAGAACACACCATATGAGAACTGCAACAGAACCGCCTCAGGCAGAAAAACTGATATCCCTTCTCAGGGCTAGCAGACCACCGCCTGAAACATAGACACCACCCAATCAGAATCCTATCACTCTAAAGGCATTAACAATGTTGGCGCGATCCATAGGCCACAGAATGCAAAAAAAGTCAGACTATCAGCTCTATCATCGCCAACAACACCCACCATGACATAATATAATGAGGTGATCAGTTTTCTTCTTTGTTGCCTTTCCTTCTCAGATGATCTTTAGGAAATTGTTTGCTAGCCATTTTTATGTGGTTTTGTAGACCCCATAGCAAAATTGGCAGGAAACATTATCCTTCATCTGCTGAGATTGAACCTTAACCACAGTCTTGGCAGGCAAGTATTCCAACCACTTTGCCACATTCGCTTAATTTATTTATTTGTATATAATACCAGTACTCCCCATGTGTGTTCTGGGACCCTATTTTTGGGTATGGAGGGGGGAGATAATAGACCCACAGGCACCCCCCCCCCCCCTTTCCCCGTAAGCATATTGTAACCTTCATTGTGGAGAGGTCATACAATTTGTTATTTCAAATGTTATGTATTTGGCTTTTAGGGACTGAAAGGGTTAATTATCAACACTTCTTTGATTGACTATCTGCAGATATCCACCTACATTACAAAAGTTCAATGTGTGACATCAAAGAGGAATCCTGTCGATCTCTTAAAATGGGACTTCGGCATGCCATTTGCAGCATGGCTCTAGGGGAGAATGACATTGTCTATGCCATCAGTGCTAGCAGTAAACGGCTGCTAACATTCACCTTGCCAGATCAAGATAAAAAGTTGAGGAAGGTCTGGAAATTTTCATTGTTTATTTATTTTTGTATGTTAGTAAAAGGTCCATTTTCCAGGTATTTTTGGGCATATAGGGCTAGACCTATATTTTATAGACCAATAGGTGCTTGGTGGGTGATGTGGTCAGCATCATGCCGGTCGCCTTTACTTTCCAGGACTGTACCTGTTACCTACTCAAGGCTGGGTTGACCTGAGAGCCAAGGTCCTTTTTGGAAGAAGTCAGGACCCAAACTTAGGTATGTTAGGGTCTTCATTATTTTCATTAAGAAATTTTCAAACAGATTTGAACTTTTTGTTTTTAACTAGATCATTTGCATTGGTTAATTAGTGCATTCATATTGTGACCTCTTTTTTCTTTTGTCATTATCTGCTTTCTGCTGCTGGGTGGCACATATACCATGTTGATAAACCTTTTCACATCACCATTATTGCCTTTTCACCGTCACCATGATTGCTTTTTCACCGTCACCATGATTGCCTTTTCACCGTCACCATGATTGCCTTTTCACCGTCACCATGATTGCCTTTTCACCGTCACCATGATTGCCTTTTCACCGTCACCATGATTGCCTTTTCACCGTCACCATGATTGCCTTTTCACCGTCACCATGATTGCCTTTTCACATCACCATGATTGCCTTTTCACCGTCACCATGATTGCCTTTTCACCGTCACCATGATTGCCTTTTCACCGTCACCATGATTGCCTTTTCACATCATCATGATTGCCTTTTCACCGTCACCATGATTGCCTTTTCACATCACCATGATTGCCTTTTCACATCACCATGATTGCCTTTTCACATCACCATGATTGCCTTTTCACATCACCATGATTGCCTTTTCACCGTCACCATGATTGCCTTTTCACCGTCACCATGATTGCCTTTTCACATCACCATGATTGCCTTTTCACATCATCATGATTGCCTTTTCACATCACCATGATTGCCTTTTCACATCATCATGATTGCCTTTTCACATCACCATGATTGCCTTTTCACTGTTACCAGTCTCAAAATTAGCCTACACATCCCAGTATTTATCTCCTCTTTTCTTTGATTTTTCCCCATCAGTTATTCCAGTTATTATTAAGCTTTTCAAGTTTATTTCTCCTCTTACCTTACCAAATGAATCTTGATTATCCACATATCAGTCAGTCAGTCGGCATGTCCTTCACTTAACATTGCTCTCTTCACAGCATGCCTAAAAGTCTCTTTCTCTAGCCAGTTCTTCAGCCTTATGTGCTTTCATAACTAGTGCATCTTCAATGTCCTGTATCCAGCTTTGCAGAGGTCAGTCTCTGCCTCATTTTCCAAAAGCGGCACCCCCACTCCATTCTCTCCAGACAACCTTGGTGCTAGTCGAAAAATATCTTCATATAATTTCCATAAATAGTTTTAATCTGTTTCTTGAAGGACTATTTTGTTCATTTTTCACTTTGTTCATGGTAATCTTTGCACTTTCCCTAAAAAACTTCAATTATCCGTATCTTGTTCACTTCTTGTTTATGTTTCATGTTGCCTGGATATATGGCAACTAAAATGTATAAATGTGTACTGAGATATAAGAAAACTGCAGTATTATTTAAGTAATCCTTAAAAGTTGAACTTTGTTACTGTGCTCTTTTCTGCTGTGTAGTCAGCTTAAATTAAATTTCAAATGCCTGTACTCAAATTTATGTTTATTTACTCTGTTTTCAGATTGATTTACTTTTGACTCCCACTGACGATTACCCTGGCCATCATCTGCCAGGAGGGAATGTACTCATTTCTCCCCACTCAAAATGGCTTCTCACCTATGGACCAGATGGCAACATTAAGATTAGGACCTGTGCAGCACTAGTATGTCTGAAACGTATATTGTTAAATATGAGCAATCCAATATTTTCTCTTTGTTTCAACTTCATTTCTATGCCTTAACTCTTTCAGTCCCAAGGGGTTTAGCATATGAGGCCCAAGGGGTGGTGAAAAGAGATGTAAAATGAGCACATCTTGTGTTTACTAGGCTTCTAGGTAAGAACCTATGAACGTATGATGCATTCCTTGGGACTGAAAGAGTTGAGCTTCAGAGGCTGTAAGTTCTGTTTCATGCTGTGTCCTTTTGTTCATGAGTACAAGTGTTTCAGGGATCACTGAGGATCATCACTATAGCTGTATTTTCATGCTTTGTATCAGTGGCAGCTCATATCTAAAATTACTACGGCTGCTGCTTCAGAAATTTGTTTTCATTGTTTTAACACTGAAATTTGAATGTTGAATCAAGAATAGATATCATAGCATTCAGGACATTCCCATAAGTGCTCCATCCTTATCTTCAACAGCAAGACAGTGTTTTAATTCCAGTGGTACCAATAACAATCTAATTGCAAATCCACCTCACCCTTCCCTTAAGTGTTGAGCATCGGCCAGATCCCATGGTCACTGCTCGCAGCACCTTCTCCTCAGACCATGTGTTTTAATGTTTACAGTTTTTTAACAGTGTGTAAAGGAAAAAAAGAAACATAAACAGAAAAGTTAAACATAAACTTGAGTATATCCTTTATAAAAATATGTACAATTATTAATAACCTAAGTTGTTACAATTTAAGCCTAATGCATTCATTCAAAAATAAAATCTATTCTTCTTGTTTTACTTGAGGGAAAAGGCAAATAAAACAGGGTTGGCCAGCACTGTGTGTGTGACTGTGCCCCCTCTACCTTATTCGTATCTCAGACATATGCACCTGTGCAAAAGAGCCAAACAGTGTCTTTGGAGTTTTTTTTTTTTTAAAGTGAACTAGGGGATGGCTGCTGAAATTCAGCTTAAATATTATATAATGTACAATTATAAAATAAAAACTCATATTTCTTGTTATTAATATTGAGTGAAATTGGGGGGGGGGGGGGGGTGGGGTGCTGCAGTTCCACAGTGCCTATGCATGAGTCGCCGCTGCTTTGTATTATGGATGAGCTGTGTTAACAACTGAAATCACAGTGCTCGGGACATTCTCTTAAGCATTTTATTTTTCATCTTCAGCAGCTGGCAAAGATTATGAATGCCAGTGGCACCAGTAGCAGTTTTATGAAATGTCTGTTCTGTCTTGCTTTTCCAATGGAAGTAGTGTGTCAGTCACAACTCCTGGTCACACATCTCCCCTCCCCTGCTCCATTCTCTGCAGACCTGTTGATCTATTCACATGCCTGCATTGTTCACTTGCACTCAGTTAGCTTGTCATGATGCAGCACCAGCCATACCGACTGCCTGTTCATTTCCCAACACACTCATATACCCGGAAGAAAAAATCTAAATGGATGTTACCAGGAACTTCTGAAGTGATGCTTGCCTCTCTGAATGGAGCATGATCTTCAAGATGGTTTCGGCAGGTGACCATCTGATAAACAAAGAAATGCACAAATAATATTTTCTCTGGTTACACTGTACATCTCGCCACTGCAGTGCGGAAAAGGATCCACATTTCATTCATACTTCATGTTTGTTGATGTTAACTCTATAGTAATTATGATATTTCTGGTCAGTTATGTATTACATCAGCTGCTATTTTAGGGTAGAATGATGACTGCACTGATTGCCTTTAGTTGGTCTGAAAATGTAGATGCAATACTCTCTTACAGTAATGGGAAAATTCTCTTATTTACAAGGTTGTCTCAAACTTCTGGCCACCCTGAACAGCAGAATATGCCAGGGAATGCATTTCATTTGTGTCTTCACTTTTGACATTCATAACGGGTAAACATAGTTTTGAAGGATTGTACTGTCTACAGGAAAGAACAGCATTATTTACACCCTTTGAGTATCGAGATGGAGGAGTTCAAACTGTAGCCTTCTCTGATGACTACCTCTACATTCTCTGTGTTGGTTTTGATGACAGCATCTGCTGTTGTCACTGGAAGTGAGTATTATAAAATTAATTTTTTTATTTTTTTATTATTTGTACTTCCAGCGTGGTGTTGACCATATCACCTATCGAGTTTCAATTGGTCTATAAAATATAGGTCTAGCCCTGTGTGCCCAATACAACTGAATGCATTTTACTTTTTACTTTTTTTAAAATTAATGTGTTCTTATTCTTCTTTAGAGATGCTTTCTATATTTTGTTTTCCTTGACCAGTGTCTAGATGCCCACATTATCATCATGTAGCAAGTCTTGTACAGAACACTGCTGTCATCACATCATACATGAAAGCCACTTGGTCCCTTGCAAATTCCTCCACCTCAGGAATTTGTATGCCTAAGGTGTCTTAAGTATCCTTTATCTATCTTCATTGATGGTTGACCTTTGTCTCTTCTTCATACTCTTCTTCTTATTATTATTATGCTGTATTTGGATTTAAGATAGTGATTGGCATGTTGTGTTGTGGTTTACAACTAGGCTGTGATATCTTCATCTTTCTGCCTGAGATGTGCAGTTTCAGCAAATCCTTAATTAGTTACAGAAGGAGTTTATTCCCTCCCCCATCCCCACAGATTTGGGCCCTGGAAGCACACATTGCTTTTTCATTCAAGAACCATGCCTTCTACTAATGCTTTTTCTAAACTACACCAGTTTGGCCCCCAAAAAAACTGGTGTAGTTTGGGGGCCAAACTATTTCTTTTTCCAAGATGTAATGCCTATTCTGCTTTTAATATTTGTAACACATTTTCCATCTGATGATATGATTGTTCCCAGATATTTGAATTTATTGACTTATAGCTGTACAGTAATTGATCGTTATAGTAGAGTTGAATATATTTACTAATTGACAAATAGTTTCATAAGCAGGTCACAAAAACAGAGTGAATATTTTTTTTACAAACTTTTTGCTAAATTGTAGTTATTTAGTTTATCAATTCAGAATTGTCACTTTCATTTCTTTTTGCACAGTCGCTCTAAAGGGAAATCTGGATCTGGCCTGGGTGCAAAACAGAAACGAGACAGAGATATGGATTTTGCTAATCGAGAAAATAGTAGATTGGCAGCATTTCAAGAATATGTGCATGGTTACAGGGGTAACAGGAAAGCATCTGAAATTGAGCAGGAAAGAAAGGTGAACTTTTTAGTTTCACTGAAACCTTAGTGTTAAAAGTTATTGTATTTTCTTAAGCTTTTAAGCCCATTTTGTGTGTGTTGGTAAACAAAGTTAGTTATTAATTTATTTATCTCAGATAGGAGTTAGTTATTAATTTATTTATCTCAGATAGGATATCTCTATGTTAACATTTGTGAAGAAGCAGATTTTATTTCCCTACACCTGTGTGAACATTTTCCACATCTGACCTTTGGCAACAGTTAGATTATTTTGTTCTGCTGACTACTGTTATTTATATTTCTTTTACTAATTCTTTTTCTTGTTTGAGAAAGGTCATGAACAAAACCAGAAAATATCAAGTGGGAAATGAAGAGATTAAACTAACTTATAAAGTAAAGGAACGATCCCTTTTCACGCCTTTGGGCGTATTGGGTATTAGGAAGAACGCCCATATTTTTACAGACCGTCAGCACTAGGTGGGTAATGTGGTCAGCATTATGCCGGCCGTCTTTACTTCCCCAGGTACACATTTTAGGTTGGGTGGACCTGTGACGCCTCATACCATGATACAAATCCAGCAGTGGGTTTCGATCACAGTACGCTGGAATTACGAGTCGACTCGCAACACCTAAACCACGGACACCGCAAACTAACTTGAAACAAAGATTGAAATGCTTATGCCACCCAATGATAATGAACTCAATGATGCCAGCAGCAAGAACATGTTTGCTGAAAATGGACACACATGGAAGCTAAGGAAGACATAGATTTAGAGAGTCTGAGACTTCACAACATCACAGCATACCGGCAACTGAGCGTGCCCTGGCTTGACTTCCTGTTTTCTGTTAAACTGTAACTCTTTATGTCACAAAAGATGAAGATTTTCACAGTAACTGACAATCCGATTTATTCCTGGATAATTTTCATACAACTGCGAGTTAACTTTTTAGGCAATTTCAGGTATTTAAAAAATGGGGGCACAATCAATGCACTGTACAATTTATTGCCTGGCATATTTCACTGTATCTCAACAGGTATATTGTTATCAACATGTAATGAAGCAACAACAACAACAACAACAATAAACTCACTTTCACTGAAATACAATGTGATTTGTCAATTGCAATGAAAAGAATTCTATTTTATGCTTTATTATATGTTGATTTAACTGTATAGTGCACCAAAATATGCCAGGCAATAAATTATACAGTGGTTAATATTTTGTCCACATTATTTAAATTTACAACAGAAAACCCATTATTTTGAACTTCTGATATCCTCAAATATTATTGTAAACTCCACACCTTCACAAACTCCAGTAGTGAATACCATTTAACAATTTTTTTTTAAACAGGCAGGCATTGAACTTGCCAAGCAAAAAGCACAAGACAGGGATGAAATCTACATATCACCACCACCTTCCCCAAGTGTCAATGCAACCTGGTTGGAACAGCGTGAGATTGATGTATGTCTGTTTCTTGTTGCCTTGTTTGTAGGTCTGTGAGAGTTTGTTGATTAGCTGTTCAATGCAAGCTTTAATCACATAAAGAACATTAAAAATAGATTTAAATCATGAGGTTTTTGCCTTCAAAAAATAAAAAGGCACACCAGCTACGACTTGTTGCTCGTCTGTCTATTTATTTTTTTTGGTTAGGAGACACATGTGTCATTTAAAAATTGTGCATGCCTGAAAGTATATTGAGGAAAATCTATTTCAAAATTGAATGTGTTTTGCTTCCTCAAGAATAGTGAGATAGAACTGTACAAAACAAATTTGTATCATTAATAAATTAAGATTCACTGAGAATCAGTCATCAGTAATTGGTATAAATGAAGGACCCTTTTCCAGGTTATTAGACTTCTTAGATTTAATAAGAGGAATATATCAGAGGATAAAAGATGCCAACGTTGGTTCTTTGGCCAAATTCATGGCATTTCTAGAACAGATAATATTAGCCTATTTTCTTCAGATGCATGTTCTAAGTAGTATCAGATGAGAGTCTCCATGAGAAAGTGGGCAAGTTGTTTGCCGTGTGCTGTGGAGGTCGTGGGTTTGTTTCACAGATCTATGCTTCAGTTTACGAGTGCAGTTTTTATGGAGATCCCTCGGATCATTGATGGATTTATTTATAGTTATAGTTTTGTGAATAAGAAACCAGATTAAACCAGATATTAGGACAGAACAGTGTGGATTTGTAGAAAGAAAAACAATGCCAATAAAATCCTCAGGACTCTTTTAGAAAAAGTTATGCTTCTTCTACATTTCTAACCCCCCCCCCCCCCCCCCCCCCCCCCCCCCCCCCCAAGGAGCATAGGCCCTCAACTGACTCACACCAAGTCTTTCTGTATGCTGCTTTCCCCATTTTATGGTTTGGAGGGGTGTCAGCACACACACTGATACACTCAGTTGCAGATCACAGATTGTGGAGAGGCATGATCGCCCACGTCAGTCAGCAAGGCACTTGATAATGATGATGAGTTTTTGACTAATTAGGAGTTTGCTGAAACTGGATGGGTTTGGATGAAAGGCAAAAATATCATTGCCTAGCAGTAAACCACAATATTACTTATATACCAACCACCCTTTTTTAAAAAATATGTTAAGATTGCAGGCTGAGGTAATTTGAAACATGACAGAATTTGTTTCTATTCACTGTAGCTTCTTCGACAAGAAGGACAGCATTTTGCAAGTGTTAAGTATGAACTGCGATCTCAGATCAGAGATATCAGGAAAACAGTAAGTTGATTAAAGTTAGCATTTAGATTTGAAAAAACAGTAACCCTAGTAATTTTAAATTTAAAAAAAAATAGTTTATAAGTAAGTATGACAGCCAAGAAATGGATTATAAACAGCGTATTCATACCAACACTGGGCTACCAGTGCCAGACATGGGACAGAGGCTAACCTAAGTAAAACTAAAACCTGTGAGACAAGCTGCCTGCGGAAAGCTGCTAACTAAACTGTCAGAGACAGAGTGAGAAATAAAACTACCAGACAGATTGTGGGAACAACACTGTGCAGAAACTTAACTGAGAAATGGAAGATCAAATGTTCTAATCATCTCATTAGAATGCAGCCATTTCATTAAACTACATTTTCTTGATTTTTTTTTTTTAAATGTGTGGCAATTTTATCATGTTTTTAATTACAAATATCAGTATTTTTAGATAATTGTCTCAGTATGTAGTAACCCTAATAGGTTGTGAACTAGAAAATTAAACTGAAAATATACAGAATAATAGGTTATATTTCATGGAAACAAAAATAATCAAATACAATGGTTCTAAAGAAACTACAAATAAAAAGAAAGTTGCTGTAAGAAATACAAAAAAGACTACTGAAATATTTTGGCCATATTAAAAGACATAATATTCTTTTAAAAACTATACTGAAGGGAAGAGTTGAAGACAAGAGAGCTGAATGTAGATAATAATACAAGTGGGAGGACAACATCAAGAGATGAATAAACAGAAGTTTGAGAGAGTGTACTGCCAAGATGAGAGACAGAGAGTGTTAGAGTTGCATTACAGCCAACTTTTATTGTAGAGATTGGCACTGATTGGTTGATTGATCAGTATGTAGTGATTGCTTAACTTAGTTTTTTTGAGTATGAGGTATCACTATTGATTTATTTTTATTAATATAAAAATATGGGGTGAGAAGCGACTTGTTTTTATGGAATATGCTAATGAAAATTAGGATTTTCATGCTCACTGTAGTTGATAAGTGTGTGTTTATAACAAAGTAAATTTGGCATCTCATACAAGTTCATTAGTAGTGTCAGGTAAAAAGTATTTCTGAAGATTGTAATATATTTAAAGGCCAATATTAGCCAGGTTTGCAGTCCCTTTATTTGTCAAGTGTATCGAAAAGTACCGACTTATAACAACCTTATTTGTATTGTTATGAACGATAAAACCATAGTATTTACACCTGTTTACATGTAGTTAATTAACAATAAACAGGAGCTTTATGTTTACAATTGTAATAGAAGTTTTGGGTACGGTCTTTAACTCTCTAAGTCCCATGGGGTTTAACATCAGTACAAGGGATAATAATGCAGTTATGAAGTTGCACAAATGTAAACCATATTATACTGATTCAGCTGCCATGCCGCATACACATATACATCAAAGTAACCAGGGATTGTTGAGAAATAATATTAGAATGCCGCTACAACAACTAAATTGTTTTACTAGTTTAATATTAGTAAATAAACAGACAAGATGTTTAGAGAAATTAATCAAACGAATTCCTAATTTGTCCACTTAGGCTCCAGGAAAACTCCCATAGAATTCCCAAACAAATCAAAAATGATGTGAACCACTTAGTAATATATAAATAAAATAGAAACACAATCTGTACATTAGATCTCATTCTTGAGAAACTTTTGGAACATCACTACAGAACACCATTATTAGGTAAAGAGAAATGACTTCCCAAAATAATTAGAATCTTCACATAAAATGAAGTTTATATATCCCTCAGTTTGCCTGTAATTTTGTAGCTACCCATAGGCTAGGGAAATTCACTAGGAGTCAATGTAAAAAAAAAAACCTGCTTTCACCAGTACCCAAGGTGGACACCACGCCCCCCCCCCTCCCCTTGTGTGTATTGTTGCACACATACATAAAATCCCTTGGCAGTTGGAAATCGAAAAGAGCTGCCCAACAGCGTTGCCCAGGATGTGGAGTTGAAAATCTACCCAAAACATTTCAAGATCCTCACCAGTGCTACGGAGTTTGTCCACTTGCTGAGATTCTTCGACTCAGACTTGAGTTAGAAGTAGAACGGAGCACTTATGGGTTACTACCCTTGTGCCATGATGTTGATCCGTTGTTTAAACCTAAACCTTTGTAGCTAAGTTCCTAAATAATGAGAGGAATAGCACCAGAACTAGTTGACACTAAAGAAAGTCACCTTTTTCACAAATATTTATTCTATGTGTCCAGCTGACTTTGTAATCCTCGTACACTCTGCATGAGGTATATAATCGGGCTATCCCTCATCAAAGTTTGGCTATAAATATGACTGGAACAAGTCTACTTCGCAACTTTCTCTATGTAAATTCTGATAAATCTGATACACACAGGTTTTTTTAAAATTTAAGCTTCTAAAGCCATAAATCATGTTGCCATACATGTAGAAGACTGCCATGCAAGCCATATTGTTTTCAAACAGACACAGACACTTAATAACTCGCTAAACCTTGCAAACATACTATATTTTAGACTTTTAACCACATTTCCAAATAAAACTAATGGTCAACACATGTGGTATTGAACATAAAGAACTGGAAAGGAAGTTTCATTTGTCAAGTCTGCGTATCTATACTAGTCAGTAGTAAATTAAAAACCTGTAGGCGTCACATACCGATTGAGTAGGCGGGTAGTTACCAGTTAGTGTGTGATGCTTTTCTTGGACCTTAAAGAGTTAATTTGAATTGAATTATAAAGTAATTGTGCAGCCTTTTCCTGTTTCATTTAACATGCAGGAACTTATTTTTTCTTTTATATAAGCCTGTTTGATAGTTGTGCACTTGTGATTTTTCAGACTGACTTTTCCCCTCATCCCTATCTATGTCTGCTGCAAATTTTCCTGGACTGAAAGAGTTTAGTTTATAAATGAAAGTATAAGGCCATGTAATTAGAAGTAATGAATATAGTGCAAGTGATATTGTAAGTTATATAAATTCTGTCTTGATATACAGAAGTGAAACAGAAGTGAATCATGAACAGTTGGTAGATTTGTGAAACATTATTTGGAAGCTGCAGAGATGTGATACCTGGAACAGATAAAAAGAGTAAAGAAGGAAGATATATTGAAAGAAACTGACTCACGAAAAAACTGATTGCCCACATCAGAAAGAGACAGTCTACATTCTTTGGTCATGTAATGAGAATTAGAAAACTGGAGTACATCGTGAGAGTAGGAAAGTTGGAGGGAAAGAGAGGCAAAGGGAGACCGAGAGAAAAGGTGCTGGACAGTTTGGCATCTTAACTTGGAGGATTCTTTGTATCAGAGTTGACTGAGACAGAAGGTTGTGGATTGACATGACTACCAGTGTCACACAGCATGGAGTTTAAGAAGAAGAAGATTTTGTAAGAAAAAGGAAGTTTCCACAAACACAAAAACACACACACACACACACACACACACACGCACACATGCACGCACGCACGCACACACGCACGCACGCGCGCGCAATTGGAAAAAAATAATGAAATTATGTAACGTCTTTGAATTGAGAAATTTACTCTTCATATTTATTGTTATATTAGATCCAGACTATGATGATACAAAATAATGATTTGGCGGACATTGAGAAACTTAGCAGAAATGAATTTGATCTTGACCTTGAGGAGCAGAACAGACTTCAAGCCGAGGGCGAGGCGGAAATTCAGAAGGTGACAAAACAGACACTATTTAAATAATTTTATTCTTACCTTCACTTCCTTTTTTTTTCCGTTAAATTTATTTATTATTATAATTTTTATTTTATTTTGGATGTCAACAGAGATACAAGGTTCTTCTTCATGTTCTTCTGGGCTTGACCAAAGATACTTGTAAAATTTCTCTCCAGTTTTTTTTCCACTATTTAAAAAAAAAAAATCTGTCTTATGCCTCTTCTCTTTTTTTTTAATGTGCTTTCTATAACTTATTATCAAGGCATTCTCTATAAGGGCGAACAAATTTATTATTTGCTAAGTTATAATTATGTCGTATAGAAGAAAAATACTAGTTTACAAATTATATATTAAGGCTCTTGCATTATTAGACTGAATTATTTTGTGATGAGATGTATACATGTCAAGTATTTTTTATTTATGTGTACTCAAATAACTGTCTACATCTTTTAATATATTTGCATATCAAATTGAAGGTTAGGGAAGATATCGAGTATGAAAATCTGTCTAAGTTGTATCTCCGTGAAAAGATCAAGGAACAATGCTGGGATAACATGAAAGTGAAAGGAAGGGCAATTCAGGTCAGTAGGTTTATTAAAAAAATTATCTTCATTTTCTTTCTCCTGCTTCTGTACCTGTTTCTTCTTCTGCCTCACATTCTAAGTTTCAAACTAGATTTAATCTCTTTTAGCTTCAGATGTTTTACTTCCTAGTGCTATGAAAATATTTTCCGTTATTAGTTTAATTCTATTTGTTCTAAAAGATTTGTCTGCATTACTTTATTTTTTTTTTCTGCTTCTCTTTGTATACTTAGAAAGAAATGTTCTTGAAATTGGCCTGGTACTATCTTTGTGGATAATTAAGGTGTCCGTAATATCTTGAGCCGACAATTGGACATCTCATTAATGTTCTGAGCTGAAAATGGGACATCCCAAGCAAGCAGTTTAACTACACCCATTTTTTTTCCTAGGTCATCGGGGTGAAATGGTTAATTACTTGTTTGAAAGTGGTATTAGAACCCAAACCATTGTTGCTAAGAAATAAATGAAACAGTATGCTCTTTAACTGCACTGAAAAAATATGATAAATTGAAAAAATCCATAAACACATTTTAGCTATAATAAGTAGTAAAACTATAAATGTGTGTTCTGTTCTCAAGTTAATTCCTAAATATTTTTATAAAATGTGACAGTTGATTTTTTTTTTTTTTTTTTTTTTTGGAGTACCGACAGGACTGCTAGGACATAACTAATAAAATGGAACTGTCCTGGTGAAAATGGGACACATGGTTATCCTATAAAAAATTATAGTTTTTGATCTGTTTATATTTTTAAGTAAGTGCCACGTACGTAGTTTAATTGTTGTATCTATGTACTAAGTCAGTGCCACTTACGTAGTTGAATTGTTGTATCTATGTACTAAGTCAGTGCCACGTACGTAGTTTAATTGTTGTATCTATGTACTAAGTCAGTGCCACTTACGTAGTTGAATTGTTGTATCTATGTACTAAGTCAGTGCCACTTACGTAGTTGAATTGTTGTATCTATGTATCTATGTACTAAGTCAGTGCCACTTACCTAGTTTAATTGTTGTATCTATGTATTGAATCTTTAAGATCGTGCTCTGGCAACCAACAAAACTGTATCAACTGCATATCTGATGTTGTTTATTTTTTTTTATTCATTAGCATTGAGTCGTGGTATTTTATCTGTCTTTTTGAATATACAAAGTGAGACTTACAGACTGTGAAGGAATCTTTGGTTAAAAAAATATGGTCATTTGTCACTTTACTAAAATTCAAATAATCGGCAATAATTTGGAGAGTGACACTTCAACCTGCTGTCGCCAGACGACAGACAGATTCCATGTTTTTCCCTGTTCTGGCAATCAAAAAATGACCACTTACGGCATCACTCTTTAAGTCCTTTTCTTCCACCTCAAAAGTGAACGTACTGTGTGGAAACCATTGAAGCATGGTAGTGTGCAGCTCAAAGCATTGAGCTGTATAGTTACAATCATGGTAACTAGATGTAAGACACAGCACCTTTCTTAGAAAAACTCATCTCAGAAAGTTTAAGTCACACCTTGCATTGTTTAGATTCTATAGATTTCATACAAAAAATTTTTGTGATATACTGAGTTTTGTTACCCCCTTTATTACCAGGCTTTTAATTCACCTCTTGAGGTAACCAACTTTCCTCTCAGAGAGAGATCAGCTGAAACCTTGAAGATGATCAAGACAGTGTCCACACGTAGGAAAATTGAGATGAGGGAAGCTGAGGTAATTTTTATCCAGTAATATTTTATATATTTATAAATGTTCTTCCTTTACTTCTTCTTCTATTGATGTTGCTGGTGGTTTTTGAAATTATGGTGATGATGCAAGTGACCATGGTGAAAATAATGGCACTGATGATCTTCTTTTTAGTGTTCGTCAGCTGTAAATTCCGGCGGAAAGTTCTAGTTGTTTGTCCACTTGTTGACAGTGATCTTGTTCCAGAACTTGAGTTGTATGTGCACATCCATTCTACAGTTCTGGCTTATTTATATGCAAAATGTTGGTTCCTTGCCTCTTAGGCAGATGCACTGCCTTTTGAAGAAAACTCCCCTAATGAGACACCTTTTATGATAAGCCTGTTACGGAGACAGTGGGTCTGTTCCTTTTTCTCCTAGAATTGGGCCTCAGAAACCACATGGGAGTGTTAATTCTGATAATGTTTTTAATGTTGATGCTGAAAATGATGATGATAATATTGATGATAGTGATGTTAGTAATAATGATGATAAGTGATGTTGGTAGTGATGATGATAGTGATGTTGGTAGTGATAATGATGATGATGATAGTAATACTGGTAATGATGATGATGATAGTTGTGTTGGTAATGATAATTTTAGTAATGTTGGTAATGATGATGATGATAGTGATATTGTTAGTCATGATGATAGTAATGTTGGTCAGGATGATGATAGTGATACTGGTAATGATGATGATGAAAGTTTTGTTGGTAATTATGATTTTAGTGATGTTGGTAATGATGATGATGCTGATAGGGATGTTGGTAGTGATGATAGGGATATTATAAGTGATGATGATAGTGATATTAGTAGTAATAATGATAATGATGTTGGTAATTATGATGATAGTAATATCAGTAATGATGATGATAGTTATCTTGGTAATGATGATGATAGGAATGTTGGTAATGATGAGTATAGTGGTGTTGGTAATGATTATGATAGTGATGTTGGCAATAATGGTGATAGTGATGTTGATAATGATGGAGATAGTGATGTTGGTAATGTTGAATATAGTGATCAAATTGTTGGTAACAATCATAATGGTTTTGGTGGTGATAATATTACTGATGGTATGAATGGTTTCAGTCATGTTGATATAAACTCTAATAATGTTAATATTATTGGTAATAAAACCTATGATCATGATGGTTTGAATGAATGAACCAACCAATCAATCAGTCAGAAATTCACGTCACTGCACTCAGCAGCTAACAAAGAGTTGGCACGCTTAAAGTACCAGTTGAAACCTGATTAAAAACCTGCCTATGTTACCCCCTTCAGTGTTGAATATCTTCCAGAATCTCTGCTCACCTCCTCGTTGAAATAAAACTAACCAAAATGAAATGTGCAGGAGAGATAGATGGAGACTTAAAAATACATAAGGAATATAATTAGAAGCCTTCTCCTGTGGGTGCTAAGGCCCCATTCTGATTAGGAAAAAAAAATAACCAAACTGCCATCTTAACAAGCATGCCATACAAGACAACTAATTAAGGATGTTTGCCTGAGAGATAAGGAACAAAATGCAAACAAATTAGCCAGATGTGTAAAGTGGATCTTTTTTTCATCCTACTTTTGTCGTCTCACTGTTACCAAGCTGTAGCCCAGTGTCCTGGTTTTCTGTGTTTGTCTTGTGCTTCTCAGGTTGCTTGGGTGGTGGATTTGTTCATATTTTTGCAGTTTGGCTACAAAATTTATCTATTTTTTCTGTAGACATCAGTATAATGAAGGGTATAAATAAGTCAATAAGTAGACAGCTGTTTGTGGAGTGAATATGGTATGTAAGATACAGTTACATTTTTATTTTTCAGGCTAGAAAACAGATAGCCGAAGTTTCATATAAAATGTCAATGCCTGTAAGTATTTGTTTTGGATTGAATGTAATTTGAGCCAGTCTGCAGTTAGTGCATGTTTTTTGTAATATTTAGTAAACAAAATTTTTAATTAAAAGAAATTTAATGACCTATGTAAAATGATAGTTGTTTTTTTAAAGAATTTGTTTTAGGAATTCATACAGCCCTTGACCCATTTTTTTATAGCTTCATGAGGATTCATGAAACAGAAGCAATAAACGGACAATATTTGTAGGGGATTGAACCTGAAACACTGAATCAGCAGGCAGGCACACTAACCACTTTGTCACTACAGTTCTTCTTGCTTATGTTATTAATTTGTTACCTAACAAACCACATTTTCTTTGAGTCCCTTTTTTTATATATGTACTGAAAATGTTATAAGAAATGCCAGAACAATTCATGAAGTCAGGCCTAGAAAGGGAGTGACTTCCCTTGCCATTCATCCTTGATCGTGTAAAATTTGTTGTGTTGCTGGACGCCTACTAAGCGTGACACCCCCACAACATAGGACAGGCCCTGTGATATGACCAGGGATGAATGGCAAGGAAAGTCACTCTCTTTCTGGGCACGAGTTGAGTTGTACTGAAATGCCATTAGTGGGGAGGCCTATAACAGCTTAGATCCACTCAAAATAGGTGACAGACCTATCTCAGAACTTAGATATGCAGACGACATAGTTCTCCTTTCCAACAGTCTACAATGCTTAGACAAATTAATTTTGACTGTCAAAAAAAAGGACAGCGGAGACATATCAGCATCTAAAAAGAACAAGTAAAATAATGTCCACAATGAATACCTCATACCGGCCATGTCCATGTTTGAAATTTTACAACAAAGAAATTGAAAATGTCACAGATTTTTTAATATTTAGACTCACTAATGAACAACACTGGTGACTTCACAAAAGAAGTCAGAAAAAGACTTGCTTTAACAGTGCAGTGACTAAAAAAACAACATGAATTACTAAAAAAAAAACATGAAGAATCATCTATGGCACAGCACCTGCAAGCTAGTTAAAGTAAAAATTTTGAGATCCTGCATCTTTCCCCTGCAACCTACGGATGTGAGTCATGGACTCCCACTCAGTCTTTGAAGAAGAAAATGGGAGCTCTTGAACTGAAATGCTACAGACAAATTCTTAGAATACTGTGGAAGGAAAAAAAAAACGTCAACATCCCGAATGACCTGAACATCAAGGAGAATTAGCTCATAAACAGCATCCTGTCCCATAGGCAGTGGTGTTTTGGTCATATCAAACACCATAGTGGTCTGGAGAGAACGGTGATGGAGGGTGCGGTTTCTGGATTACGGGGCAGAGGCCAACCTCCGCGAAGGGGGATACGGGTACTGAGATGCATTGTCTAGGAAAGCATACAGGGCTGGAGAATTGGCTAGAGAAAGAAAGACTTTCATGTGTGCTGTGAAGAGAGCGACGTTCTATAAAGAACTTGCTGACTGATTGATCAAGTTACATCACTGATTATAGTTTTCACCTACATCTTTCTCTGTCTCTCTCTGTGTAGAAACCTGTACAGACATCTGTCTAAACTGTAGATATCTATGTAGGGGGGAAACTCACCCATAATGAAAAAAGAGGAGCAGCTGGCCAATTGGTTAACAAATCTGGGCTCTAATATGAGTACCTAGGTTCAAATCCTCTGTAAGGTCATGGATTTTTTCTGTCAGGGGTAAAATACAATCCTAACCTGCACAGTCCATGGTTATAGCACTAGTCATGCAGCCTTAAATCATCCGGCTCATAGACCATCCTGTCTACGCAGCAGAAGGGGTAAATAGAGGCAGTAATTTTGGGCATTAACAAATATATGAAGAATTAGTCATAAATGTTTTTAAAAAAAGACTGTGTTCATGCCAAGGACACATTGGCATCTGATGCTACCCTCTTATTTTATAGACCAATCGCCACTTGAGAGGTTCCTAGTTCATGTTAAAGATCATCTTCATTGCATATCAGACATGACCGTAAGTGCTCCGATCTCCTCCTGAGTAAGTCTCCAAGTATTTTAGTGTAACAACTTCCATTCTGTACTGGTTGATGTAATGAGGGGTAGCTCCACTATGGTTTTCCTGTCTGACGGCTCCAGTTGGTACATACATGGTATGTAGTCTATTGATTGAAATATAATTTTCTACGAAACTGAAAGCCTCACAGCATTTAGTCCCTCGTATGGCATTGATGATGTCTCTCCTGTCCATAGAGGGTCCATTCCTGATAGTCGCACTGCCAGTCAGAACATCTGCTCTCTCGTACCTTTTACACCAGTATCCCCTGGGACAAAAAATGAATGTGTTTTTGCAAACTGCTGCGTGCTGAATCAGATGGAGCCACTGTTTCCGTATGTACCACACCTTTATCTTCTTTACCATGCTCACTGAGTCGCTGAGCATGCATGCATTGGTGAACTTCTGAGTTTTTAGCCATTCTAGGGCCTTTGTCAAAACCTAGACCTCCATTGTCATCTGCTGGTGGTATAAGCAAAGGCTCCACTGTCTTCTTTATTGTCTTCCCCTTTGATTCCTGCCGTGAAAGTCCACTTGAGAGGTAGTCAACATCACTCCAGATGCCCATACTTCCATAGTATTTTGTGGTACCAATTTTAGGCTGTGTCAACCAAAGGAAGTCATGACTGATGACAATGGCAAATGTCTGGATTTTGTTAATGAACCAAATTCTTTTTCTATAGGACGAGGAGGGAGAAACTGAAGAAGCAAGTGAGAGTGGTGCAGACCATTTATCACTCAGCGGAAGCTTAGGCAAGTCCACCAACACATTTATTTATATAGTTCTTTTTCTTTATAATTTTATACTTATCTTTATAATGTTATACTTATCTTTATAATGTTATACTTATCTTTATAATGTTATACTTATTCTGGGATATTTTGATCTTTATTAAGATATTTATTAAAATAAAAGCAAACACCCTAATAATTTTTATAGAATTTTACCTGGTAAAACGTAACTAATGAACATCAGAGATAAATAAGTGAATGCGTTTTCTTGAAAAATTTTCATATCTATATTAATAAAAATGTTAATGTTCAGAGTTTGTTAGCTCTAAACTCGGAAACTACTGAACCGATTGCTTTCAAATTTTCACACAACGTTGCCTCTGACTCAAAGCCTGATTTTTTGTCATAAAATCGCACAAACCACTAATGATGTAGCTCCAGCAACGGTCAAATCATTATTTGTTTCGTTGCCGGCCCGGATTTGTTTTTGGTCGGTTGGCCACCTTTGACTGTGTAACACCGAACTTCACATTATTATTATATACTTTCATTTCTACCAAATGCTTGAGTATTTAGTAGCGTAGTTAGTTGTAACCATTTCACCATTTTACAAGGGTGATAGGGGTTCGATTCCCCGCTGGGTGATATAATTTTTTTTTGGGCCCCTAACTGGGTGGCTGCCACGTTTTGTTGTGGTTTATAGCTAGGTTGCAATATCTACGCTTTTTTCCGTTCGATTTTGGGGTTTACAGCTAGCCTGCGATAGCGGCGACGTGATGCTCAATGTTTATGTCACGGGTAATTTTCGTTCGCCCTTGACAGAGCGGTTGGCACGTTGTGTTGTGGTATACAGCTAGGCTGCAATGTCTGACCTAAAGTCTTCAGTCTTCGGTAGTAGAGTTGTAAGTATTCCGCCCTTTATGTGGATGACCGGTGTTCGATTTCCCGCTGGGTGCTAGTTTTTCATTTTTCCCCTAAAGGGGCGATTGGCACGTTGTGTTGTGGTTTACAGCTAAGTTGCGACATCTGCACCTTACGCCCAGTGCCAACTCCTCTGGCTACAATGATCTGTACAGACAGTAGTGACTGTTTTGTGTTGTTGTTATGACGGTGGTGGTAGTGGTAGCAGCAGTACCGGTACTCGATGGGTTATGTGGTAGCTGTTACACTGGCTACATTTACTTCTCAGTACAGATTAATGCTACCCATTTTTGTCTGGGTGGACACTGATGCCAAGCTCAATTTAACAACAATATTTCGTCAGGTGATGACTTTCCCATACTTCGTAGAGGATTATTTTACCGCTCTCATTTCTTTACTATTTCTATTTTAGCAATGTCGCCATATAATAATGTTTCGATCATTCGGAGAGGGAGATATATTTGGGCAGATGCTTGAGTCCTTGGTAGCGTAGTTGTATATTTTGCGTGTTAAGTGGGTGACTGGCGATCAATGCCCCCCTGGGTGATTTAATATTTTTTTGCCCTTAACTAAGCGGCTGGCACGTTGTGTTGTGGTTTATAGCTAGGCTACGATATCTAAGTCTTTTTTTCGCTCGGTTTGGGGATTTACAGCTAGCCTGCGATAGCGGCGACGTGATGTTGGTCATGTCACGAGTAATCTTTGTTCGCCCTTGAGAGGGTTGTTGGCACGTTATGTTGTGGTTTACAGCTAGGTTGCAATATCGGACCCAAACTCTTCAGTCTTAGGTAGTATAGTACGTATTCCGCCCTTCACGTGGTTGACCGGTGTTCGATTTCCCACTGGGTGCTAATTTGTCTTTTTCCCTCAAGAAGGCTGTTGGCATGTTGTGTTGTGGTTTACAGCTAGGCTGCGATATCTGTACCTTTCGCCCAAAGACATCCTATTTCAGTAAAGTTCCATTTATCCTCCCCGCAACACTTCACTCGATCATACACTATTCGTTGATGACAGAAGCTGTTAACTAAGACTGCTTACAGTCCAGTTTATTTTGGGTGGACACGGATGCCAAGGTCATTTAACATTCGTCCCTTCGGAGAGGGGAGATGACGGGTGGGGTTTTTATTTCCGCTATTTGTGAGTATAGAACAGACTATTACTGTGGGTTCCATCACTGGCTAGGTGATGGAGTTTTTTTTTTTTTTTTTTTTTTTTTTTTTCTTTGTTGGGAGCTCAATTACACTAAACAGTCCGTGGCAACAACAAGCAGCGCTAACTCCTCTGGCTACACCGACCTGCACAGACAGTAGTGACTTTTTGTTTTTGTTTTTTTGTTTGTTCTGAAGGTGGTGGTGTGTCAGGGACCTATTCTACTCTACTTATTTTATATGGCTCGCTAGGTAAGCCAGCTGACAGACTTAACTACCCAGACACACTCAAGACGACACTCCTGCTGAGTACAAACATAATCTTTAATTTACAATGAACGACTAAACGGAAAACACTTCAACTGGGCTAAGCAGCTCCCATCCGAAACTGCCTTGGCGATGACAGCTTTACACTCTCTACTCACCCCAGGCCAGCTCCCATGGATCTAGGGGAGCACGACTCTTAGCTGGCAGTATCTCAGTGCCAATCAATCCGCCGTCTATTGCCAAACGGGACTTCAGCGATACACGGGAGGTGTATGGCCTAAGCGTGCCCGGGCAGTGTTATCGCCATTACAGGGCGCGTCACCTTGATTAACTGTTCAAACAAATACTGCATGGAATGTCTACTACACAAAGAACCTTAACTCTCTATACTATCTAGACGAAACATTAAATAGAAATACAACCTATCATAGACACTAAATAAGAATATCCTATTTGTACCTAACCGTCGCTAACCTAACGTTCCCTCGTCGTCATCTTTTCTTCTCTGTCTGTCGCCTTCTGTGACACCATACGTCACTCCCCGCCGTCAGCACACAACTCCCCTAGTACACAACAACTCTCAAACCCGCTTGGACAAAGCCTTTTTTTTATTTCCTCCCGAGTTTATGGCTTAATCCGCAGCACTCCGTGTCGACTGAGTGAACTCGAACTGGCCTCTGACATGGTGGTAGTGGTAGCAGTAGTACTGGTACTGGATGGGTGATGTGGTAGCTGTTACACTGGCTACATTTACTTCTCATTACACATTAATGCTATCCATCTGTCTTTGGGTGGACACGGATGCAAAGCTCAATTTAGTTACAATATTTCGTCAGATAATGACTTTCCCATCCTTCGGCGAGGATGAAATGATTAGTGGGGGAAGGGGTTGATGGCAGACACTGTTAACTGAGAGAGCTTAAAACATTATTTTAAAGTTATTTCTTTACTATTTCTATTTTAATAGTTTCGCCAAGAGATGATTTTTTATTCATTCGGAGAGGGACATATTATTTGCTATGCTAGACACTGTTAGCTGAGAGAGCTTAAAACATTTTTTTCAAGTTCTCATTTCTTAACTATTTCTAATTTATTACTTTCGCCAGGGATGATTTTTCAATCCTTCGGAGAGGGAGACATGACTGGGTGGAGGGGAGAGGGAAGGGGGGTGAGGGTTATGACAGACACTGTTAGCTGAGAGCTACTTTCTTTCTTTTCCATTTCACCATTCGGGGCCACAGTAACGCGTGGCAGGGCACAGCTAGTACATTAATATTTACAACTGTTTACTTAATATGCCAGTAAAATAATGTGTAGTAGGTTAGTTGTCTGTAAATTAGACATTATATACAATGAGTACAGTCTTTTTTATGTCACTACATTTGTGTTTTGTTTTCTCAGTGAAGTTTTAAAATATTGCTTTGCAAATAATGTGGGTTTGATTGTTCCAAATCGTGTCCATTTTGTGGTTTTCTGTGCTTCAGTAAGATAAGGGCTTTATGAGTTAAAAACACTCGCATGCACGACCACAAACAGATACATATATGTATATGCACACATGCATATGCATGCGCACTTTGCTAACCAGGATACCAAATGCTCTAAGGCAATGTTTCCCAAACCTTTCTTAGTCGCAGCACCTTTTTTCAATTAAAATGTTTCCACCGCGCCCTAACCTAAGTAAAAGTATCACTATTGCTTTGTAAAAGATTTTAAAAAATAATAAAACTCGTGAATCTTCTAATATTTCACGGCGCCCCAGTGAAGAGCTTGCGGCTTCCTGGTGTGCTGCAGCGCACAGTTTGGGAATCACTGCTCTAAGGATTTGGATGTGTCAGCCAAAAAGCACAATTATACAGCTACTCTGTAAACTGGTACAATGCAGTCCACATCTACAATAATAGATCATTATGGTCTGGAGAGAATGGTACAACTGCGAATGACCGGGGGCTCTGGTTGACACTCTACGCTCAAAGGAAAGGCAAGATGGACAAATTATCAATCTGCTACTGGCACCATCTAATTGAAACTCTTTGCTTGCTGCTGAGGATGGGGACAGCGTGCTTATGGGAAATTTCCTGAGTGCTGTGATTTCAATTCTAAGCTAAAACAAGAATAGACCCACTGCCTCCCCAAGAAGTATGTCATAAGAGTCGATTAATTGGATGCTTCCTTCAAAGTCAGAGTGTATCTGCCTGAGAGGCAAGGAACCAACAATCTGCATACAAGTAAGTCAGATCTGTAAAACTGATGTGCACACAACACTCAGGTTCTGGGAAAAGATTAATGTCTAGATGTGGACGAACTACCAGAACTTTCAGCCGGAGTTTACAGCTGGTGAACGCAAAGAAGAAGAAGAATTGTTAGCTCAACGTTCAACAATATTTGGGTGAATGAAGAAGATACTGCCTGTTGGCATATGATGCCAAAACTTCTGGGATCAAAAAAGGTTAAATAAGTTTCTTTTCTCCAAAATAATTGTAAATTACTATTATGTAAATTATATTGTAGTGTGTAAATTCCATTGTAGTGTGTAAATTCCATTGTAGTGCGTAAATTCCATTGTAGTGTGTAAATTCCATTGTGGTGTGTAAATTCCATTGTAGTGCGTAATTTCTGATGTAGTGCATAAATTCCATTGTGGTGTGTAAATTCCATTGTGGTGTGTAAATTCCATTGCAGTGTGTAAATTCCATTGTAGTGTGTAAATTCCATTGTAGTGTGTAAATTCCAATATAGTGTGTAAATTCCATTGAAGTGTGTAAATTGCATTGTAGTGTGTAAATTCCATTGTAGTGTATAAATTCCATTGTAGTGTGTAAAAGTCATTGTCGTGTGTAAATTCCATTGTAGTGTGTAAATTCCATTGTAGTGTGTAAATTCTATTGTAGTGTGTGGATTATTCACAGGTGCCCAGTGTGGTGGAGACAATGAACTTTTCTATAACCAGTTTGACCTGCACTGCCGAGAACAAAAGATTGGTCAGATCATACTTATAGAGGTTGGTTTACTAGTTCTCAGCTGTGTGTTGCCTAGAATAACTGAGGCCCTGGAATTCAATGGTGGGGATGAAAACGTCTTACTGTTAACTCTTTTACAGTGCAAACAACTTATGATTGTGTTTTTGTTCATATAGGTAGGTAGGTAGTTGTACCCCACCAGGACATCACACAAGCGATAAACACCTGGTGACACAAAGTGCCACCATGCGAATGAGGATAACCCATGGAGAGGTTCCAGAAACCTCTTTCCGCTGTTAGGCCATATCTATGGCTAGGCCATACCTATGCCCCAGTTATATTCAGAGCCCCTGGCAGAAGCCAGGGTGGTTCTTCAAGCAAAAAATTACATTCCACGAATGGGACGACGAGAAATAATTTGGTTTGTATATAGCAGAAGTCACTTCTAAACTTCACCAACTCAACCGCCCAATTGTTAGTATAATTGTCATATCTTTTTGCATAGCTCGTGTTTTAAAAAAAAAAAACACTTGACAATTATAAGTTCCATACTTTTTCATGAAATGACCATCATATGTCCTCAAACCTTAACATTCAATAGGTTCTACAATACTTTTTTTTAAATAAATGGGTAAAAAAACCCAAAAAAACAGAGTACGACATAATCTTTTTTTTTCTTTTTCTTCTTGTTCACCGGCTGTGAATTCCGGCGGTAAGTCATGGTTGTTCGTCCAAAATGGAATTTTGGCTTTTACCTTGACCTGAGTTTTGCGTGTACATCCGTTTTACTGGCTTATTTGTTTGCAGTACTCGTTCCCCGCCTCTCCGGCAGATGTACTCCGACTTCGGAGGAAGACGTCAAGCCTATTTCTAGGTTGACTGTGGCCATTGTTTTGTGTGGGTCGAGATGCTGCCTTATTTGTGTGGTGTCCTCTTTGACTTTTAACAAGTGTGGCCCCCGGCATGTCGTCCTTAAGGCAGCTCTATGTAGAGTTTTCAGCCCTCAAGGGAAGGCAGGGGCAGATCATGGGCATTCCCCGCCATCCAAGGAGGCTTCCATAAATGCAGAGCCGACACATGATGCTCTGGGTCTGGGCTCACCCAAGGAATCGTCACGTCCTGCCCATGACTGCTTAACCTCACAACCGTGTATTGAGCTTCCCGCGCTACAAGGCTGCGCTCTCCGGAGATCAGCGGGGAGCAGCCCGCAGGTCTAGGACGTTTGTGGCCACACAAATAGGTACATTCTTTTTCATCTTACGTTAGACACCTTTAACGTTGTTTCAGCTGTGCCCTTAGCACGACAGAATGGGGAAGCAAAATGCGTCAGGCGTGGCTTCACCTGTTTGGTCCCAACACTCGGGCGAGTTGGACCAGTGGATACGGACATTCAGACTTTTCCTAATCGGTACGAGTTATGATCGTCGGACTTTGAGCTTGCATGTGTGGCATGGGGTGTAACTTTGTCGGCCATTGTTTTCAAGCCAGCATATGAATAGTTGCTGCCATGGTGTACCTCAGCGCGGTGACGACGACACTGAGGATTGACAGAGGACGTACGTAGGTGGGATCTTGCTGCGAGAAGTCGCCCACAAGAGATGTTACTTGTCTTGGCTGCGGGTAAATCTCTCGGTCAGGGTTGAGTCTCAGCAGCACAGTTTTCCATTCGCTCCCGAATTTTAACCAAGAGTTGTCATTTGATGGTACATTTAGCAAGCAGTCCTTGAGTTTTGTTACTTTTCACCCATGCGTTTGGGGGCGGGCTGGTGAGAGCCAGAAAGGACTCTACACCTCTAGGGGCCGCCAGCTCCGAGATCCCCTGCCAACTCTGTTAATGCTCATTTGAGACATTATCCGTGGCGCACGACGGGGACGTGCAACAGGAGTCTTGCATGAGGTTCCGTAAAACCAGAACAGTGAAGGACTGGCGCCCGAGTGGGGTACGGAATATCTCCTTATACACATCACATCAGACTTAACTTCCCCTCATGCCTGTGACCGCAATCACCGCGCCACAGTACGACATAATGACTATCATTTATACATTATAACTACCATTATGACAAAACTACCGTCACGACCTTAAAACTACAGTTGAATGAATGAATGAATCAATCAATCAATCAATCAATGTGTCAGTAAGTCAGTCAATCAGCCAAAAATTGATATCACTGCACTCTGGACATTTCCACATGTGCTGCATCCCCTTCTTCAGTAGCCAGCGAAGAGTCATCATGCTCATAGTACCAGTTGCAACCTGATTAAAAGTCTGCCTCTGTTTCTCCCTCAGAACTGAATATCGTTCAGAATCTCTAAACACCCTTGTTGAATTAGTCTTTCAGTGTATCCTGCCATGGCTGAAGGACATGCGGCTAATGCCTGGAGCTGCAAGAAAAGATCATTTCATCAAGGAGACAAGACATTTTAAAAACAACACAAGCGTAGTCAGATGCTTCACGCTTGGGGAGATTTTGAGGCGGAGAAATCACAGCACATGGGCATCTATCCAGAGTGCTGTGCTGACAGCTTACACTAATCATTATAAATGGTTTTTTTCTTTTGATGGCTGTTGATTATTTGGAGCATTTGTGTTATCTTTGATCTAACTTGCAGGATGCAATTCATCGAATTAAAGAGGCTTTCAATAAAGAATTTGATGAAGTGTATAGTAAGAAGGAACAAGAGATAACCAAGGTGAAAGAGAAAAACAAAAGAATAAGCAAGATCATTGATTACCTTGGACTAGATGAAGGGATTCTTGAGCCTACCATGAGTGTGGCAGAAAAGCCAGAATTGCTTTTTGAAGTGGATGAAAGTGAGGTGAGTTTCTGTTGTTGTTGGTAAGCCTGGAGTGTTCAGCAACAATTCAACAACCATGTCACTATATTAAAACTTATATAGGATGTATGTATAGTAACTGTAGACTTTTCAGAATTAGTTATTTGCTCACTCTAATTAAATTTGTGTATTATTTCAAGTTTCAAGTCACAATTAACCGTTAGTTTTGAATATCACTGCTATATACCAGTATTTCAGTAACTGATCTTAGCTGTAATAGTATTAACTATTGAGGAAAGAGTATTATTGATTGAGAAAGTGTTCCTTAACGGTGGCAGGTATTCGAATGTGGTAGTTCAACAATTCATAACTACAGCGTATGTCACATTTTCGGGAGGCCACCTTTAATGCATTTATACTTCTAGGGGGAACCACAGCAAGTGTCAGTCATATTCATAGTGACCAAAGCTAATGTCTTATTTCAAGGATCCCATCAAGTGTCATTTTTCTAGGGACCATATCAAGTGCTATATTCTAAGGGACCAAAATAAGAGTCATATCTTTAGGCAACCACATCAACTGTAATTTTTTTCTAGCAGCCACAGTAACTTTAAAATACAAAAACCTGACTGCCAGGTGCATGATTATTTTTTGGAATGTGTATCAGCAGGTCTTTTGCTGCTGTTTTAATTTTCAAATGCTTTGTAACTGCGTTTACTATTATGAGAATATAACATTTTACATTATTTTTTTCCCCACTACTTTTATTGGAACATATGAAAATCTAATTGAATAGATTTTCTTGACTCAGAGACTTAAAGTACTTACCACAATATAGAAACATATGTCTATCCTTAGCTATTTTGTTTGAAACTAATGAATCATTATTAATGATAGAATTTAACGATCGCTGGTGATTGTCCTCATCTGGTCCTAGTCTTTTAATGCCTGTCTGAGATCTATTTTTTTTTCTCACATTTTATTTGGTTAATTTAATTACTTAGAACTAAGTAGCCAGTATGAGAATTGTCATTAACTGTGTATATTTTTTACTGAAAGATATGTATTGATTGTTTGTTCCAAAAACATTTTTATTCATGGTTTTTTTTTAAAAATGGCAGATCAAAGCTGAAAAATATTTGACACCAGAACAGAGGAAGCAGCTGGAGGAAGAGAAGCGTTTAGAAGAGGAGAGACGTGCAAGAGAGAAAGGAGACAATGCAAGAGAGAGGGCCTTAGAGATGATGATGGGTGGAGTTTTGGAAATCAAGAAGGAAGATGAACTGAAAAAGGTATTTTTTAATAATAAATCCTAAGATAATTGAAATCAAATTGGCATAATTATAAGCAGCATCTTTATCTTGTGGCTAATTCTGAAATATGAGACATCATTGTAGTTTCTTCTTCTTCTTCTTCTTCTTCTTCTTCTTCTTTTTCTTCTTCTTCTTCCTCTTCTTCTTCGTTCACACTTAAAAGGGTGGGTGACATATTGTGTTTTGGTTTACAGCTTGGCTGCGATATCGATGTCTTTTGGCCCATCACATTTTAATTCATCAAACTCCTAATTCGTTGCCTTTAATTACATGCTCGTTGAGGGCAGTGGGTCTCTTCTCACTCCCCCCCCCCCTTTTTTTTTCTCACACCTCCTCCTCCATTCACCCCCTTAATTGAGGTTTTGAACAACAGATCAACATCATGGCACACGGGTAGTAATAAGTGCACCGTTCTTCTTCAAACTCAAGTCTGAATCCGAAGAAGCTCAGCACAGTGCACAGGCTCTGTAGCACTGGCGAGGATCCTGAAATACTTTAGGTAGATTTTTAAACTCCAGATTTTGCCCAGGCAGTGGCGTTAGGCTACTCTTTTTTATTTTCAACTGCCAAGGGATTTTTTAACGTGCGCAACAATGCACAGGGGTGCCCTATATCACTACCTAGAAACCAGAGTGAATTACTAGAAGTTCAAGTCCACATGAAAAAAATCCCGAGGATTGAACCCAGAACGTCTAGCACTTGAGGCAGACACAATGTGTTGAGACCACGCAGCCCTTAATGAGGTGCAAGAATCCACACAGGTATCACTGTAGTTTGTTCACGTATAATGATGCTGATGCCATAGTGGCAACAACTACAGTGAAAGAGATGCTGTAGGTGTCAGACTGGCATAGATTACGTGCGTATTCACCTCTAACTCAAAACATGTATAGTTCAAATCCAGTTTAGAACAATATTGTCAGGACAAATCCTTTGGTCTGCAAAGATATATAACCTTTATTCATTTGAAATAAATGCTACCAGAAGAGAGCAGTTTCATCAAAAAACACTTTCTACCAGTACAGTCTGGTGTCTGTCACTATCTGTAAGTGCACACTGTCTTATCTGAAATTGTAAAAGGTGAAAAATTCAACAACAAAGTTCATTTATGTATCTGCACACCAGAGTGTTGTGGGAAATTTTACTTAGAAATAAAAATTACACCAAAAAACGATTCTACATCTAAATTCCACTTACCAGCCATATGTGGCTCAGGGGTTTTAAATGCAGTTCCATAATACTGACATACCATGATCAAAGTCAGCTGCTGCAGCAGCTGACCATTTTATGCTAATTAGAACCGTTGTATGAGCATTGAACTGTCAAGAGGGCAATGGTACATTAACAAGTGTAACATTGATGAGTAAAGCCACTCTATGGAGACTGAGTTTAGAGGATACAATGTGGTGCAATGAGGTCAGTCATTTTCCTTTTAAACATGACCGTTTACAAAGCAAAGGAAACTACTGAAAACAAAATTGCCTTGTAAATCCAACAGCCAAAAAACATGCCGTGGTTAGTTCTACAGTGTTTTTTTTAAAACTCTTTCAGTTCCAGAAAACTGATTCTTTGATTCTTTTCTATCTCACCATGCTGGATCTTTAGAACAACACATAGAGTCAGGTGGATATAATACTGCAACAGTTGAACAGAATGCATTAATGTACAGGACTGGGTAGAATGGGTTAAAGTAATGGAAGAATTGGTCAGAAAAATTTACGAAATGTTTGTAATGTATAGATAAAACCAATAAATGCATGTGGGGTTGCTTGGTACTGAAAGAGTTAGTTAGCTTGTTAGTTGTTAGATTATCCTCATTGCACATTCAACCATTCAGTCCATAAGTGCTCCGATCCCCTCCTTAGTAAAGGCTGCAGCTTGTAGCGGCTCACAACACCAGTTCTGTGTTGGTTTCTTATTCTTCTTTAACTTGCTAGTGCTTTTGTCTGGCCACGCTTCTTTTAACATGTTGTTCTTGCAGTCTGGTCATTGTTGCAGATTCCCCATCATCACTTGATTCTCGCAAACAAGTTAACTTCTCGTAGAACATTCAGAATATCAGCGTGGTCCATGACTCATTGGCCCTCCACAGTAGCTTTACCTGCAAGCCTCTCATCTTGCTAATTTGGTTGCAGGCCTGCATGCCCTGGCACAAATCTGAAACTGATATGTGTTAGCACTGACCGCTTTAGAGACTCCCGCCACTGTCTTGTGATCCAGTCATTCTCTGTCTGCATAGAGTCAGTGGGAAAGCATGAGCTGCAAAAAGTCTGTGTCTTCAGCTATGTTATTGCTTTGGTCGCTGCGATGACCTTCATAGTCAGAAGAATTAGGAATATTCTACAACATAATTTTTTTTAATTTTATAGTTTAAGTTTTTCTCACTTGTCATCTAAATTAACCTATTTTACTCTTCAGTACGTCTTTTGAGTTCACTAATGTATAATCTGTTTAGGATGTTCCCAAACCTGCCTTCATGTTGACTAAGAAGGAGGAAGAGTTTAGTGAAGAAGAGCAGAAGATGTTCAAAGAGTATTTGAAAAAAGTGCAAGATCTGAATGAAGAAAGAGAAAAATTCAAAAAGGTGGGTAAATGCAATATTTAAAAAAATAATTTATCTAATAATAATTGCCAAATGTTTTAAAATATGCAGTGTGTAAGAACCAAATTCAGGGTATGACAGAGGTGTGTGCAGTCCCCAAGCCTTGTGAGCTTATGTACTGAAAACATTTCTAAGCAAGTTGGAGAATTACATGGACTGAATATCTGTGCAAGAATAATAAACAGTCTGAGATATGCTGATGATATATTGTAACTAGCGGAAAGTTAGCAGGAGTTTTAGGACCGAGTGGAGCAAGAAAATAGACACACTTAAGAGTGTGGTTTAGGTAGTTGAAAAAAAAAATGACTGTATTGTCTAGCAACTAGATTCTACCCATGCTTGTTATTAAATTAACTAACTATTAATTTATATTTGATGTCTGTGTTGTTATGCGGATGTGAATCATGGACAGTCAGTAAATGAGTGAAAACTTATTTGGAAGCTGCAGAGATGTGGTTTTATAGATGAATGATGAGAATACCTTGGACAGATAAAAAGAGAAATGAAGATATTTTGAAAAAAACTGACTCACGAAGAGAACTGATTGCTTACATCAGAAAGAGACAATCTACATTCTTTGATCATGAGATGAGAAGGAGAAAACTGGAGTACATTATGGCTGTAGGAAAGTTGGAGGGGAGGAAAGGTAGTGGGAGACCGAGAGAACAGATGCTGGATAGTTTGACATCCTGGCATGGAGGATCAATTGTCTCAGAGTTGATTAAAAGTACACGAGACAGAAGGTTGTGAATAGACATGACTACCAACGCCACATGTCAGGGACTATAAGAAGAAGTCTGCCTTGTCTAGCAACTAGATTCCACCCATGTGTGTTATTAAATTAACTAACTATTAATCTATATTTAATGACTGTTGTCTAGCAACTAGATTACCATCCATGCATGTTACTAAATGAAGTAACTATTAATTTATATTTGATGACCATATTGTCTAGCAACTAGATTACATCTAAACATGTTATTGAATTGACTACCTGTTAATTTATATTTGATGTCTGTGTTGTCTAGAAACTAGATACCACCCATGCATGTTACTAAATTAAATAACTATTAATTTATATTTGATGATTGTGTTGTCTAGCAACTAGATTCCACCCATGCATGTTACTAAATTAAATAACTATTAATTTAAATTTGATGATTGTGTTGTCTAGCAACTAGATTCCACCCATGCATGTTACTAAATTAAATAACTATTAATTTATATTTGATGATTGTGTTGTCTAGCAACTAGATTCCACCCATGCATGTTACTAAATTAAATAACTATTAATTTATATTTGATGATTGTGTTGTCTAGCAACTAGATTCCACCCATGCATGTTACTAAATTAAATAACTATTAATTTATATTTGATGATTGTGTTGTCTAGCAACTAGATTCCACCCATGCATGTTACTAAATTAAATAACTATTAATTTATATTTGATGATTGTGTTGTCTAGCAACTAGATTCCACCCATGCATGTTACTAAATTAAATAACTATTAATTTATATTTGATGATTGTGTTGTCTAGCAACTAGATTCCACCCATGCATGTTACTAAATTAAATAACTATTAATTTATATTTGATGATTGTGTTGTCTAGCAACTAGATTCCACCCATGCATGTTACTAAATTAACTAAATATCAGTTTATATTTGATGACTGTTGTTTAGCAGCTGGATTCCATCCATGCATGTTATTGTATTACCTGACTATTAATTTATATTTGATGACCGTGTTGCCTAGCAACTAGAATCCACCCATGCATGTTATTAAATTTTCTGACTGTTAATTTATATTTGATGTCTGTGTTGTCTAGCAATAAGATGCCACCCATGCTTGTGATTAAATAGCTAACTATTAATTTATATTTTCTGACTGTTGTCCAGCAACTAGATTCAGAACTGAGAAAGTTGCAAGTGACCATCCAAGAGAATCTGCAGGCATTTGATGATACTCTAAACTCACTGTTTCAACACAAAGTCAAAATTATGATGGTAGTTTTCCAGGTATGTTGTCAATCGCTTGCAGTGTTTTTCAATTAAATAGAACAATATTAACTTGTTTCATGTAATTACTATAGGAGAGACTTGCCTGAAAATCATGGGTTTGAATGTACTTCAAAGCAAATTTGGGTAATTGACCTAGGAAATCCAGGTCAACCCCAGCCTACACTTTGTACCTGGAAATATCCTAAGAAGTAAAAGCAGCTGCTGCTACGCTGATCACATCACCCGTCAAGTGCCAGTTGGTCTTTAATGCTTTCAGTCCCATTGGATCACATTGGAGATGCCTAACGAATACTTAGTCACTAGGAATAAAGCATATATATATTATTTTCACGGGGGCAGAATATAATTTAGAACCTTAAACATCATGTGGGGGATTTTAAAATAATGTGTCAAATCTCTATCTTAACCACAAAATTGGATCACATCATGAATTGTTTAGGATATATGGGCAACAGGGCTGTGAAAATGTTTTGGAAATGGTACCAAACTTGGTTTTGGTAAAGGTACCAAAACACACCAAACCATACAAAATTTTATGTTTTCAATTAAACACCAGATAAAACATTTAAAAAAAAAAACCACACACACACACACACAGCATGCACACACGCACGCAGGCAGAAAGAGACAGAGAGAGACAGAGACAGAGAGAGAGAGAGAGAGAGAGCACAAGTGCATCTTAAAATATTCCTCACAAAAAAAGTTTAGTTTCAGACTTACCTTAGTAGACTTCAGTGCGGGCACCATTTGTAGCCCTGGTAATGTCCAGATGGTATTCAGTCTCATGCAATGTATTCTGCATTCAGAGTCAACAGTTGTTCAGAGAGAGAGAGAGAGAGAGAGAGAGAGAGAGAGAGAGAGAGAGAGAGAGAGAGAGAGAGAGAGAGAGAGAGAGAGAGAGAGAGAGAGAGAGAGAGAGATTATAACATTCTTTATGGCAGTTGGTGGTCAGGCATGCAGACTATATGACCTGCCCAGCAAAGTTGTGATTGTTTTAGAACCGAGTAAATCATTGGCAGTCCAGCTCTGTCAAGGACTTCAGTGTTAGGGGATCCTGTCTTGCCACTTTGTGTTCATCAACTTTCTGAGGCATACTGTTTGGAAATTGTTCAGCTTCTTACCGTGGTGATGGCAAATAGTCCATGTTTCACATGCATACAGAAAGTATGGCAGCTTTGTAAACTTTGAGCTTCATTTGCAGACTGATGCCAGCTCTTTTCCAGACTTTTGTACGAAGTTTGCCTAATGCGCTGCTGACTTTGGATATGCCTGCATTGATCTCTAGATCGATGTTAACTTTCTGAATGAGTAAGCTGCCAAGATATGTAAACCTAAAAAGAAGTACTTAATGGACATACACAAGTGCGTCTTAAAATATTCAGAAAAGTTCAGTTTCAGACTTACCTTAGTAGACTTCACTGTGGGCACCATTTGTAGCCCTGTTGATGTCCAGATGGTATTCAATCTCAGGCATTGTATTCTGCATTCAGAGTTAACAGTTGTAGTTGCTGCAGCAACCCAGTCTTGAATATGCTGGATGTTCCTTACCTTCTGAGCACTGTTTTAAGCCTCGCAGTCACACAAACTTTTCTGAACATGTTAATGTGTGACACATGTATATCCATTAAATAGTTCTTTAATAAAAACAGTTTAAAATCTCGGACAATCATTCTCAATAACCCTGTGTAATCTGGAAAGGTGCCAACAAGGTATAAGCATGTCGAGATAATTTTTTTTTAAAAACAAGTCTGTGTGCGCCATGTTGCAGGAGGAACTGAAAATCCTAAGACTTCGTTATGCTATGTTGATCCAAGAGGAGATTGAGATTCAGGAGAAGGATCTTGTGCATGTATTAGAACAGAAGAAACAGTTAAAGGTAAGAGAACTGCTGTCTTTAAACAGCATTATATTTTGTCCTAGTTTAGTTAACTGTTGAAGAGGGAACTACTGTAGTGGTTAGATGTGTGCCTACCAGTCTCAAGGTCTTGGGCCAAATTTACATGAAGGTGGATTTTTATGATTGATATAGGGCTCCCAGGTGGTCCTGTCCTAAAACGCTTACCAGTAACGTTACTGGGAGCCTCTTCTTCTTTCTCCTTTGCATTCACCACCTGTAAACTCGAGTTGAAAATTCTGGTTGTTTGTCCATTTCTGAACTTTAGTCTTATTCTAAAATCTGAGTTTTATGTGCACAATCCGTTTTACAGATTGGTTTATTTGTATGCAGACTGTTGGCTCCTTGCCTCTTAGGCAGATGCACTCCGGCTTCAAGGAAAACACCCTTAATTAGTCAGCTTTCACAACATGCGGAGGGGGGGGGGGCTATTCTTTGTCCCCTACAATGGGTCCACAGAACCCACACAGGGAGTTCCTAGAAGTAAG
The DNA here is from genome assembly GCA_905116865.2 of Candidula unifasciata. Classification (NCBI taxonomy): domain Eukaryota; kingdom Metazoa; phylum Mollusca; class Gastropoda; order Stylommatophora; family Geomitridae; genus Candidula; species Candidula unifasciata. Next base: position 1,396,546 of record CAJHNH020002223.1, on the reverse strand, counting down.
GGTACTTATAGTGTGATGTTTATCATCTTGTCCATCGCTGCTGATTATTCTATACAAATATAGTTTAACATCAAATGCCTTAGATTATGAAGACAGTAACTGCTATGACCAGGAATGAAATTCAGTGGACCTCTTCAAAACAGCTTGATGATCTGGACTTCGCTGATGATATTTCTCTTCTGTCCCACTCACGGAATCAACAACTAGGTTTAAAAATCATAAGGAAAAGCCAATGAGAATAAACCAGGCAAAAAGGTATTTAATTTCTCTTAATGATATCCCACTGAAAGATATGGAGTAATACACCTATTTAGGCAGTAAGGTAGATAAAAACTTTAGAAACAGATATAGGTATTAAAATATGAATACAGAAGGTTGGAGGAGTTTTTATAGCACTGGGAAATGTGTTAAAGTCAAAGGAAATTAACAATAATACTAAACTTAAAATCTGTAATTCTAATGTCAAATCAGTAACTGCTGCACGGAGTGTAAACATGAAGAACAACCAAAACAGTTACTAATAAACTACACTCATTCATTAACTGATGTCTGCATAGAACAGACTGAATTAATTGTTATGACAGAATCATTAATGTTACGCTTTGGGAGAAAATACACAAATTCGGATGAATCAAGGGGTGAAGAAAAGATGCTGTTGTTGGATAGGAAACACATTGAGGAAACCTGAGAGACATATAACTAGAATGTCTTTTCACTGAAACCCACATGGCATAGAAATTTAAAAAAAAAATTAAAAACACATGTAGGTGGGAGCTAGATAGCAGAGTTTTAAAAAATGGAAGTGGGGGGGGGGGGGGGGAATGAGGTAAGCTGCATACAATAGCAAAGGATAGGACAACTTGGCATGAGTTGTTTGAATGCCTGTGCTCCAACTGAGGATAAAAGGCAGAAGAAGAATAGAAGAATGCTTCACTCTGTACATGTTTATTACTCTGTTCATGTTTATTGATAATTCCCTTTATACGTCTTATATATATTTTGAACACACACATGCATGCACACATGCACGTACCTACACACATTTTTTAACAAATTTATTAGTGACAAGGATTTAAAAAAAACGTTTTGAGAAAAGATATTTTTAGAGAATTCCCACAGGGTCAAAAACAATTTTTTTTTACCGTTATCGGGGTGACAGAGTTAAGAACAGTTTATAGTTTTGTATGTGTTTCAGTTTTCAAGGTTTTTTTTTGTCCAGTCAGGAACTGTGGTGGTATGATGTTAGTTTGCTTGCCTATTAGGGCAGTTGCTTAAGTTCAGTCCCATATAGAGGCAGGATAATTTTATCTGACCATTACAGCTCTTGGGTAGACCTAACAAAAATAGACATTGAATAGTATTAAAAATTTTGAGGAGGAATTCCCAAGGAATGTAGAGTGAGAAGCAACAAAGAAATTCAGAATTGGTTTAAAGCATTGTGTTTTCAAAATCAGTGTCACTGCACATTGGTCATTCCCATATTGCTCAGTCCTCTGATGCAGCAGCGACTTCAGGGTACCTCTGCTGACTGTTCCAGGGGGAGTTGGTTATAAGGTCCCCTATCTCAAAGGCGGCATATACGTGCCTCACCATGCTTTACACCCATGTCATGCTATCATGTTATCAACTAGCCCAGTCAGATTGCTGGTACCATGAGACTTCAATGGTTGGGGCGTAAAGAGAAAATGGCAGATAACAGATAGACAAAAAACTGCAGACACAGAAGAGTTGAATGTGAGTAGACCTCAAGGCAGACCGAGAAGACAGTGGAGAAATGATTGATATACAGGCAGACATACAAACACTTCAAGTTACCAGCTGGAAAGAGAAGGGAAACGACAGATTAATGGATAGTGGGTGAACTCTGCAGCAATAAATCTCAAGGACTAAGAATGCATTTTTTAGTCACCTTCATTTTTGTCCTAGGGTAGGCTGATGTGAAAAGCACTGAGAGAGCAGATGCTCCGGCTGGCAGTGCGACTATCAGAAATGGGCTCTTTATGGACAGGAGAGACATAATCAGTGCCAAACACGAGACTAAACACTATGATGCTTTCAGTTTCATGGAAAATGATTTTTCACCAAATATACTGCATACCTGCGTATACAGTTGGAGTGGTGAGACAGGAAAACCATGCGGGAGCCACCCGTCGTTACATCAGCCAGAACAGAATGGGAGTTGTTAGCCTCAAAACACTTGGAGACATACTCAAGAGAAGACTGGGGGACTTATGGTCATGTCCAATGTGCGATGAAGATGATCACAAAAAGTAACAGTGAACAATGCTGAAGAAGAAGAAGATTCTTAATTCCACATAAAATCTACACCTTATTATTTGAAGGTATAATAATACTATATCAGAAAACAATACTAGAGGAAACAATTCATTACAGTTTAAAATCAAAAGAGAGTTACTAGTTTTCATCATTATGTATCTTTTATTTGCAGCACCAAACTTCTGAAGCTGTGGTTGAGGCCAAGAAGCATCTGGAGCATGTTCGCAATGAATATGATACTTTGCAAGCAGAAGACAAATATTTGGATAGATCTTTCAAAAGAGAATTTACTGATATCTCTGCAGTGCTAGCAGATGCATTGTATAAACTTTTCAAAAAAAGGCCACGGTAATTTTATTGTTCTTGCTATAATCAAAAAACAGTTGAATTCCTTTTTTTCAGGCATAGGCAGCTTTTTAGAAGATGAAAAGTATTTTATGTAATAAATCACTGTCATTAGACATCAGAAAACAAGTACTGAAATGTTAAATGGAGCCTGTTCTGTTGTATGGTAGTGAATCTTAGAATGTGAGCAGACAAATTAACTCTTTCAGGCCCACACATTTTGACAGACTTGGCCCACATTAATTTCCCTTTGCAAAAATGGCAGAGGGGTGGTGTACAAGAAAGGCAATAGAGAATGTAATATACTTCTAATACCTATAAAAGTATATATTTTTTTAAAAAGAGAAACAAATGTACATTTTGAATCTGATGATAAGTGTTAGTTTAATTTTGTTATAGTTAGTAGGAAAGAAGAATTCAGCAGATGTTAATTTTACAACAACATTTTACAAAAAAATTCTTCACTTACCATGGTTTTGCAGCCACAAGAGTAGTAAATATCCAAATTTGAGAACAAAACTTCAAAGTTTGTTCAATTTCCTAACAAATTCTAAAGTTAGGATACGTTGCTGGGTTAGTTTAGCACTCAAGGGCTCTTAGTTCTCACAGAGTGCTGAGCAAAATTTCAGAGAAAAAAATGGCAGAAAAATGAGCTATAACACACACTATTTACTATTTACTTTGTACAGTTATATACAGAATGTAGCTGCAATGATTTCAATGTAGCTTAGCCACAGTATAGTACTGTTTCTTTGCTTGTAGCTCTTTCCTTTTCTTACACCATAAATACGGTAGCATTGGAACATTGTCTGTGTAAACTCATCAGAATCACTAGATTCTAACAGCTGATCGCTGAGCTTTGCTCATGAAAATTCACCGTCTGAATCACTTTCCGAAAAATCTAAATTTTCATTATCATTATCCAAATTAAAAACATCTGACTGAAATAATTTCAGAGATTTGGCTGCAGAAAGACGCATTTTGCGACCTGTACTTATGGTTGAAACACTGGTATTCATGGCACTCGAAAACAAACTTAGGAAAATGAACTGTTGAAAAAATGCAACTGCGAATCCGTTCAAATAATGCACGTGTTTTTTCTGATAGGGAAAGTTTCTGAAAGGATTTCAGCAGAGTGACTTTCCCTGAATAGTTTAATTGTACTTCTAAACATTCGAAACAAGTACACAGCCGTGTGCGAAACAAAATGTACGGGACACACGATCGACAATGGCAGCGTTGTTTGGGCAAAACAGAACTTTTCAAACAAAACTCACACTGTTGCCTGGGCCTCAAAGAGTTAAGAAGAGTTTGAAGGCAACTGAGATGTGGTTGTTAAAAAGAATGTTGAGAATACCTTAGACTGCCAGAATAACCAATATTGAATGCCTTGAAATGGCTAATGAAAGTAGAACATTTTATACAACAGTGAGAAAAAGACAAAGTTCTTTGATCATGTGATGAGAAAATGAGCACTGGCAAATACTGTGACGACTGGAAAGATCACTAGTAGCAGAGGCAGACCAAGAGAAATCATGGTGGATGGCTTAAGACAGTGGCATGGAGGAATATCATCAGTGGAATTTATCCAGAACACCAAAGACCAAGATCTGTGATGATGCATGAACGCCTACGCCAGCTGGCAAGGCACTTAATGATCGTGAACGGATCCTGTTCAGGCCAGTAGGTTATGGGGATGACATTCTATTACCTATATTAGTGGGCACTTTCTGCTTTTTCTAGGTTTGTATCTGCTAAGTGATAGTTTTCTTGTAGTCTTACATTGTTTAGAGCTGTCTTTTTGATCAAACAACATTGCAATGTTTTCATACTGTTCATTGCATTGACAGCATATTTTATCAGACTTTCTGATAAAACTGTGTTTCACCCACACTGGATAGCAGGTTACTTTGTAACTGTATGTTGTTGGCACTTTTCTGTCTTTCCAGACTATAGTGTTTTATTGCACTGTGGGAAAATATGGGAATGAAATTCCTCCTCTCCTTAGCGCAAAGCTTGGGTAGTATTGTAGAGACCATATGTTGCCCTTGCATCATGTTTCCTCACTCAGCCTGCCTTGTTTACTCTAAAGGAAAGGCAACACCAATACATTTGGAACAAAACAAGCTGCTAGATCAGAAGAGTAGTGCACTGTCTGTCTGCCTTTCTGAGCTTCCCTCCTATACCTGCTGAAAGCCAAGGCAAAAGACCTGGTCTGAACTGCCATAATGTGAACTTTTCAGGTTGCGTTTTCTCTTCCTATGATAAGGCTAGTATCTTCCTGAAAGTGTTCCACTGCTTGAAACCATTGACACAGTGTGGGATGTTAGGTTTGGTGTAGGCTGTATTACATTCAGCGTTAACATAAAACAGGTAGTACTGACTACTATTGCACGGTAGCTCAGTCATATCTGACAAAGACCTGACCACTGTATCTGCAGAATGCCCCAATATAGCTACTTTATGTGACCAGACAGGGTATCTTGAATTTGTTTCACCGTGGAGGTTCAAAAGGCTATCTGGGTTGGGACCTGTTAAATTACCATACAAGAATCATCTCTCTAAGTCACCGGAGTGGTCAATCAGGCTGCAACCCAGATGGGGAAAACGACGAGCAGCTGTTTCATTTTTTGGGGTGTGAATTTTGACACTTTTTGTTGATATCTAAGCAAAAGTTGATACGTTGTTTATTCATACTACCTACGAAGGGGTTTCAAATTAAGATCAAAATTACAATAAGCATGCCATGAAATTACAGTAACCATGCCATTATCTCCCTCCATGCAGCATGGTCCTTGGCATTCTGTTCACACTCTTCCGTCACACTTTTAAAATTTTTCTTTGAAGCACCCTATATTTAGTTCCCTGTTACACTGACACATCTTTCTCAGGTTTGTTTGTTTTTGATAGCTTTGCTCTGTTGTAAAATACAAAACTTTCTGTTTAAAATTTGAGTTTCTTAAATGTATACATATTATTAAACCTTTTACTTATTATTCTGGTAGCATCTGTTGTAAGTTATGAGGTTTATGAGTTAAGAACAACATCATAGCACTCAGGACATTCCCATAACAGTTCCATCCCTATCTTCAGCAGCAAGCACTAAGTTCCAGTTTTGATGGTGCTAGTAACAGTCTGATTATATGTCCATCTCACCCCTCCCCTGAGCGTTAAACATCAGCCAGATCACCTGGTCAGTCCTAGCTACACCTTTCTCTTCAGATCAGTATGATCTGTTTGTACCTCAGAGCACTGTTCACTCGCTTCCAAAGGACCCTTAGAGCATCTAGCTTGTCATGCATCAGTTTACCACCAAGTTGCACAGAACCAACCAATCTGTCTGCTTGTTCATTTCCCAGCACACCAGTATACACTGGAGAAAATATCAAAAAAAGACGCGAACTCTCTGGAACCTCTGAACCCACAACATCTATTACATTTTAGCTCATTTAGTACCAATCAACTCACCATTCATTTGTTGGTTTCTTCTTAGAAAATATGCTTTTTCCCCCTAACTCTATGTTCTCCAACTGGTTGATGCATCTATCTTATATCTATATCCTCTTCTATATCCTTTTCATATCATTGTTGTCACAGTAGGCATTCACAAGTAATCTCCATTATTGTCAGTCTGTTGGTTTTCTGCCCATAGTATTCCATACCTTCATTTCCCTTTTTACTGTCCTTCTCCAAGTTTCCTTACAGCTTACACATTTCCTTTTATGATCTGCCATCCACCCAAGAGCTGTCCAAGCCATTTATCTTCTTCCTCTGATACATATTTTGATTGAAACAGACTCTGTTCCAATTGTACTGTAACCCTTTCTGTTTCATTATGTTGTTATTTAGGAATATCAAACACAAACAATTCTTAGTTAAATTAGCAGCTTCTTAGGGGGAAATTACCTTTTCTCTACATGCCATCAGATGTATTGAGCTTAGAGGGATTGACCTATATTTTATAGACCAATCAGCATTCGGTGGCTGTTATGGTCATCATCTGGTTGGCAACCTTTACTTCCTATGATTTTACCTGGTACCTATTTTAGACTGGGTCCGCGTTGGAGCCAAGGTCATTTTTTGAAGGAAAAAAAAAAGCATGCTCGATGCGGATCTGAACCTACAACATTAGGGTAGAATAAAGTGAATTAAAATTTGTCTGAAAGGTTTTTCTTTATTTTTTGTTTTTTTTTAATGCATCAGCCTTTTTATATTTCAGAATGCACAAGATTCGACCTAGTGAGGCTGCTGTTAGCAAGAACTATAACCCCTTTATTGACCGGCCTTCTTCAGCTTTACAGCTTGCTCAGCAGAAGACCCTGCTGCACACAGGACTTGAGGAACTGGACAGGTTCAGCAATGCACCTGACGGTCTTGATGTCTCGGTGTGGGAAAGAATGTGCAAATTGAGGCACGCTAAAGTGGAAAGTGAGCTGTTGGTAGGTTGTGTAGTATCTTCTGTCTGTTTTCACCCTTAAACGAGTGGTTGGCACATCATGTATTGGTTTATAGCCAGGGTGTGATCACCTGATTTCAGCAAACTCCTAATTAATCACTTTAAGATTTGTCTACTTAGTTTTGAAAGAGTTAATTTAGATAATACTCCACAACCACCCTGTGTGGGTTCCAGAGTTCCATTTGTTAGTGGGCCAGGTAATACTACACAACCACCCTGTGTGGGTTCCAGAGTTCCATTTGTTAGTGGGGCAGATAATACTACACAACCACCCTGTGTGGGTTCCAGAGTTCGTTTTGTTTGTGGGGCAGATAATACTCCACAACCACCCGGTGTGGGTTCCAGAGTTCCATTTATTAGTGGCACAGATAATACTCCACAACCACCCTGTGTGGGTTCCAGAGTTCCATTTGTTAGTGGGCCAGGTAATACTACACAACCACCCTGTGTGGGTTCCAGAGTTCCATTTGTTAGTGGGGCAGATAATACTCCACAACGACCCTGTGTGGTTTCCAGAGTTCCATTTGTTAGTGGGGCAGTGGGTGGTCAACATCAGACTGGCTGCCTTCACTTCTCAGGACTACATTAGTAGTATACTGAGCATATGATGCCAGGCTCATATTTGTGTAAACCAATCTCGGTGACTGATGTGGTCAAAACATGCTGACTACCTTCATTTCCCAGGACATTTCTTTATAACCACTTCAATTTAAGTCAGCCTGGGAGCTAAAGTCAGTTAAAAAAAAAAGATAAGACTCGATTAAGATTCACACCCAAGACCTTTGGGCCGTCAGGCAAGTGTCTTCCACATGATGAATTATAAGTGAACAGGTTGTTTACAGAATGTCTCTCTCATCACAGCATGCCTGAAAGTCTCTCTTTCTCTTGCAAGTTCTCTAGCCCTACGTGCTTTTATGGCTAATGCGTCTTCAGTGTATTGTGTCCGTCTTCGTGAAGGTCAGTTGCTGCCTAATTCTCTGGAAAATTCGCCTTCCATCAGTGTTCTTTCCAGGCCACCATTATGTTTAACATGCCTAAAGTAACTCAATTTTGGAGAACAGGATGCTATTTGTTAGCCAGTTCGGTGCATTATTTATTACTTACCCCAAACAGAGGGAATCCATGGGAATTCCACAGCTGACTGCACAGTCCTTTATTTCAATGGGTGCAAGTGTGCTGCTGCTGTTGCTGCTTTTCTAGCATTTTTTGGTGTGGCAAACTTCTGTCTGTTGGTGCACAATCAGCTACTTGTTGATGTGCATTTGGCTTGTGCACAATACTGGTAATGTTTTCAGATCATATATTCATGTGAATGTGTGGCGTAGTTGGTATCACATCCCCCTTATAAATGAAAAGGGCCGCTTTCAATCCCTACGTGGTTTTGTTTTGTTTGGTGAAGTCTTTTTTTTTTCTGTTTTTTAATTAAATGTAAATTGTGTTTTTTTTTTCTTCATTAAATGTAAATTGTACACTTTTGCTATGTGAACTCTATGTGCAATCACAGGAACTGCCAATTAGTGTACTGTTGGGGGGGGGGGGGGGGGCTAAAAAGGGACAATCAATCTAGATCAGGGTTATTCAACCTGCGGCCCATGTGCCAAATCTGTCCTATCGAGGCCTAGCAAGTGGCCCACCATTCGTTGCCAAAATAGTGAAATGTAGTTATTAAGAAGAAAACAGACTCCGCCAAATACCCACTGTTGTGGAAACACACGTCCCACATGATTTTTGCATCTTGCAAACAGACTTTCATCAGTTTCAACAATGGTGTTCTCTCCGCTGATCACTGCAGGATTCAATAACAATGTATTGGCACAAACCTCCCGTAAGTAGTTGCTCCACTCCACAGTCTCAGTCGGCAATATGCTCAGCTCTACTTGACAAAATTAAATGGTTGTCATCGCGTGAGACCAGCGGTATGTAAACATAATGATCTGTGTGTACGGGAGCGGCCGCGACATCCTTCCAGCCATTTTCCTTGCCGCACGGGTATGTCCAGATGACAAGTGGGCTTTCGACACTATCAACGGTTGAGTCTTTCCGACAGCGATAACACCATCTGATGGTTGTTTCTGCAACATCTCGTTCTGTACAGAATGCCATGCTGTTGCAGGAAGGCAATGCTGGTCTCCTTGTCTCGCACAGATACTACTAATTACAGAAAATTCATGGCGACTGCTGGAACGAACGGCAAACAAAGATGAAGACTGCTGTAACAAGACGCGACAAAGATGAAGACTGCTGTCGCGTGGTAAACACATGTCATAAGAGGCACCAACAAGCGCGCGATTTTGCAGTGCTCTCTAGAAGGAAAAAATCCCCCCAACCATACCACCCTGGAAATTATTTGAATGTCTCCCATGATGTCATTGTGACGTCATGGGGTAAGTAAAAAATATAGTACCGCCAGTTCTCCTTGATGCTCACAGAAATTCTTTCATGCCAGAATGTCAAGCTGTCCAGCATTCTCTAAGTCTCCTTTTTCCTACTGTCGTCTCTAACTGTCCTATCCTTTATTGTCTGGACTTTTTCACCGATCACTGGTGTGTTGGGGAATGAACAGGCAGACAGACTGGCTGGCTCTGCACAACTTGGTAGAATACTGATACATGATAGGGCAGACGTGGTTACTGCCTTGTGAGAGAGCGTGTACACTTCGGAGGAGCAGATGGATCACCACAGTCTGGTGAGATTGATGCAGCGGGGAGTGACGTGAGGTTCTGGCAGATGCTCGAGGTTCAGAGGAAAGTCAAGATGGACGTTTAATCAGAATGCTACTGGCACCTTTGGTATTGGAACTCTTCGCTGGCTGCTGAAGATGGGGACGGAGGGCTTATGGGAATGCCCCGAGGGCTTTGATGTCGGTTCTTGAATCAAATCAAATTAATCAAATCACTGTCCTATTATCATGATGTATTCCACTTTTACTCCTCGTGTCCTGTTTGTGGAGAAAACTGTTTCTATCAACCATCGATATAAAACTATGTTTATGGAGAGCCTTTTCTGTCAATAATTTTTTTGTTGTTAAACATGTGAGAAAAGCTGTGTATTCATCATTGATATAAAGCAATATGTAAGAGGAATTACTCTGGTGAATCGTTAGTATAAAACTATATATATATATATGTGTATATGGAGAACTATTTTTATCAATCATTGATATAAAACTATGTGTTGAGATTTACTCCTGTCAACCTGTATGTGTAGAGAACTACTTCTGTCAGCCATTAATATAAACCTGTATGTGTGAACTACTTCTGTCAATTATTGATGTAAATCTGTGTACATGAATATTACTTCTATCAATCATTGGTATAATGCTATATGTGAGAACTATTTTTAATCAATCATTGATATAAGCTATATTTAGGGAGAACTACCTCTGGCAATCATTGGCTAGTGTAAAGCTATATGGCTAGAAAATGCATCATCATCATCATGCAGCAGGTCCTTTGCAGAACGTAGCTCTCATCACAGTCTGCCTGAAAGAAACTCGGTCTCTCGCCTGTTCTCCCGCCTCATGAACTTTTACACTCAAGGAGTCACTTATATCCTGTGCCCATTTTTGTGTCGGTCGGCCCCTGCCCCTCCTTCCTGGTACCATGCCTTCTGCTATAATTTTTTCCAATCCGTTGTGGCGCTTGATATGACCAAAATATTTCACCTTTCGAGAAAGGATGCTGTTTATTAGCCAATCTTCCTTGATGTTCAGATCTTTTAAGATGTCAATATTTCTCCTCTTCTTTGTCCAAGATATTCTGAGAATCTTTCTATAGCATTTCAGCTCAAAAGCCCCTATTCTCTTTCTTAAGGACTGAGAGATAGTCCACGAGTCTGAAAAACTACTTAAGTTAATTATTGATTTTTAAAAAAAGTATTTGTTTGAAGAACTACTGGAGTCGGTCATTGATATAAAGCTATGTTCAGAATCCTACTTCTGTTGATTATTGATATCAAACCAAATGTGCAGAGAACTAATTTTGTCAATTATTGATTTCACCATTTGAATTAAAACAGATAAACAGTGTTTCACATATGTGAATTTTATTAAATTTTCAGCTGAAGACCAAGGCACATGCTCTGGCAGAAGTTCAGAGCTTTGTTCACAAAAGACATACAGAGGATGAGAAGCTGAAAGTAGAAATTGAACAAGTTAATCATAAACTCAGCAAGTAAGAAAGTACACTGATAAGATGAAAACCTCTTTAAATTAAATGAAATTGAGTTAAATAAAGTTAAAAAAAAAATGGGGGAACGATCTTCTGTACACCATTGGTGCACTGAGCATTTGATGTTAGCTCTCTTTTTTTTAATTAGACCAATTAGCACTCGATGGCTGACTTGGTGAAGTCACACTGGCTTGTTTATTTCCCAGGATATTTCCATGTCTGAATATTTTTGGCTCCATAATTGCTCTTTAGAACCACATCTCTGTGGCCTATTAAAAAAATTTGTAAACTAACATGTTAATTGCTGTTGGGGGGCATGTTAGCGCAGTCGATAAGAGGCTCGCTTTCAAATCCAGCTGCGACTCGCTGCAGCCAACAGTCAGTGTGCGAAACGGGCAGCTCCTGGGGTTCACCCAGCCTCTAGGAAATGGGTACCAGAGTTGACACTCTGGGGTAAATAAGGGAACGTCGCTGTAGCTACAGAGTTACAAGCGAACGGCGACACAGGCGGACAATTCTTATCAGCTCTCCGTACTGGTGGCAGAGCACTTATGGTTTATAACCGTGTGCAATAACACTGGTTCACATCTCCCGACTTTACCATTTTTTAAATGTTAATTGCTCAGAGCTCTGCATTTTCTTCATTTACCTCTTCAGACGTTAACTTTAATATATTTAAAGACAGAGCAGCCAGCATTAACTAATCACTCATCATGAGGGATAATAGGTAGGTAGGTAAGTTGTACCCAACCAGGACATCACACAAGCAATACACACCCGGTGACACAAAGTGCCACCATGTCAATGAGAATCACCTGTGGAGAGATCCCAGAAACACCTTTTAGTTGTGAGGCCATATCTATGGCCTAGGCCATATTTATTGCCCGGCTATATTCATGGCCTCCGGCAGAAGCCAGGGTGGGGCTTCAAATAAAAAATTGCATCCCACATGGGAACGACTGATATGCTATTGTTAATGAGGGCTAATATACTGTGATGGATGAGGCATAAAGAAAAGCATGGCAGGTAACTTAGAGACATAAATTATGTGTACAAAAGAGATAAATGGGACTACATCACAAAGCAGACTAAGAAAATGGTGGAGAGATAATATAAAGGCGGAAATGCAGTCACAAAATGAACAGAGAAGGTCAGTCACATAGATCAATCATGATGGATGATATCTGCAGAAAAGAACCTCAGTGTCTGGGAAGGCTGCGGAAGAAGAAGAAGAAGGTGAAGAAGAAGCAGCAGCAGCGGCGGCAGCAACAGCATCAGCAGAAGAAGAAGCAGACGAAGAGGTCAGCAACTGCTCCTTTGTCATATGGGATCAATAGTAATGCACTTAAATTGATCTTCTTACTATTTAACATCCTTTAAAACAATTATCTTCAACATGCCAGTGTTCAGTACTTGCTGCAGTCAGTTTATTTTTTTAAGACTATTCTTATGTCATTCGAACCAGGGTAGGAGAGTTGCACCATAAAAGAGATTGAGGCCTCATGTAAAATTCATAAAGGCAGCAGTAAGTGCACAGCATCAAACCTTATTTCTTTCTTTGTAGAGAAAACACACTATTTTTTTTTTTAAAGTTGAACAGAGGTTTAATTTCATCATATATTTTTACCTGTTCTGCAAGAATCAAAATTTTTTTTCAGGCTCAAGGAAGATGAACAGAGATTTATTTTGAATCTAGAAGTTCAGTTGCTGTTAAAGCAAGGTCAAATTGAAGTTGATTCTGGTCCCTTCATTCAAGACTTCCGTGACAGTGTTCTCATCCATCGCAGTGTTGTGGAGGATTTGAACGCTACCATCAAGGTTAGATATTTACTGTATTAACTCTGTACTGCCAGTCTAAAACATGAACCTGTACTACAGCTAATCAGTGCAACATCATAGCAGAGTTGAGCTGTTTTAGAATAGATGCTCCCCAGGGCCCTATTTTAGGAAAAACAAGAATAGACCCACCGCCTACTTAAAAGCATGCCGTAGGAGTCAACTAATTGGGAGCTTCCTTCAAAGTCGGAGTGCATCTGCCTGAGAGGCAAGGAACCAACAGTCTGCACCCAGATGAGTTTAGATTTGTCAAACGGATGCACATGCAACACTCAGGTTCTGAAACAGGACTGCGGTCCAGAAGTGGCGAACAATCAGAACTTTCCACCAAAGTTTACAGCCGGTGAACGCAAAAAAGAAGAAGAATAAACGCCAGAAGCCAGATTTTGTACTTAATAAAAGAAAGAATCATCACCGGAGCTGTGGAGTGTGTGCTGTGTGCTTGTTACAATCTTCAGGTGGCAATGGAGAGAGTTGGAAGAGTAGGTTGGGGAATAAGCAGGCAGATAGACTGGCCGGTCCTGCACAAGTTGGTGATGAATTGATGAATGACAATCTAGATGTTGTGAGAGCCCTTTGGGAGCAAGTGAACAGGGCGGAGGCACCAATAGATCATTACAGTGTGAGAATAGTGACACTGAGGGGAGTTACCAGGGGATCTGTCTGACCCTCAAGACTCAAGTAAGGCAAGACGGATGTACAATCAGACAGTTACTGGTGCCATCGGAATTGGAACTCTTCACTTACTGTTGAAGACGGGGATGGAGCACTTATGGGAGTGTCCCGAGTGCTACAATAGTGATTCTCAATTCAGCATTCAACGTTCAGAAAAGATGACAGGGTGACCGGAAGAGATAGAATCCAGAATGAAGAAATAAGAAGAAGACTAGGAATGAAACCAGGCATAGAGTTCATTAACGAACAACAGAAGAATTGTTTGGGATATCTGATGATAAAGTCCCGGTACCGACTGCCACAGAGATCTGCACTAAAGAAATATGAGGGGCATGACAAATAAGTATGTCTTCTCATGTGTCAGACTTGAGGACAAGAGTATAAAGCATAATGTAAAGATACATGGCAGATACTTACTGTAGCGGAAAATGGGTCAGAAAGAAAGAAGCTAACAAAGAGAATTTTAACAGCTACATTTATCATGATCAGAATTCAGGTAAATTATTTTTATGAATTAAATAAAATAAATGCTCCCTCTAACAGCAGTAAACAACTGTCACAGCTATGATGCAGAAGTTCAAGCTATCAAAATAGCAGCAGAGAAACTGCTAAATATGTGTCATGTTTCTGATGCAAGAGCGGTACTTCAGACACTTGAATCTGGAAAATTGCCTGGCATATGGAAACTACTCTCCAGACTAGTTAGCCGGTGTAAGGTAACTATGCAGTGGATACTATCCCACTGTGGAGTTCCTGGAAATGAAAGAGCTAAAAAACTAGCTAAGGAAGGTGCAACTGAAAAACAGCCTGACATAACAGTCTCTTATCAACAGAAGAAGAGAATAATCAGATCAACCAGCAAGCACCAAAACCAGCAAAAGATGATTACCATATAATGGACAGACCAGAGCAAGTCCTTATTCTGCACGTTAGAACAGGACACAATTGACTTCGCAGCCACATGTACACATTTATGAGACACATAGTTAATCTTATTGGCTGTGTTTGCACCTGTGCAGCATTTAGGAGGTCAGGATATTAACATATTTACTAAAAATAACATTTTATGGGGTTTTCATTGGAATAAAATTGCTATTTTAAAGCCATTTTGACATAAAATTTTCCCATAGCCTCATTGAAAAAGATCACAAAGGTGAGTCACCCAATACATATTTTAACTCTACCAGACTGCTGGCTTGCTATTACGGGAATTTCCTAATCTGCCACTAAACCGCTGTCCCTCAATGTCGGGAATTTGCGCACTATGAGAAAACATTGCATCAAAAACTAAAAATAACTAGCCAATCGTAATCAGACCTCGTGGTTAGTCATTCCAGATGTCTGCCCGCATGTGTTTGGATTAAATTTGTGTTGATTTACGTGAAAAAATTATGAAAATTTACAATGAAACGACTGAAGCGGCTGATCAACCAAGCACTTCGACAGGAAAGTGAAGTAAGTCTAGGCTTTCCACTGTCCAACAGGTGATCGATACTTTGGTTGATTCAGACTCTGTGGAGTCTTCTGGGAAGAATACGTTCCCAGTTGAAGTGACAAAGTCAGTGTAAGCTCGAACGATGAGGAGAATCTTGAAAATTATAAATTTAGAAATAGATCAAAAGTAGGAGAAGGGGGCGTGTCCCTCAAACAGCAACATCTGGTTTTCACTTTGTGAAACAAGGTTGATCCTGCTGGGTGGTTTAGCACACAAAGGTGAAATATTAGTGCTAGATAAAAGGTAAACCTATCTTCTACAATGTCTCCAAGTTTCATCTTATTCTAGCCACTTGTTTGCATGTAACTATAATTTGTGTGTATCATGTTGGTTTTTTTGTGTTAATGCCCAGGAGGATAGGTATAGGAGGCAGTTAGGTTCAGGGCCTCAGGTCTGGTAGGGTTAAGGGCTGCATGGAATGTGTTAAATTTAATGCTTCACTCTGTTTGTATGTATCAATTACTCCCTTTCATATATTTTGAAGAATTTCTTTTTTTTTAATGCAGATAAAATATATTTATTTTTAAAATTCATGTGGCCAGTGTAAAATGAATGTCTTTTAGAGAATTCTTTTACCTATTAATGACTTTTTTTTTTTTAAGCGTTTTCAGGTGAAAGGGTTAATGTAACAAATTTGTCGTGTAATTTAACTACATTTAATTTTTTTTACAGCAACTTGGTGAAAGCAAAATTGCCAGTATGGTAGAAAGCAAAGATTTCAGGAAAGGCATCATACAACTAGAATGGTGAGATATCTCTTAAGCAGCAAGACACCTCAGAATATATCTTTCATTCATGCTATTCTTACCATGTTGTTTAGTAAGTTTAAAAAAAAAATTTAAGGATCCATTTCATGGTATTGATGCAAGGGACATATCTTCCTCTTCTTCTTCTTCTTCTTCTTCCTTCTTCTTCTTCTTCTGTTATTGAGTCATTGATGCTAGGTTGTAGCCCAGTGTCGTGGTTCTCTGTATTGTCTAGCGCTCAGGTGGCTTAAGTGATGGATTTGTTAATCTTTTTGCAGGTTTAAGCTGCACCATTTATCCATGTCTTTCTTGGTCTGCCTCTTGCCTTCCTCCCAGATGTTCTACTGTAAAAAGTCTCATATGCAGTCTGGTATATCTGCATTCTCACTAGATGGCTGAACCATTTCATTCTTTGTCTGTCAGTATAGTCCAGACGTGGTCTTATTCTAACTTTCTCTCTAATGCTGGTAGTCGTAACCCTGTCTTGTCTAGTGTTGTTAGTGACCTTGAGGGGACAGCATAATTCACATGTAGTTATTTTCTGCTCTAGTACCCTATTCATTGTCCTGTCGTTCTTTGCATCAGCTCAATGGCAGTCACTCCCTGTTCCTGATGTTTGAAAGCTAGTTTTCCCCACATGGGTTCAGTGACCTTATGTTAGGGGACAAAAGAACAGACTCACTGCAGCCCTAAATATTCTGTGGTAGAAAAGTGACTAACTAAGGGTTTTTCCCTTTTAATGTCATAGTGCAATTGCCTGAGAGGTGAGGAGCCAACAGTTTGCTTATAAATATGTAGATATGTAAAACAAATGTGCACACAAAAACTCAAGTTATGGAACAAAACCAAAGTCCAAAAGTGGCTGAGCAACCAGAACTTTCTGCTGGCCTTTACAGCTCAGGAATGCTAAGAAGAAAGAAGAAAGCTAGTTTGTTATGCCTCTAACTGCCAAACTGAGATGTCAGTTATCATCATGAAGTACCTTGTTGACTGTTATGCACAGTGTTATTTCTCCACATCTTGTAATCTCCAACAGCAAGTATTAGTCTGTGTGTAGACACTGATCCACGTCATGACACAAGCCTATCTAGAATCTTTTTTTTGTTGTCGTATTTTTTTTTAAGGGGTTTATTTACTAACTATCCAGGATTCACAACCGTATGTTTAAACTAGTTCAATGTAGCAAGGCTAGAATAATTTCTCTGATCTCAAGCCTGATCTATTGCTTAAGATGCTCTTCATTTTAATAGATGCTGGTTTTTTGGGGGCCTGTATTACTCTCTTCTTTGTGTGAAGTTAATAGCTTTATTTAGGTACTAGAGCAGAAGTTTTTACGTACCTATGCACATTGATAACATCAGGTGGAATATGTATCACTGAGATAACGCAAAGTATAGGATAGGCAAAAACTGGATTATATTGATAGTGGAAAGAATTTAAAGTAATGTGCCTGTTGCATGCTCTCTTTTCAGGGAACACAGGAAAATGTCTATGGAAATGGAGGATCTTGAGAGTAAAATGAAAGACATACAATTCATCAAAGTAACAAGAGAGATTCAGGCCGTATGTTTTATACTATATTTTTAGATGTTGGCTTTAATATTTGCCGTAATGCAGCTCTTGTAATGCTGTCCGAAAACCACAAGAATAGTTTTTTCTCATAATAAACCATGCCCTGCAACAGACATTGAACCCTAGTATTTGAGGATCAAGAAATTGTTAAACACAGTCTGTTTGGTTTAGGTTAGGTTTTAAACAACGGATCAACTTAATGGCACAAGGCTAGTAACCCATAATTGCTCCGTTCTACTTCTAACTCAAGCCCGAGTGTGAAGATTCTCAGCGCAGTGCACAAACTTTGTAGCACAGGCCAGATCCTTAAATACTTTGGGTAGATTTTTAACTCTAAATTTTGTCTGACCACAACACCATTAGACTACTATTTTTTTAATTTCTGACTGCCAAGGGATTGTTTACATGCGCAACAATACACAACAACCACCCTGAGACAAGGGAAAATATTAATAGAAAAACCCAGCCTTTACTGGGGCTTGAACCCAGGACCCCCAGCCATGCCCCGAGACCACTTAGCCCCTTATTAAACACAATCACTAACCTCTAAGCAACAGAGCCACAGCAGGAGTGAATACACAAATGAGGTTTTAAACTGCTGAGAACAAAAATTAGAAATGTTATTGTTAGAGTTACATCCCATTCATTTTGCTCTACTTTACCCTTTTTCACTCCACTTCCTTATTGTAAGCTGGCTGAAAAGTCTCTGTGGACCTCTAAGGTTAAAAAGTATAAATGATAACAATACAGTGCAAAGCGGTATTTGGGACAGCATTAGTACTTGCCAGGGATGCTCGGGGGGCTGAAACTTTAAAACTTTGAGTCCTAAGGGGTTTAGCATCAGAGGCCCAAGGGGTAGTCAAGAGAGACTAAAATCGACACACCTTGCGTTAACTGGGCTTCTGTGTATGAACCAATCAACGTATGGTGCGTTCATTGGGGCTGAAAGAGTTTATAGGGTTAACCCATATAGAGACTCCACAACAGGAGGAGACGGACATCCACAAAGCACATAAATGAGGATGAGATCTAAAGGACAGATGACAGGACACAATATACCAGGTGAAAAAAAAAAAACTATATGGTATATAAGGATGACAGGACACAATATATCAGGTGAAAAAACCCAGCCACATGGGATATAAGGATACAGCCACATTACACATGGCACCATTACACCCAGAAGACAGAAAAATTGACACGAGAATCGTTTTTTTCTTTTAATAAACCATGCACTGCAGCAGACATCGAACCCTAGTATTTGAGGATCAAGAAATTGTTAATGAACACGAGAAGTGGAACCTTTATTCAGACAACAGCACCTAAACGGAGGACCCAGATAAGTTCAGAGTGACAATGTCACACATAGCTAGGGACAGTCAGCCACAGCGTTGCCACAACAGACCATTTAAGCCATTGACTTGGCATAAATAAAACCAGATCATAGTTATAACTGAAACTGTTCACAGCAGAATCGAACCTGGTCAGTCCTTCCCCACCCCCACCCTCCACTACCACCAACAACACTGGTCATACTATTTGGCCACACCTTAATTACATCAGTCTTCCTGGTTTATGTTGGTTTTTTAAAACAATGTATTGATCGGTATGTTTACAGTTCCTGCAAGAAGAGGACTATGAAGCAAAGAAACAAGCAGAAATTGCTACCTTGGAACACACTATTGCAACGTTGAAAAAGGTAAAAAAAAACATATGAAAATATATGTGACAGTAATCATTTATAAATCAAATAAAAACAAACATATTTTAAACAGCAGTTAGAAGAAAAAACTTGCTTGCCATTAAGAATTTATTTATATATCACCTTCTTCTTATGCATTTACTTCAAAAGGGTATTTGGCACGTAGTTATATGGTTTACATACAGATAGGCTGCGATAGTTGTACTTTGCATCCCAACATATCTGACTTCAGCAAGCCCTTAGTTTTTCTCTTTTTCTGACATGTTTGTTAAGGGATTGTAAGTCTGTAATTGTGTTCCCCCCCCCCCCCCCCCCCAGAACCAACATGTGGATTATATAGTATATAAAGTTATAACAGTTATAAAGAAATGGTACTTTTCTAAGTGATACATATTATAAGCGCACACATTTACAACCAAAATAAATTATCATAGGACATTGTTACGACAACCCTTCATCAGCAAACAACAAGAAACAAACACACAAAAACAACAGAAAAATAACTGATTCTACATGTTCTTATGTCGGCACCTTTCCATCTTTCCAGATGTTAGTGTTAAATTGTGTTAAGAGAGCCATAGGAATCACAGAGCACTGCAGTGGCAAGTGTGACCAGTTCAGTATTTTTTTCCCCCACAACTGGAGCCCAGGATTTCAGAATTCATGTTGCCATCACATGTATTTCTCAGAAACCTTTCTGAAATCATTCTTTCTTTATCCCTGTTCCATTTCTGATTTTGTTTCTTCCACTCAGAGTGGTCCATGGCATTTTTCTTTCTCCATGAATTGACCCCAATACCAGTATCAGTCATGTCCCACTTGTACACATCTTTATATCATAGTAGAGGCCGGCCAGGTACTCCCCATTCTACATGGGGCAGTTACAGTAGTATGAAACCTCAGCTGCTATGAATCTTGAAGGGATCACGTCTAGAAACAGTCTATAGGTCTACAGAGGTAGAGTAGAAAGCAATCCATAGCAGTCTAGAGGTGAGTGGGATTGTTACATTTGGAGAGGAGAGATACTTACTATAGTAACTACGGTATAATTTCCTTCTTTTTCCCTGGTCATAGTTTTTTATTTTTTCTGTGTTGTTGTTACTGTTTGTTGATGAGGCTTGTCACTGTAATGTTGATTGTTAGTTTATCATGATTAAAATGTTATAGGGCTGATGTTAAACATCACTAGGAAATTTCACATTTAGTAGTTTGCCATTGTTTTTTAATGTCATATTGTTGTTGATGTCAATATGAAGCGATCTATTGCCAAATAACCTGCAGCTGACTTTGAACCCTGGTATGTCAGAATTATGAAGCTGGCTTCATAGCTCTTAAATCACAGACACCACCAGTACTTTAAATAGTTATACCTATTTTGTTTTTACAAGTGTATTCTGTATGTTGAATGTTCATACAGTTAAACCTATTAGAACGTAAATCTTCACGATATAGTCACTGAATGTATTCTTTTTAAATAGTGGTCTCCATGGCAAAATGGTAAAACCGTTTGCCTTAAGCTGTTAAGGTTATGGGTTTGTCTCACAGACATGTTGTTTAGTTCATTAATGCAAATTTTACATTGATTCCTGGAGATCATGGCTGGAGCTGCGGAGTTCATGCCGCACTCTCTGCAGGCAGCCGTTCTGTGAGATCGACTGAGCTAACCGATATAAACCGGTGCATTGAAGTTGATCCTGTCTATATTAACTATGCTGAACAATGTATTTTGTAAATGTGTAACATTTAAATATTTAAGTAAAGGAAAGTTAGTCCCTTTTCCATACCTTTAGGCGTATAGGGCTTATAGGGCTGAACCTATATTTTTATAGACCAATCGGCACAAGATGGGGGATGTGGTCAGTCTCACGCCAGCCGCCTTTACTTCCCGGGACTGCACCCGGTACCCACTCAAGGCTGGGTCGACCTTGGAGTCAAGGTCATTTTTTAAAAAAGTACTGCCCTGCCAGAGAGCCAACCAACAACCTTCCAATCCGCACGTGAGCATCTAACCACTATGCCACGGCGGCTCTCCTTTTGTATATTTAAACTTCTTAAGATTGAAAACCATGCTGTATAGACCCGAAATGTTATTAAGTACAGTATAAACTGTATAAAGGTATAAAACAGACAACTGTTAACTTGTCAATATGCTGTTGATTCTTTTTGCTACAGTTTAATTCTTTGCAATTATTTTGTAGCATCACGAGAAAAATATCACAAAAAGGAAGCAGACATTGAAGACTTTAAGTAAAGGAGCTAGGAGCAAGGAGACTAGTAATGAAAAACTGTATGCTGAACTGCTTGATCTGAATGTGGTGGTAAATGAACGAAGGCATATTGAGGAAGTTAATGGTTAGTAGTTAAATACATTTATTAAATACCACTTTTTTAGTTTTTAAAAAAAGTAAATCCCTTTTCCCGCCTTTAGGTGCATCAGGCATATGGGAAAAGCACACCATATTTTTTACAGACAAATGGGCACTGGGTGGGTAATGTGGTCAGCATTACGCTGGCCATCTTTACTTCCCCAGAACAGCCATCCTGGTACCCATTTCAGGCTGGGTCAACCTGCTACGCCCCATACCACGATAAAAATCCATGCAGCCAGTAGTGGGTTTCGATCGCAGTATTTTGTAATTATGAGTCGAACTCACAACGCCAAAGCCACGGACGCCGCCACAACTTTATTAGTTCCTCTTATTTCATTTTAATGTTTTGATAGCTTTCTGTAAATGAAAGTAAAGGTCCCTTTATCTGCCAGTGGCAGTTTGACATATGAGGCTAGACTCGTATTTTGATAGAATAAATGGCCCTCTTTTGGTGATGTGGTCAATATCACACCTGTGGCCTTTAATCCTCAGGAAGCTTTCTGTGAATTTGATGTTTTTTGGTTTCAGAGTGTTTACTGTTGTACATTGGCAAAACTTTGGTCAAGGATTTCATTTTTGTACATACACATGTATTTGTATCATCGACTATTTTCCCAGTTAACTTTAACTAATCCGGTGTCAAGCCTTTTTGGTGATTCTTTCTGATAACTTTTTCTATGGTAGCACTTCAGCAATAATTTTATTTAAGGGAGAGAAAACACAACTGTTTGAAGAGACAGTCTGTTAGTAATTGAACACATAAATAAATATCTGTTAGTTAATCATTTAGGGGCCTTTGTGGCACAAAAGCTAGATGCTTGCTGCTGGCCATTAGGTCTCGAATTCAAATCCAAATCAAGGCAGATTTTTTATGATTGACCTTATCTCCTAGATCAGCACAGCCAAAAATAAGTAAATACCTCATAGGAAGTAAAAGTAGCCAGAAGATGTTGACCAAATCCCCCATCGATTGCCAGTTGTGACAATCTGTCAATCCTTGCAGTGTTCGAACCGGGTGAGTTTTCCCGAGTCAAATTGAACCACAGGCTCCAATCTTGGTGGTGCCCTTCTGTCAGTTCCTTTTAATTTCAGCTTTTTTTGGGGGGATTAAAATCCAAATTAGGGCAGATTTGCTATGATTGACGTTATCTCCTAGAGCAGCACAGCCAATAATAAGTAAAAATCTCATGGGAAGTAAAGGTAGCCAGCATGATGTTGACCAAATCCCCCATCGATTGCCAGTTGGTCTTTAAAATATGGGTGTGGAACCACATACCTGATTTGATTTGTCTTCTTCAGTGTAAGAACTCATTGTATTCCTTTATGTTTCTATAATCAGTAGATAAAATCATTTTTTTTTAATTTACCCTTAAAAGGGCGGGTGGCTCATTGTTTTGTGATTTACAGCTAGGCTGTAATATCTACATTTTTCCGCCCAACACATCTCATGTTAGCAGCCCTTAAATTAGTCGCAACCTGAATGAAAGTCTGCCTATGTTTTCCCTTCATTGTTGACTATCTCCCAGAACCTCTACTCACTCCCGCGTTATATTAGTTCCTATGTTTCCCCCTCAGTGTTGACTATCTCCCATAACCTGTACCTACTCACTGTCCCATTGAGTTAGTTCCTGTTTTCCCCTCAGTGTTGACTATCTACCAGAACCTCTACTCACTCCCCATTGAATTAGTCGTTCATTGTATGGATTCTCTGTCTGTTTTATTGCTCTGTCCCAGAGAACCTTCACCACGTCCGCATTGTCACAAAGTAGCTCACTTCCCAGAGGAGTGGCAGCAGCTAGTCTATCAGCATGCTTTTTACCTGTCACACAAAAATGTCCTAGACAGAAAATCAATGATATGCTCCTGATATTCTTCTTCTTCTACTTTTGTTCACTTGAAATAAATTATCTGTAATGGCAATTTTGTCTCTAGTATGAACTTCAGTCTTTTGTAATTCACTCAGCGACCCGTAAAGTTTGATTTGCACAGATGTTTCTCTTGGCCAAAAGTTTTTCCTTGATATGTTGTATTTGGGACAGTCTTGAAGGACATGATCTGTTGTCTCAGGTGCCAATCCACATGTGCTTTTGGCTGATTCGCCAATTTTAAATTGTGTGTGGCTGCGAAGTCAATTGTGTCCTGTTTAAGGCGTAGAATGGTCCTGATATGAGTCTTATCAAGGGATACAAGCCACTCTGCATGCAGAATGCCTGTTTCAATTTTCCAAAGTATGCTGTGTGAGTCTGTTACAATTACAACATTTTGGGCTGTACTGTTCTCAGGCCATTGGAAAGTTGCCATTACTGCCTCCACTTCCATTCTCATACTGAATGTAGTGATGCTAGAATCAAGACACTGTTGTCAAAAGGTGTCCATTCACCTTTGCAATAGACCGCATCCATAGATAAAATCATTGAGTCTTTTGGTGTGTGTTACTTTTTTTTTTTTTTTGTTAATAAAATGATCGATCTGCTTATGCAGTTTTTTGTACATCAATTTAAACAAATTGTATTGGCATATTTTCCCCTGGTAAATTGTTTCGTCCTCCCCATTTTTATAACTTCACATTTAGTTCCCTTCTTTATGTTTAATGTTGTTGGAGGATCTTTATTCCTTCAGTGCTGTGAATTTCTGTGCAGACAATCTAGTTAGGTTATCAGGTTTTGTCAACATGTGTCCTAACCAGTGCCAGCATCTTTGCCTCACCTTTTGATTCAGTGGAGTTTGTTTAGTTCTCTCCCACAACTCCACAGTAGTGATTCTGTCATACCATTTAATTCCCTCTATTCTGTGCAGGAACCAGGAAATTAATGTTTGTAGTTTGTTAGTAATTGTTCCAAGTTTTTCATTTTTCACACGTGCAACTGCTGATCTGTTGGTGACTTCTGCTAGTCACTAGTGCTACCGTCCATTATGAACTTCTTCTTCTTCTTCTTTGCGTTAACCAGTTGTAAAAGCTGGCGGAAAGTTCTGGTTGTTCATTCACTTCTGGACTGCAGTCCTGTTCCAGAACCTGAGTGTTGCGTGTGCATCTGTTTTACAGATCTGACTCATTTGTATGCAGACTGCTCGTTCCTTGCCTCTCAGGCAGATGCAGTCCGACTTCAAAGGAAGCTCCTAATTAGCCGACTTTTACGGCATGCTTTTGGGTAGGCAGTGGGTCTATTCTTGTTTTCCCTATAATAGGGCCCTGGGACCCACACGGAGACCATGATGAACTGCATTTCTAATGTCGGACTGTTTGTGTTAGCACTACGGATGGCTACCGAATGCTTTTAATGCGTGTGTATGCTAGTGCATATGCTGAGACAGCAGTTTGTCAATCTTTCCACAAGTGACTGATAAACATTATGTGTGTTTTTCATTGGCACAGGAGTGGAACAACTATGGGGTGACCCGTTTGCTATGAAGCTGAAACTAAGATTACCAGATTACTGTTTTGACATAAGAGCAAAATATTTTAGTTTAGTTGTGGGTTTTAAACTGTAGATATCACTGAATGTTATCTAGTGTGTTTTAAACTATGGATATCACTGAATGTTATCTAGTGGGTTTTAAACTATGGATATCACTGAATGTTATCTAGTGGGTTTAAACTGTGGATATCACTGAATGTTATCTGTTTATGCCTGTTTTTCACCTAGGTGGTTATCGTGATGATGGTGGCGTAGCTAAGAGGTACCAAGAAATTAAGCAGAGACGTAAACTAATCGACTTAGCAAAGGCCCAAGCACAAGAAATTGCAGTTTTACGATCAGAAGTGGAGCGTCTCCGTATGAGAACTTTCCCAGCTTTGGTCCAGGTGGAGCGCTGATGGTGTACTTCATGGAATAAAAACATGTTTGGCTATTAATTACTTATTCTCACAAAGTTTGACCGAGGAACGTTTGAAGGGGGAAAAAAAAAGACTAGTTTAAGCTTTAAAGCCTGCAAATTTGTATTGCCTGTTTATTTGTTATTGATTAACTCTAATAAATTAAATTTATAGTTCTGATAAATTAAAGTCGGCTTGATACAGTGATGATTTGGTTTGTTTTTTACATCACAATTCTGTAACCTGAAATGCAAAGACTACAGCTTATGAAGATTTGAAACTACTTCTCCATGTATCAAACATTTTTTGATTGGATCGTTAATATGGTTATGTTTGTTTACAGCAGAGCTGTGATATTTGCACCTTTTGGCGAACATATTATCTTCATATATTTTTCAGATTTTTTGGGCATGAACATAATCTACAGTAAGCTATAAATTGGTAAAAACATAAACATATTGCTATGAACGTGGTCCACAGTAGGCTATAAATTGGTGAGAACATAAACATATTGCTATGAACGTGGATCACAGTAGGCTTTAAATTGGTGAGAACATAAACATATTGCTATGAACGTGGTCCACAGTAGGCTATAAATTGACAAGAACATAAACATATTGCTATGAACGTGGTCCACAGTAGGCTATAAATTGGCGAGAACATGAATATAATTCCATGAACGTGGTCCACAGTAGGCTATAAATTGGTGAGAACATGAACATATTGCCATGAACATAATCCACAGTAGACTATAAATTGGCGAGAACATAAACATATTGCTATGAACGTGGTCCACAGTAGGCTATAAATTGGTGAGAACATAAACATATTGCTATGAACGTGGTCCACAGTAGGCTATAAATTGACAAGAACATAAACATATTGCTATGAACGTGGTCCACAGTAGGCTATAAATTGGCGAGAACATGAATATAATTCCATGAACGTGGTCCACAGTAGGCTATAAATTGGTGAGAACATGAACATATTGCCATGAACATAATCCACAGTAGGCTATAACTTGGTGAGAACATGAACATATTGCCATGAACATAATCCACAGTAGGCTATAAATTGGCGAGAACATAAACATATTGCTATGAACGTGGTCCACAGTAGGCTATAAATTGGCGAGAACATGAATATATTTCCATGAACATGGTCCACAGTAGGCTATAAATTGGCGATAACATGAACATAATCCACAGTAGGCTATAAATTGGGGAGAACATGAACATGTTGCCATGAACATAATCCACAGTAGGCTATAAATTGGTGTCAGCTCAAGCTGCTTTATGTTTACTTAAGTTTACTTATTAAGTTTACTGAGTGTGGCCACAAGCTGCTGCGCAGCTTCTCCATAAAACAATCTTGCAAGACATGTTATGGAGTCTGTTCACCTTGAAGATATTGGGGAGGCAGGGAGAGGGGATTCATTGTTCATTTTAAAGATCACCTTCGTTGCACATCAGACATGATCATAAGTGCTCTGATCCCCTCCTGAGTATGTCTCCAAGTGATTTTAGGCCAACAACTCCCATTCTGTTATGGCTGATGTAACAACAAGTGGCTTCCGCATGGTTTTCCTTTCTCGCAACTCTAATTGGTACACCCAAGGTATGCAGTCTATTCAGGGAAAAATCATTTTGCACAAAACTTTATTCCTCACAGCATTTAGTCTCTCATATGGCATTGATGATGAGAGCTGTGTGGCTCGTGAATTTTTGTTGAGTTTTCAACGTCCAGTGCAAACACGCTTGAGTGTCACACCATGATATGAGTGCCACACCGTGATTTGAGTGCCACACTATGATATGAGTACCACACTATGATATAAGTGCCACACCATTCAGAAAGCAATGACAACATTCTGATCTAAATTGCCTAGTAAATCCTCACAACAGCCAGTAAATGCTGTGGTGTGTTTGCAACTAACATTTTTTTCTTTTTTTAAGAAAAAATCCATGCAACTATTTTTTTAAATGACCTTAGTAGAATATTTTCCTGCTACAAGAAATATGGTATGTTTGTCTATTCCTGGTATAAGAAATATGGTATGTTTGTCTATTCCTGGTATAAGAAATATGGTATGTTTGTCTATTCCTGGTATAAGAAATATGGTATTTGTGTCTATTCCTGGTACAAGAAATTTGGTATTTGTGTCTATTCCTGGTACAAGAAATATGGTATTTGTGTCTATTTCTGGTACAAGAAATATGGTATTTGTGTCTATTTCTGGTACAAGAAATATGGTATTTGTGTCTATTTCTGGTATAAGAAATATGGTATGTTTGTCTATTCCTGGTATAAGAAATATGGTATGTTTGTCTATTCCTGGTATAAGAAATATGGTATTTGTGTCTATTCCTGGTACAAGAAATATGGTATGTTTGTCTATTCCTGGTATAAGAAATATGGTATGTTTGTCTATTCCTGGTATAAGAAATATGGTATTTGTGTCTATTCCTGGTACAAGAAATATGGTATGTTTGTCTATTCCTGGTATAAGAAATATGGTATTTGTGTCTATTCCTGGTACAAGAAATATGGTATTTGTGTCTATTTCTGGTACAAGAAATATGGTATTTGTGTCTATTTCTGGTACAAGAAATATGGTATTTGTGTCTATTTCTGGTATAAGAAATATGGTATGTTTGTCTATTCCTGGTATAAGAAATATGGTATGTTTGTCTATTCCTGGTATAAGAAATATGGTATTTGTGTCTATTCCTGGTACAAGAAATATGGTATTTGTGTCTATTTCTGGTACAAGAAATATGGTATTTGTGTCTATTTCTGGTATAAGAAATATAGTATGTGTGTCTATTCCTGGTACAAGAAATATGGTATGTGTGTCTATTCCTGGTACAAGAAATATAGTATGTGTGTCTATTCCTGGTACAAGAAATATAGTATGTGTGTCTATTCCTGGTACAAATAATATGGTATGTGTGTCTATTCCTGGTACAAGAAATATGGTATGTGTGTCTATTCCTGGTACAAGAAATATGGTATGTTTGTCTATTCCTGATACAAGAAATATGGTATGTGTGTCTATTCCTGGTAGAAGAAATATGGTATGTGTGTCTGCTTCATGAGGAAAGAAAATAATTATTGTATTCATATATTTACATTAAAACAGCAGTAAACAATAAGATGAGACTAAACAGAAACATTTAACTTTACTTTTAAAAACTTTACTGGAGGAAAAGTGAGCGGTAGGCAATGATACAAGTGGGAGGACAAAATCAAAAGGATAGGCAGCAGTCTGAGAAAATGTACAACCAGGACAAGAGACAGAACATGTTGGAGATCCATTGCAGCCAACCTTCACTGTGGAAACGGCGCCTGATTGATTGATTGAAACAGACAACAAAAATTTAACAAAACTGTAATTATTTGGAGGGAAAAAATCACAGAATTCAGTCAAAGACAGAGAACCCCCCCCCCCCTTTCTCCCCCCCCTCTCTTCTCCCCCCCCCCCCCCCCCCCCCCAATGTATTACCTACATTAACTCAAGTGTACAAAAAGCATCAACTATGTATTTATTGATTACTGTACACAAATGAAATTAAAACAAAAGTAGGACATGTTATTAGGAGTCAACTCAAAAACTTGGTCAGCTGGCAAGCTTGATGGAATCAGAGCAAAGGGAAGTCAAAGAGATAAATACCTAGATTGCTTGGTCATATTAATGATGCAGTACAAAAGAACTGACCTATGTGGGATGATAGATTGAAGGTCTTTTTTTTAAAAATCTGGCTCGCTGCAGTTTTGAACCCAAAGTCCTTTTGGCCCATAGGGTAATGAAATGTATGAATATATACTTTTTAAAGAGAATTTCTATGCATGGTTAAAAGAACACTCTTAGTCCCCTTTTGTTTTGTATGTGTCGGGTGCTCGCTGTCCTATGCTGGTAAGGATAGTTATACTATTTATATCTTTTAATCATATCAGTTATCAGTCATTTCTGTATTGTTCTCAAAAAAAAGTATTTAATTTGTTTACAAACGTTACTGAATGATTTAAAGTCACATACACTGCATGTATATATACACCCCCACACATGAATGCATTCATCACACATACATGTATATGAGCACACATGCATGTATATAAGCACATGCACATACAGAGTTGTTCATAGATATTTCTTATATGGTGGTACCTCGACTAACGAACTGAATTTGTTCTCAACTGTGGTTCGTATATAGAAAAGTTTCTATCTCAAAAACCTATTTCTCATTACATCTCACAGGAAATCAATTAATCCATTCTCAGATTTCAGGATTTTCTTTTGAGTTTGTGTCTGTTAACTTTCTGTCGCTTTGGATTTTCAGAGTGATAAATCAACAGAGGTTTTATCTTCAGATCACCATCGGCAGTGGCGCAAAACAACAGAATTGGTCTGTCTTTCTTCGGCTTTCCTTTTTATTGATTAATGTTCTCTTAGACATTTTCTTCCAGGAAGGCTCCATTTCATCGCAGTTTGTCTGTTTCCCCTCTGATGGCATTAGTTTCTGAAATTCCTTTACGAACTCTTTAGCAGCTTTTCTTTCAAAACTAGCACCTTCCCTATTTTTAACAACACTGTATACTGTTCTATTCTTTATTTTCTTAAACTGTTTTTATGCTAGCTATAAACTCTTCACTGATGTCTTTGCTACTGGTGGTGGACAATGTTCTGCGATAGTCCTTTGTAAATGGCTTGAGCTTTTAATCAGATCGTATTTGGAGATAAATTATCTGCTTTCAGTTGAATGTCATTAATCCAGATGAGTAGTAAAGTTTCCATTTCTTCAATAACTCTACTTCTTCAAGATGGTCATATCAAGTTCCTGAAGAAAACAAAATCTGCTCTTTTTTTAATCACAACTGGACTTGGTGGACTTGGTGTACTTGGTGTACTTGGTGTACTTGGTGTACTTGTGGACTTGGACAAGTTATACTGCTTCCACAGATCAGTTTACATGACTTCTTTCTTCTATTTCTCCACAATCTCAATTAATTTCTTGTGTGTTTTTTTTACTTCTCTTCTTTCTTGGTTTTCTTTGGTGAAATGTTTTAAATATATATGCTACATCTAAATAATCATTTGAATTGTTTGTTCATAATGCCACTTG
Organism: Candidula unifasciata; assembly: GCA_905116865.2. Lineage (NCBI taxonomy): Eukaryota > Metazoa > Mollusca > Gastropoda > Stylommatophora > Geomitridae > Candidula > Candidula unifasciata. The sequence continues at coordinate 1,365,967 of CAJHNH020002223.1, read as the reverse complement.
GAGTATATAAACTAATTTCATTACACAAATACAGTAACACATTTTTTTTTTAAAGCAAATTTGTATGTGCATCATGCGTTGCACACATCACTTGTGTCGTATTCCAGATAAGTAATAATAAACATGCGTAGTACATCATCATTCATATCTCAAATCTAGGCGCGTTTGTAGAGGTCAGAATAGAATATGAAAGAAGTTTGTACGTCAAAAAGTTCATATGTAGAGCCGTTCATAAGTCGAGGTAACCAGTGTACGCATAATGTGTCACTGAACAATTGGTGATAAGTTCAACACATTGTTGCAACCCCCCCAAAAAAAGTTTTCTCTCAAAATCTTAATCAAAAATATGCAGTCTCTGTGCTTGTACACTTTCAATGCTTTTTTCTGTTTGTACATGTAAAATTATATATGCATACAATGTGTATTGTTTAATTGTTTGTACATAAATATTTTATTGGTAATCTATCATATCATTATTTTGAAGTAAAATAAGAATGTTTGTGCACATTATAAATATTTTTACCATTCTAAAAATGATGCCCATGATTTTTGTTTATTTTGTAATTTTGATCATCTTTACCCAGTCCTTAAGAAAGAGATTAGGGGCTTTTGAGCTGAAATGCTGTAGAAAGATTCTCAGAATATCTTGGACAAAGAAGGGAAGAAATACTGACATCTTGAAAGATCTGAACATCAAGGAAGATTGGCTAATAAACAGCATCCTGTCTCGAAAGCTGAAATATTTTGGTCATATCAAGCGCCATGACGGATTGGAAAATTAATAGCAGAAGGCATGGTATTGGGAAGGAGGGGCAGAGGCCGACTGACACGAAGATGGGCACAGGATATAAGTGACTCCTTGAGTTTGAAAGTACATGAGGCGGGAGAGCTAGGGAGAAACTGAGTTTCTTTCAGGCAGACTGTGATGAGATGAGAGCAACGTTCTGCAAAGAACCTGCTACATGATGATGATCATCTTTATGTATTGACCTAGAATTAAACCCTTTTACCACATAATTTGTTTTAAACGGAAGACTCGGTTTTTGGGTTACTATTTTACCTTTAGACTGCAAATTATATTTGATATTTTTCTTTAAACATATTATTATTACCTGTCTAAATGGAAATGAGCACATTAAATGTCTTTGAAACTTGTTCTGTCTTGCTACCTTGTCAACTCAGGCTATCACACATTGTAGAAACTGCTGTGTTCAAGGTATTCCCTGACTTTGAACTTACTTGTATGCTTGTACCTAACTTTTGCCGGGGGCCCTGAATATATAGCCGGGCCATAAATATGGGCTAGCCATAGATATAGCCTAACGGCTGAAAGGGGTTTCTGGGACCTCTTCACAGGTGATCCTCATCCGCATGGTAGCACTTTGTGTCACCAGGTGTTTATAGCTTGTGTGATGTCCTGGTGGGGTACAACTACCTGTAGGTATGCTTGTACGAGGAGGCTTTAAGTAAAAACCTTAAAAGTGTAATAAAAATTACAATAACCATCCCATTGTCTTGTAGCCTGTCTGTAATGCGGTTAAGGATGTCAAGAATGTTAAGCATGTAATATCATGGTGCAGACAAACGTGGTGACCTCATATGCCATTTTAAAGATGCCCACCCCACTTTTAATGAGAAGCAGCATTATGTTATACACATCAAAGATGCAAACAGCCGGGAATGTAGAGTGAGAAGCAACATTGAAATTCATAATTGTTTAAATCACCATTGATAACTGGAATCATGAGAGCTAATAGACTGAAATGGTTGGGGCATATTCAGAGAATGTCAGATGACAGAGAAGTGAAAACTTTATTCACAAGGGAAATGAATGGTTGTAGACCATGAGGCAGACCAAGAAGATCATGGAGAGATAATGTCGACAGACCTGCAAACAGTTGGTGTCACCAACTGGAAAGAGAAGGCTAACCAGAGAGATGAATTGAGGCGGGTGATATCTGCAGCAATAAACCTCAAGGGCTTGGAATGCTGAAGAAGAAGAAGATACATTATGTTATCTGTTGTTTTTTTTTTAAACAGTGAAGGGAGGAAACCTATAGGAACTCATCAGCAAATAAAGGTCCAGTTGGATGATGCTGGCCTGTCTGTGAAAACGACAATAATCTGGTCTTGAATTGTCTGTCACAGAAGTTATGATGCTGTAAGAATGAAACAATGTGTGTTTACACAAGACAAATGTGTCAACAACATTAGAGGAAACAATAATTTATTTAAAATATGAAGTTTCCTCTCTTGTAAAATTTAGTCAAATATGTGGCTCTTTCCCCCCCTTATGAGTCCCAAGGAACGCGTCATCATACGTTCATAGATTTCTACCTAGAAGCCCAATAACCGCAAGATGCGCCGATTTTACGTCTTTCTTGACTACCATTGGGCCTGTGATGCTAAACCCCCTGGAACTCAGAGTTTTAAAAAAAAAAAGCAGGGAGATAACTACACCTAAAAAATAAAATGTGTGCAAGGAAAATGGTAGTAACCACTATCATTTCCCTTGCACAAATTTGTCTAAAATGACAGTGAAATGAAAATAATCTGAGAAATTATATTGCTTATATTGAATTTTTACTAATAAGATTTCTAAAAATAACTTTTTTTCCCCCCCCCCCCCCCCCCCCCCCCCTTTTCAGAGTGTAAATAAAATTATTAAAGATTTGATTATCTTCTAAAACAATATTTGTTGAAGAAATGCACAAACTTAAAAATGGTTAATATCTCTTTTTAAATGGGTGCCTTTCCTTCAATTTTCACCGTCCTTTTTAGGATGAAATTTTTTGTTATTTGAAGCCCCACCCTGCTCTTGCCGGGGCCGCAATAAAGCCAGGCCATAAATATGGCCTAATGGCTGAACGCGGTTTCTGGGACCTCTCTACTGTGATCCTCATCCACATGGTGGCACATTGTGTCATCGGGTGTTATCGCTTGTTTGATGTCCTGGTGGGGTAGAAAGTCAGTCAGTCTTTTTAAAGAATTGTTCTAATTCGTCCTCTAGTGGGATGCAATTTTTGTTATTTCGAAGCCCCACCCTTACTTTTGCCAGGGGCCCAATGCCAGCGGCCTAGTCGTAGATAACGGCTGAAAGGGGTTTCTGGGACCTCTCCACGGGTGATCCTCATCCGCATGGTGGCACTTTGTTTTCTCATCGGGTGTTTATCGTTTGTGTAATGTCCTGGTGGAGTACAGCTACCTACCCCAATAATCAATAAATACAAAGTATTTTGTTTAAAGCCCCACCCTAGCTTTTCCTGGAGGCCCTAAATGTAGCTGGGCCTTAAATATGGCTTTTAATACCTGAGCAGAGTTTCAGGGACCTCTCTGCGGGTGACCCTCATCCGAATGGTGGCACTATGTGTCACCGAGTGTTTTTCACCTGTGTGGTGTCCTCGTTGGGTACAGCTTATCTGTCTATCTAGAACTAGTTGAACTTTTGCTTCAGCTAAATACTATATTGGTAAAAAAAATTTTTTTGACAGGCACATTTACTTGTTCTATTATGGTTCCCTGAGACCGAAGCTATCGTACTAAATTGGAGTGACCAAAACTTTAATTCTGTCAAAACATGGGGTTTGTCAAAGTCATCAAGAACAAGGCGTACTTTAAGAGATTCCATGTCAAGTTAAAGAGGAGGAGAGATGGAGTCACTGACTACTACACTAGGAGGAGACTGATCTTCCAGAACAAGAACAACACCCCCAAGTATGGTATAGTCATCCCTTTCACCAACAAGGACATCACATGTCAGATAGCCTAGGCTCGTATTAAAGGTGACGTGATTTTGTGTGCTGCGTATTCTCATGAGTTGCCTTGCTATGACATGAAGGTCGAGTTAACCAACTATGCAGCTGCCTGGACTCTGTTAGCAAGAAGACTGTTGAAGAAGCTGTAGTTTGACCAGACTTAGGAAGGACAGGTGGAGGTCAGTGGTGAGCAGTTTACAGTGGAGGATGTGGATGGTGCTCCTGGTGCCTTCTAAGCTTACCTGGATGTCGGTTTGGCTCACACCACAACTGCTCTTTGGAGCATTGAAGGGATCTGCTGATGGTGGCATTGACATCTCATACAGCACTCGTTTCCCTGGCTATGATGCAAAGAGCAAGAACTACAACGCTGAAGTGTACCATGACCACATCCTGGGCAAACACGTGGCAGACTACATGACAGGAGAATGATGAGGAAGCTACAAGAGGCAGTTCTCCCAGTACATCAAGGAGGGCATCACACCATCCAAGGTTGAGCAGCTGTACAAGAACGCCCATGCTGCCATCAGAGCTGACCCAGAAGCCAAGGTTGCAGCCAAGAAGGAAGTGGAAAAGAAGAAGTGGAGTCAGGTAAAACTCTCCAACACCCAGTGTGCAAGGCCTGTATTGCACAGAGAAAAGCTGTATACCTCAAAACCCTGGAGACAGAAGCTGCATGAGTGCCCCTGTCTGAGAGATGTGTTGGGGTTGCTGTTCCACTGACCTGACTATTACAAACACACCTCCATGCCATGCAAGCATGGCTGTTAAGAATCTTCTCTCGTTGTCTTCCTCTGTCCCTTCTTCCACAGATCTTTCCAGTGGTCACAACATGTTCCATTTTCCCTCATCTCATAACATGGCCGAAAAATGATGACTGTCTCCTTCTGATGTCTGTGATTAGTCGTCTTCGAGCTCCCGCCTCTTTCATAACCTCTTGGTTGTTCTTTTTAGCTGTCCAAGGTATTTTAAGCATTCTCTATAAAACCACATCTCTGAGGCCTCCAGAAATTGTTTGGCCTGCTTACCAGTTGTCCAGGACTCACAGCCATATGTTTAAACTAAATGTATGCAGCAAGCAAAAATTCTTTTTCTTACCCTCAAATTAAAAAAAAAATTTTCCAGTCAATAAAACATTACTGACTAAAAAAAAAAAAAACTTTAAAAACCTTAAAATTCTCTCAATCCTGTGACTAAAATCATGCTTAAAAAAAAGGGAGAAGTTGATGAGGATGACGACGACGACAATTACATTTAACACATACACACAAAAACTACACAGTACTCACAAACATTTACATTCAGATAAAACCTGGACAATAAACAAGCAACTAGAAAATCAAACTAAGTCTCTGGATATGTGCATAAACAAAAAAAAAATAGTTTGTAATTCAGGGAAATAAATATAATAAAATAAGAGACGGAATGAAATGAGAATTGCTGACATAAATAAAAGAAAACTGGATATTTGGGCCACATTAAAAGATATAACACCCTATTTTTCATAAACATACTGGAGGGAAAAGGTATAGGCAAGAGAGCAAGAGATGGATGAGACAAGTAGGAAGACAACATCAAGAATATAAATCTGAGCGTATAACTACAAAGAGATAGAGTGCGCTAAAGATTCATGTCAGTCAACCTTCATGGTGGAGACAGCACCTTTGACTGATTTTCAAAATGTATATAGTTAAAAGTCAATGGTTTAGCACCAACAAGGAGAGCATGCATCTTCCCTGTAGCAACATAGGATGTGAGTCATTGAATATCCCCCATGATATCTCGTTTATTTTGTAATTTTGATCATCTTTACCCAGTCCTTAATAAAGAGAATAAAGAGAATAGGGACTTTTGAGCTGCAATGCTATAAAAATATTCTCAGAATACCATGGACAAAGAAGAAACGAAATACTGAAATTTTAAAAGATCTGATAAGGAAGATTGCCTAATAAACAGCATCCTGTCTCGGAAGCTGAAATATTTTGGTTATCAAGCGCCACAACGGATTTGAAAAAATAATAGCAGAAGGCACAGTACCAGGAAGGAGGGGCAGGGGCCGACCAACATGAAGATGGGCACATGATATAAGTGAATCCTTGAATATGGAAGTGCATGAAGCGGGAGAGCTGGTGAGACGCTGAGTTCCTTTCAGACAGACTGTGATGAGAGTGGCGTTCTTCAATAAACCTGCTACATGATAAAGTGATTTACAATAATCAAAAAAAAAAACTACGCTGGTATATAATGTGTGTGTGCACAAGAGATCTTTATTTCATATAAGAGATACAGGGTCAATTTGTGCTCCCAGAAACAGATCAAAGCTATCATGATAACATCAAAACTCATTGTGAAATTGCATCTCTTGTACTGTAAAAATAGTCATATATTTGTTTTAGAAATGCTAACATGGTATCTGTGAAATAATAATGTATACAAATCTTGGAAACAAACTCACAAAATGAATTTTAAATACAAGAACACTCTGTAATAACAAATATTCAGCGAGTGTTGAAAAAACCTGTCAATTACTTGTCTGTATGTATTTACCATGGGGGGGGGGGGGGGGGGGGGGGGGGGGGGAGAGGATTATTTAAGCCACAGACTGTGCAGGTTAGGGTTTTATTTTTGCCTACATCTTATTATTTTAATAAAAAGTAAAGTAAAAGTCAAGGATCATTTTCCACGCCTTTAGACATATATGGCACATAGGGCTAGACCTATATTTTTTTATACACCAATCAGCACAAGATGGGTGATGTGGTCAGCATCACGCCAGCTGCCTTTACTTCCCGGGACTGGACCCAATACCCACTCAAGGCTGGGTCAACCTCGTAATTTTTTTTTTTAAATCTGGCTTCACCAGGGAGCGAACTCACGACCCTCCGATTCCGCAGGCTAGCGTCTAGCCGCTCCGCCACGGTGTCTCCCATTATTCTAATAATTTCACAACTTTCATGTCTCGATGAAGACTGCTTCATTTGTCTTTCTATCACTAAGATATTATCTGCATTATTTTAAAAACTACACTTTCCGTTATGCAAACAAAATAATATTAGGTAGGCGTATAGAGAGAATAGCAGAAAACAGAGACGAAAACTGAATAAAAGAGCTGAACGGGAGCAAACCATGAGGCAGATCAAGAAGATGGTGAAGAAATAACATATAGACAGACCTACAGACACTTGGGAGTCATCTGATGACATGTTTTTTTCAAGACCAGGGGAATTTTTTCATTTAAAGTGTCACCCTGTTCATGTACATTGACCACTCCCTTTGAAAACCTTTAGCTATTTCCACTAAAAAAAAATGTATTAGGGACCTGTGTAAAACTGTTTATTTCAGGATGTTTTAATGGAATTCCAACAAGGTCATAGCCCACTTTGTTAGCACTACCAAGGCAAAGGGCCTAACACAGGCCTACAAATGAAATTATCTCTGCTGCACTGTGTATACAATAGTCTTAGGACCAATGTAAATGGCTAACATGAATTTCTGATATTAGGTGTAACGTATGGACAGATCTACATATTACAACAGTAGACACAAATAAAATTGTTTGGCTTGGAAAACATTTACAGGAACATGTGAATAACATATAATGCTATACAATATAACACTACATCAAGCACACTCAATTCAGTTTAATTTAAACATTTACAATAAATTTATTAATCAGTCACACTACTTTGAAACATTTTATTTCTGTCAAAAAATTTACCTTTTTTTCTTTTCTCAAGGCACTATGAGATTTTTAAAAAATGAATTTGATGTTTTTCTTAACTACCATTGGGACTATCTGGTTAACTATTTACAACCGATGTACTGCCATATGATCAGACTATCTGGTTAACTATTTACAACCGATGTACTGCCATATGATCAGACTATCTGGTTAACTATTTACAACCGATGTACTGCCATATGATCAGACTATCTGGTTAACTATTTACAACTGATGTACTGCCATATGATCAATTTGTTAACGTGTAGAATTTGTTGTGTAACCTTTACCGGATACTGCAGAAGCAAACCCCAGCAATTTTTAGCTGTATGTGATTTTCCTAGGCAATTTTACATTTAGTAGTTTGCCACTGCTGCCTGAACAGTCGATTCTCAATACACTGTCAAAATCAACGCAAATGGATCTACTACCAAATCACCCACAGCTGAAATCAAACTAGGCATTCTGACTTTATGAAGCGCATTCCTAACGTCGAAGCCACAGTCACCATTAACATGCACCAGCAGGTCAATGAAATTCTCACATTCACAGAAAATTTCATATTTGTAATTTCTCCGACATTTTTCTCCTTTCCACCTTTGTACACAGTGCCGATTGGTCTGTAAAAATATGGGTGCTCTTTCCATATGCCCGATGCGCCTAACGGCGTGAAAAGGGATCTTTACTTTTGTAATGCTGACAACATTACCCACCTAGTGCCGATTGGTCTGTAAAATTATGGGTGCTCTTCACATATGCTAGATGCGCCTAAAGGCGTGAAAAGGGATCTTCACTTCACATCACCTTTGTACAAGTCAATATTTGTATAATTACTGAACTTCTTAAAGTATAAGATGATTCCGTGTATAAGCTGCACCTGATTTCGGGACCGGAAATTTGACAGAAATAATAATGATTCATAATTGCTGATTCCATGTTGTTTGCAATTTCGCCTACATTTTTCTCATTACCACCTTTGCACAAATCAATACTTGCATAATTACCGTATATCTTCAAGTAAAAGATGATTCTATATATAAGTCACGACTGATTTTGAGACCAAAAATTTAAAACAAATAATATGATTACAGATTTGATTTGATTTGATTCAAGAACCGACATCACTTCACTCGGGACATTCCCATAAACGCTCCGTCCCCATCTTCAGCAGCCAGCAAAAAGTCCCGATACTAATGGTGCCAGTAGCATTCTGATTAAACGTCCTTCTTGCCTTTCCTCTGAGCCTCGAGCATCTGCCAGAACCTCTCGTCACACCCCGCTGCATCAATCTTACCAGACTGTGGTGATCCATCTGCTCCTCCGAACTGTACACGCTCTCCCACAAGGCACTAACCACGTCTGCCTTATCATATATCAGTATTCCACCAAGTTGTGCAGAGCCAGCCAGTTTGTCCGCCTGTTCATTTCTCAACACACCGGCATGCCCCAGTGAAAAAATCCAGTCAATACTCCTCACCCGTGTCCTCCGCAGCGAAGCATGCCACTCTGCACGAAGCATACCTGTTCTGATCTTCCTCAGCATGTTTTCTGAATTTCTGAATCAGTTACAATCATGATGTGTGTGTGTGTGTGTCGTTTTCTCTAGCGAGCGGAAAGCTGCAGTGACTGCCTTCACCTCCATTCTTAAGCTGGATGTTGTAGTATCATATGCTAGGCTCTCCTGCAACAAACATCAACCATTAACTTTTGCTAAGAAGCCCCAAGCACTTTTTTTGCCTCTTGACACTGAACTGTCTTGTGTAAATGATCAAATACTCTGAGCGAGCATTATCTTGAATTAACTGCTGAATTTCCACCTCCATGGCACCTGCTGGCCAGTTTGTGCATTCCCGGCTCAGCGTGATTATGACTCTACACAAGTCTGACTGTTCAGGTGGCACTTTGACCCACTCCTCTCCTCGCCTATGTTCTCAAGAATGCAAACCTGTCTGATTGTGTCTTCTACCTGAGCCATCAATGACCTCCCTCTTATCAGCCGCTGACCCTTAACTGCACCCAGAGCTTCATGCAGAGGGTGGTCTGTGTCTGCAGCTACCCTGAGATATGACTTCGCCTGCAGGACCTTGTGCCTACCTGCAACCGTCAGCAAACCAAGGATGTATGGCATAAATTTCAGTTTGCTCTCTGTGTTTTTTTTTCTACCATCTATCGAGAGACTTGGGACATTAGCTTTAACGATTTTGTTGTCCAGAGAACACCACAAAACAGACGCCTTTTCCGGGTGGACGACAGCCCTTATTGCTGTGCACCACTCAGTCACTTTGTCTATTGTCGCTTGTAGCTCCTGGGCTGTTTGTTTCCTCTCTTCCCCCTGCCTATAAGCAAGTATATCATCCGCAAAAGTCAGTCTTCTTCCAACTTCTGGTGCTTCTAGGCTTGCAATCTTGCTCGTATACACGTTAAAGAGCACAGGCGAGATGGCGGATCCCTGTGGCAGTCCTGGGGCCAAACTGCATGGTTCTGAGGTCCAAGAGCCCAGTCGGAGAGCAACCCGACGTGAATACAGGACAGCTGCAACCCAATTCACCAGCCATGGACTGACCTCCTTCTCCTTGTGCAGTCATTAGGATGTCGTATCTCACTCTGTTGTAAGCATCCTCGAGATCCAGTCCTACCGCCATAGTTTCCTGTCTGTTCTGGAACCCTTCATGGACGTCAAAAGCAAAAGTGGCAGCATTTGCCCATGTGTCCTTTCCTGGCCTGTTGCTTTCAAGACCTCTTGGAAGAAGCTTCCCTCTTTCCAAAGATTCTTGCAGTTTTGCAGCAACTATCTTCTCCAAGACCTTCCCAAATGTGTTTTGTAAGGTGATGATTCTAACGCTACTAAGCTTAGAATGATCTCTAAAAGGTTTTGGTAGTGGGATTAGATAGCTGTGAACCCAGTCCTGTGGTACTGATGCTGTCTTAATGCTCCAGTTAAAACAGTCGGCCATCTCTGCCAGGTCTATATCGCTCAAAGCCTTCATGTGACCATACCTGACTCCATTAGGCCCTGGTGCAGTGTCTTTTGCTTTTTTCAAAATTTGTTTGATATCTTCCACTTGTATCATGTCTTCATAATGCATATTCTTTAAGGTGCAAGCTAACTCCTTTCTAACTGCATCCCTGATGTCTGCATGATTACAGAAAGATTTACTACAACTGTATAAGACACACACTGTTTTTAGACCCTATATTTTGGGAAAGAAAGAATGCATATTATACTTGGTGAAATATGGTAATGGCTTTTTTCTCTCCGCTGTCTTTTTTTTTCTAGCAATCTGTTGATCATGGCTTCAACACTAATACTGATGACACAAGTCCTTTGGATATCTTTTACTTACTTACTTAGTCGCCCCTCTTCTACTTTGGGGTGTAAAGGTCTGCCAGCGATATTGCGAGACTTCTGAATCAGCAGTTTTCTTTCTGGCTTTGTTTTATTCCAGTCCTCTGTCAGTCAAGGACTGTTGAATGTTGTCTTCCCAGCAGACCCTGGGTCGCCTTGGAGGTCTGGTTCACTGGTTCTTAGCCTATAAAACCTGCCATGGTGGCCAATTTTCTCCCATTCTGCATACATGTCCAAACCATTGTAACTGTGACTGATCCACTTGGAAAATTTATATGTATATATATATATTTATAGATTGTGCCTTAGCATGTATCCCTCTGTTTTACTGCTGAATAAGAGCCAAAATGCCTCCTGCTAACATAAAACATGTGTTATTGTTCCTTTTCTGAGAAACCAATTTACAATTTCCTAGCGGTCCCTCTGTTCTGTGCAAGAAGCACCAGTTTGTAGTTCATTACTAAATGTCATAGTTGTTCTCCACTAGCTATACATTACACGTCAGTGTCAGAGATTGCTGCCCATTAAATACAGTATGTAAATCACACTGCTAGCTAGAGAACTAGCGACTGATGAATGTCAAGAAACAAAAGAAGGCATGTAAATACAAGACTAGAGGTCCAAAACAGCAAATAAACTGACCACTCTCTAAATGGCCGCTTCACAATAATGACAACAACTGCTGACTGACACATACATTATTGTGCACTAGCACATTAACACAGACATCCGTAAATGTAAAGATGGACACACGTCATCAGCGAACACACTTGTGAGTAGCACATTTAGAATATCAGTGCATTTTTGCATATGCCTGACATTCACTGAAGATGGCACTATATACACACTTTAATAGCTAGATGTATTCAAGCAAAGGTGGGCTTTTTTTAAAAGTTTCATCGAACAACTGTAGCAATATGTAGTATAATCACACAAAAACTAAAATTAACATTAAAAAAATTCAAAAAAGCATGCACAGCAATGCAAAAAGAAATCTTAGCTAACGTTATTCAAGTTTTAGCACATGCTAACACATTTTAGTGGCCAGACGCTCACCTGCTAAACCGAAGGTCTCTGGTTCAAATCTGCACCAGGCAGATTTGGATCTCAGGTTGACTCAGCCTTAAATGGTTACTAGGTAACCATCAGGAAGTAAAAAATATGGTTAAACAAACGTTAGTCTCCCCAAACAAAGTAGGTCATGTTCCATTCATAAGTTTGTCAGGCTGGTCTACCTTCCTGCAGGTTACGGGTGTGCCACTCTGTTGTTTGCTTTCTGGGTTGTCTTGCATTTATGATTTTATTCCAAGAAAGAGAATGCCTGTGACATAGGTTTCATCACTGTCTAAAGGAGTTTTATGTTAGACCCAGTTTGTCTATGTGTTTGGAGTGTTGAAAGTGCTGACGTGCTGAAATATACAATACACGATATCAACGGCATTGCGGGAAACCCCCATAACCTTGTGACAAGGTAACGTGGCTCAAGGTCAATCAATCAGAAGTGAGATAGGATGAAGGTCGACCAATCAGAAGTGAGCTAGTGTGTAACACTGAATAAATGGGGAGCCTAACATTAGTTTTACAAAAATCAGCCTATGTGATGTTAATGTCACCCATCTAGTGCTAAATGATCGATAAAAATATAAGTACGGCATCATATGCCCAAGATTCATTAGTGTAAAAAATGTCATTTACTTGACTTTTCCTAGCAGTAGTTTCTCCTATGCTGAAGTATGTATATCATTTTTGGTGACTTTGGCCAGCTGATGCTCCAAAAAGTTTTTAGTTTCTAGCCACCGCTTGCCGATGCAAATTCCCCATTTCTGGATGAGGTCAAAATGTTTTGTCACCCAGCTACTGAGCTGAGTGTTTGGTATGCCAATGAAAGCTGTTGATTGTGTGGAATGTTTTTTTTTCTTTTTCTTTTTGTGTGCCTGTGACTACTTTGTGTTGTAAACTGCAGGAAACAAAGGCAAATTGCGTTCGGAATGGTATATAGTTATGCAGTATTGAATCAACAATGAGCTGCAGTTCTGGTGGTGGACTGTTAATGTTGCACATCTGACAGCTCCCTTATGCATTTATATTGTGTGTGAGCTCCCAGATTTCACTGGGATTAAAATGTTTATCACTATCACTAGTAGTTGTTTTTTTTTTCAAATGGGATGAACCTCGAACAATTACCTATAGATCTGTCTTGCTTTTTCTCTGAGTATAGTAATGTCCCCTGGTCACTACCAGCTGCCCCACTCTCTGCAAATACTGAATGCTCTCTGAAATGTATGCAAACAGTGCCGAAAAACAGATAGATCATTGCGGTCTGAGGAGAATGGCACTGCAAGGTGTTACAAGGGGATCTGGCCAGCGCTCGACACTCAGGGAAAAGGCGAGACGGATATACAATCAGACAGTTACTGGTACCATCAGAATTGTAACTCTTGCTGAAGATGGGGGTGTTCCGAGTGCTGTGATGTCGATTCTTAATTCAACATTCAACACTGAAATGTATGCAAACTTCCACGGTTGCTGTGTATAAGTTTATCATATAAATGTGATTATAATGTCATTTTTATACTTTGAAAGTTGTGTATCAGTGTAAGGACTTGCATATAAAATGCTGTAGCCATATAATAAAGATAGAACGCCGACTCATATTATGAGTGGCCAAATGATACAAGTTTTAATTAGCTTGCATAAAAGTTGCAGAAATATCTGGCAACTGTGTTTGGGATACAATAAAAGATTAGTTCCCAAACAGGGGGATGTCAACTTTGTCTAACAACCATCTCATATTTCTGGTTAGCATAGACAAATTCTTTCTTCAGTTTCTTGGATTTCGTTTTAACAAGGGTTAACTGTATAAGATTACCCTTAAAAACAAAACAAAAAACATACAAACTTATAAGATCTATATTGGCTTAATGTTGAAAGTAGGTTAAAATTTCAACATCAGTGTAAGTTTGCACCATACATATTCATACACACACATGTGAGCAAGTGTAATAATCCTTATCAAAAATCTACATCCACAGCTCATATACAAAAAGGTCTCAATGTACATTTTACAGATGCTGAAAAATGGCAGCAACCATATACATATCAAACGCAATAACATCAATTTATGACAAACATTTTTAGTGCCTCAAAGTTAAAAAGTTATATGTACATCTTGTTCTGCACAAGTTCAGATTACAAGTTATGATAAACACAAGGTACACTTTACAATTAAATCAAACATTAAACAAAAGAGACACACATTTCTACAGAAATTTACGCTGGCTAAATACATGCTCCCAAAAGCAACCCACAAATTTGCAAAGCATGGTGTGTAATGAAAGAAGTACACCAAAAGCAAATATTCAACATTTACTGAATTTTTCGTCACATGATATTTGTGTTTGATTCAACCTCTGTATAATGGGTCCCTGCCATTAAAGGACATGTGGTCTGACAGACACACATAAACTGATTATCACTGCTATAAATTCTCAAGAGAAACAAGCAGCCACTGACCAAATGAGTGATTTCCCTTCTTTGGGCCGCTACCTGGAGAAGACACCCAGGTGACCTGATAAGCCACCCCCACAGATGTCAATCCAACAGGACAAATGCCAGATACCCTGTTCAACTTCCTAACAAACTATAACTAGAGCATCTGTAATGACTACAAAGGTATTACCCTGGAGTACAAACACATCTGTTATAATTTGAATTACATGGCTCTTAAATGATAATTTACACACACACACACTATATATATATATATATATATATATATATATATATATATTATATATATATATATATATATATATATATATATATATATATATATATATATATATATACATAGAAAGAGAGAGAGAGAGAGAGAGAGAGAGAGAGAGAGAGAGAGAGAGAGAGAGAGAGAGAGAGAGAGAGAGAGAGAGAGAGAGAGAGAGAGAGAGAGAGAAAGAGAAAGAGAGAGAGAAAGCTCAAAAAAGGTTTTATTTAAACAATGTTCACCCTACTTGTACAGTCTGAAATATACTGAAACAGAAAACATAGTGGGTTTGACAAATTCAAAATTAGAGTTTCCAAAACTGACTGCCTGCTTGAAACAACTGGCTGAAAAATACAACACCCGATGGTCGAAAAATTGAGCACAGTGTAGCCGTAACTGGTAAACAATGAGACTTTTATGGTATGTACATGAATAATAGTTTTAAATACAAATTTGCTAACAACAAAAGACTTTAAAACTGTGTCCGTCAAAGAATAATATAATAAATAGTTCAGGTATGCCAAAGACTAGATGTAGTTGTAAAAGAGATCATCATAAGCTGCTAATGAGAAAACAACAGAAGGTGACATCACATCAAACAAACAAACATAATCGGTCACCAAAACACAGCTGAACATCCTCAATGATCCTTTCTGTGTGTTCAGTATAAGCAAAACATCGTTGATGAATACCAAACTTATTAACCACATACATGAAGTTGCACAGGGAAAAGTAAGGGAAGACTGTAAAACATGAGGCAAGAGGCATGGCTTCATTTATAGTAAAGCAAATGGCTAATTAGTGCAGAGGTGGAACATTACGATCCACTACTTGCTAAAACATTCTCAAGCTCCATATGTTCAACTGAATCAGTACACTATCTCCCAACTTGTTCTTCTGCTGCCTGTTAATGTAAACAAATTAACGGACGATTTGGGATGCTCATAATATTGGACAAATATGTTGTCCTGTGCTGTTTGCAGTGATTTTATGATAAATGTATGGTTGTACTTGCCTATTTACAGACCCTTTTCACATCACCAGTTTATGGAGCATACAGTGGTACTGCTCATTAGTCAGTACACTCATGAATGGTCATGAATGCTCAGTGAATGAGAAGATGTTTGTACCATGCTCTTATCAGTGGTTTTCTGGTGTGCGTCTGCCCATTTGACTGATAAATGACCAAGAATAGACTGACAACTCTTGAACAAGAACAATTATTCTGCGTTGCACCTTGACTTTCATTATCACACTTGATGTATGATAAGATTTACACAAGTTACACAGGTCTTCACAGGTTCTGTATATTTGTTTCTTTTCGATGCCCAGCAGAGTAATGATCAAACATGTGTTGTGAGCTAGGTGTAATATATATATATATAACTTTGCTGTGATGTTGGAATTGTGTTTACCTGATCAGGTAACCTTTGTTGAAGGTAACCAAAAAGACAAATCTTTAAACGAGCATAGCACAATAAACCAGCAGCAACAATGCCACAGGTAACATTTATAATCATTAACAAATATGTTTAGAATTTATGTCAGCTTGTTTACTCATTAGCATCTTCTTCTTCTGATGTCTTTTATCTCATAATGGAGTATAGTCTCTCAATTAAGAAAACCCACACCTTTACAGATCTGATCAGAGTTGGTTTGATTTTACAGAATTTTCTGCAGGGTGTAGTTTTTCCTTAATCCACCTTAGTAATCATTAGAATACTTTCTGCTGATTTGATTTTACAGCATTTTCTGTGTGATTTCTTCTTAAGCTACATTAGTAATCTGTTATGGAAATCATGCTAAATTACAGTGCTATCATTGTTTCCCTTAGGAGTACAGGTAACAGCTGGCGGCCGACAGTTTGCATTCAGAGAAAAATAATTCAACATAAACGTTTTTTTTTTAAATATCCAGAAACTATGAGTTCTTATCTTGACCCTTTTGGCTCGGTACTATGGATTTCGCAACCCTTCGGCCTTGATTCCATGATAAATACCATAAATCTGGGAGAAATGTGGCTTTTCTGCCTATCCCCGGGCGTAAGCCTGGACCACAAGGAGCTTGTCGTAGTTTAACCAACTACGCTAGCGAGCCGGGCAAACATAAACAGAAATGGAGTTGCCTATTAACAGCACAACGCCAATTTCATTATCAGGCATTTTATTCAGGTATTATCTTACCCAGTATGTATAACAGTGGCCAGTACTATCTGTCTTTTCTTAAAGCTGAATATTGGGAGGTGTCTCCCAAACCCGACATCCCAAATTGTAACAAGAGGTTCGGGTTGAGGCCGGCAGTGGGATACCAGCAATATTCTAGGGAAAGGCAATGCAGCCTGAAACTTCATGTTAAGGCAGAGCAGACCAGACCAGGCCATCAGCCCTGGCTTAGGAGGGAAGCTCAGGCAAGCGGAAAAACAGGGCACTGATCTTCTGATCCGGCAGTTTCTGGAGGGTGCTTTGTTCCAAACATACAGGTGTTACCTTTCTTCTGGAGGAAACAATCCGGGTGGGGGAGGGGAGGGGGGGGGGTCATGATGCAGAGCAACACACGGTCTCTACAACACTGCTCAGGCTTTGTGTTATAGAAGTCATATTCGCCACTGCCATCGACTGTGACTCCCATGCCTTCCCAAAACACAGTATAACATAGTCATCTGGAAAGAGGGAAGGGTGCCAACAACAGCAACAACCAAGTTCTATGAGGTAGCTTAAAAAATTTTTCTGGAATGATCAACATGTTTGAATAAATGATTCTGTCTGGGAATTATGTTTTTGTTTATAAGATGGTGGTGACTTTAACTGGGACACCGCTGATAAAGCTTTCTCGTTTAATCTCACTCCAAAGTTTAAGATATTTGTTCTGTGCAGGTAGCATAGTTGGAACTGAAAATACCCTTCAACAAAAGATTTACAATTTTCATCAGTAATGTTTGCTTAAGAATAAGAAAACACCCCTAGATACATCAAGCTTGCTTTAAAAATTACATGCTTTACTACAATGAAATGAGAGCCATAAGTGCAGTGTTAATTATATAGGCAAAACCAATAAGTCTTACTTCTATGCAAAAAAAGATACTCAGCTGACACAACAGAAAGTCATATATTAGTATTAAATCAAGCAAATAGCATTTCTTCCTAAATTACAAAACTGAACAGAACAAATTAAATATGATCATACTAGCTAAAAGTTTTAGTCAACTGTAAACTTTCTGCTTAAAAAATGTACACCTAAAATGATATAATGCATTTTCAACATTTTGATATTCAACAGATTCTCTTACCTAACCTCTTTCGCACACAGAGCTGCACCTTTTAATATTACACAACAAAGAGCCAGGTGCACGACAAGAAAACAGCAAGCAAACAATCAATCGTTTGTCAACATTCTGAATCTCTAGAAGGAGACAGCATCAACAGGATGAACATATTACTAGGTCACATACATTTACTCAACTAACATTTCAGCAACTTGTTGCATAAAACTGGTTGATTGTCCTCTAATGATTGAAATAACAACTAATGAGCATTTTATTATTTTGTTCTTTCTCCTCCCAATGCGGAATATGCTCTAAATTAACTCGTGCAAAGTCATCCTATATTTTGCTTTTGCTCTCTCATCTATTTCACCTCATTCTCTAATTCCGATTTCTGTGTTTCTGATCTGCCTCCAATCCTACAGATTCTAGCGCATGGACATTTTAGATTATTATCATAACGACAATTTTAACTCTAATTTATTTTTAACTGTTTCTCAAAATGAATTCATGTATCCTTGCATATCTGACGACACTCAATCGCAGAGACTGCCATCTGGAAATCCCCCTAAATCCTAGCAGTCTTTTTTGAATCTATCAGAGAATGCACAGCAGTGTAAATATGTATAACCAATGTAAGTTATGCTCAATGGCAAATAAGCACCGGCTTCAGTTTCAGGTTACCAGAAGTATTAAAACCAAACATTCACTGTGTGGAGCCAGGACCCCATTAGAAGGACACCAAAAATAGACCTACTGCTTCTCTCAAAGCATGTCGTAAAAGTCAGCTGATTTGGAGTTTACTTTGTAGTAGGAGTGCACCTGCCTGAGAGGCAAGGAACCAACAGTCTACATACGAATAAGCCCTGTCCGTAAAACAGGTGCACACAACACTCAAGTTCTGGAACAAGACCTAAACCCAGAAGTGGACAACAACCAGAACTTTCCATCAGAGTTTACAGCTAGTAAATGCGAAGAAGAAGAGTCAAATAAAAAAGGTTATTTATAGTGTGAAAAGAGGAAGTGCTAGGGAAATTTATTGGTAAATTGACAAACTAATGACAGTAGCATTTGGTGAGGGTTCTATGTTCGTAGTGGTATTGTCTTACTTAAGTGCTGCTACAAAGAAAGCATGAAGTTATGGCAACTGAAATGTGGTTTAATCATGAAGCCATGGGGGGTGAATTTTTTGACCCTGTGACCTAAAGAAAGCCGATTTATTCGTTTAAATCTTTTACATTTGTTCTCAGCTGCTGAATGTGCAATGTTTATCACTTGAAACTTATCTAACTCATTTGAATTTTTCATATCTGTTCATTGTTCATTTTAAAGATCATCTTCATCGCACATTGGACATGACCATAAGTGCTCCAATCTCCTCCTGAGTATGTCTCCAAGTGTTTTTAGGCTAACAACTCCCATTCCGTTCTGGCTGATGTAACAACGGGTGGCGCCCACATAGTTTTCCTGTCTTGCAACTCCAGCTGGTACACTCAGGGTATATTTAACACTTACAAATTGTGTCAGTTATTTAATTTTCAAGAAAATGTAATTGAGTTGAGTCAATAATTGACATCACAGCGCTTGGGGCATTCCCATGTGTGCTCCGCCCTCATCTTCAGCAGCCAGCGCAGAGTTCCATACTGATCGTACAAACTTCAATTATAAAATTTAAAAAATATACATAGAAATGCATAATTTAAAAATCTACACTTTTAACAGATCAGTCCCAAAAATTTCATGTTCATTCTTAGCAACCGTATTACTGAACTTGAAATAAAACACTTAACGCTTTGATCATATGTCTCAGTACTGCATATAAGCATACAACTTGAACTTAAATCAGAGGTACTTCTCCTACTCTGCTCAGAGAAAGAAAGAAGTGTGTGTAAGTGTGCTTGCATCTAGGTCTGTTATAGTGTGGTAAAGAACTTTATCATACTGGATGTATGTTTTAAAATAAAACTATAAATAAATCAAAACAAGTTTCATTATTCATCCAGTCACACCTCTCTATCAGTTGTAATGTAAGATAATGTTCTTTCCTCACTCTTAAACTTGAAATAAAGTATTTTTCATTCAGTGTTTACCCCAAGAATCTGTACAAATTATATGCATTATAACAAGTGGGTTCAGACATATTTTTGCTCTACAGCATAAATAAAACATGGGGTTAAAATTACAGAGGTCATGTATCATGAATTCTCAAATGTCAAATTCAGTCAAATACATACTGACCAGTTATACTTCAGTTTTCTTAAAGATGTCTTTCAACACAATGATGTATTTATCGTTCATACAGTTCATGAATCATAATTCTAAGTGTTAATCTAATCAAGTTATCATTCACATTTGTAACATCGAAAAAACCAACTGATCAATCATTCTTCACTTCTTGATAATGTTTTCATTATTTTAACAACCAATCTTTTATTTATACAGGTCTTAAAATTTTCACACTGTACATTCATCTGGTTAAACATTTACACTTGTCAATGGAATCTTGAAGCTGCGGCACTCAGCTTATCTGATGAAAGGGTCACTCAGTTTGTCTCAGATTCGGAAAAGTGTTTGAATCTTAAGTCTAATTAGTTTGATTCATCTCTCATGCATTCGCCGCCATCTTGCCAACTGATCTGTTATCTGACCATCTAATGTTCGCCCCAAAACAATGCCTAAAATCTGGAAAAGAACAAGAATTCTTATTCTCCTTGAGAGACAAAGTGTGAAAATTACAAGTTATTACGGTTAACATGAATGAAAAATTATAAATATTGATATAAAACATCTTTATTTTTCTACCCTGCTTCTCTCTATGAAATGTACTGCAGGTCCTCAACCAATCCACACCTAGTAATCCTGCCTATTGCCACTGGGCATTAAATGCAGCTTACCCTACATCCTCTATATTTTTTCCACCTGCTTCTAATTCTCTTGATGTGTTTTGTCTACTTTTTATTTCCTTTTTTTTTTTAGCTCTATGGGTTCCAGCAAAAACAGATTCTAGCTATATTATCAGATCTCATCTATGTGTCCTTTCTAGTGCCCATACCTCACCTGTTGATTCACATGAATTTGTTTAGTTCTCTCCCAAAGCTCCAGATTAGTGATTCTGCCATATTATTTCATTCTCTTTGTTGCAAGCAGGTAAGAGGTAATGAATAGATTAATCTTCTTTTCTTCTTCAGCGATCAAAGTTTTCTATACATCTATTCCAAGAAGGATCACAAACCGGCAGGTACACTTGAGTTTTTCACTCTTTGTGCCTTTGTTCTTTTTGCAGAATCATTCCTGTGGGCCAGATTTCTTCTCTCTTAAGCCAGTGGTTTTTCAACCTGGGCTGGGGAAAGCTGGAGGACGCAGGAGGTCATGAAGTTTCAAGGGGGCATCAAGCAATTTTTCTAACAACCTTAGAAGAGCTGCAGGGAAAGACAGAATACGAAAATCACGAAATTAGACGAATGCTAAGAATAAAGCCAGTCTTACATGTCGTCAAAGAACAACAAATAAAGTGGTTTGGACACCTAACAAGAATGCCCTGGTACTATCTGCCACAGCGAACCACACAAAAACATTACAATGGGTATAGAGCGAGTGGAAGACCTCCTAAAAGATGGAGTGATGGCATTAAGAACTGCCTTACAGAAATAAACATCAGTCTTAAAAGTGCTCTTGACAGAGCTCATCAACGAACATTACATCTCCCCCTGACCCTTTGGTGAGGTACAAGGTTGAAAAGAAGGAGAAGAAGAAGAAGAAGGTCAAGCAATTTTAAAACTGAGTGCATTTGTACTTGTAACATTGTAATAATCTGTTTTACTAACATTTTTTCCAGTTTAATTTTAAATTAAAATGTAACAGTCACAAAAACAAAACAGCAGTGCCAGCTTGATATGGACAGTGATCTCCATTGTGCCCTGTCTATCATCAGACCACAAAAGAAAATATCAAGACAAAAATAGTGTCAACAATCACACTGATATTTGGACACTAAATAACCATTTGTAGGTGACCTGTTTCTTTTCTTTTATTTGATACTGACTGATGTGGATATTTTTCTCTAAGTTCTTGGGATTTTTCTTTTTGTCCTCCTCTTTTAAATAACATTTTTAATTGTGTGTATGTGTGTGTGTTTGGAAGGGGGGGGGGGGGCACACCACCTGAAATGGTTTGAAAACCACTGCTCTAAGCAAAAGTTTCAGATATTCATAAGCCCTGTGGTAAATGACTTAGTGTGAGTATATGTATGTGCACTGAATGAGAGAATCTGGAGGCAGAGGAGGAACAGAAGGGAGAACACAGAGAAAACACAAACCTGTGGTATTGCAAGTGCAATAATAAGTCCTCCTACAACTGGCAGGTTACTCTCAACAATTCTCATTACCGAAGACACACAGCCAACAACATAAATATTATTTGTTGAGCCTTGAACCTGCAACAAATAATGTAAGAGTTAATGCTTTTTCTATCCTTTTTTTCCAACATAGTTGGAATGCACACTGCTTTAGGAATCTCCACCTACAACTAAACTGTTGCTAGTGTTGTTTGTTAATGATAAATCACATCTTCAAAAGGTGGGATGAGAGGTACAAATGACATGAGAAGTCTTGTCTTTTGAAAATAAAAAATTTTTTTTTTAAAGGACTCCTTTCAGAATATGATCAATAAATATCATTCTTCCTCTATTTTTGTCCTGCAGCTTATGTCATAAAGCATCGCAGAGGAGTTATATTTGGTTTCCTGTCTGTTGCTAGTTGCATAGCTTGTGTTAATGTCATAGTGCATTTCTGCAGTGTCTCCCCCTCCCACCCCCAATATTACCTGTAATTATTTAACTGTTGTTAAATCATCAAGGAACAGCTGGTAAAGTTGTTAAAGTAACAGGTTCTCGTGCAAGAGATCTGAGATTAAACAGTAAAGCGACAGATAATTTTGTTTTTGTCGGGGGGGGGGAATAATCCTAAATATAACAGCCTGTGGTGACTGCACAATATCCCCTCTCCCTCATCCTAGTGGCAGTAAAGATAAATGTTTTTTAATACCACCAGATAATGTAGCCATATCAACTGAATCATAGTTTTAGCACCCATTCACTCATTCAAACAATCAAGATGCATAAACAGGCATAAACAACTGTTATTAGAAGAACTATGCTTTAAAATGTACAAGTTAAAGTTTTATAACAAAATGTACAGGTTAGTCATTCTCGAAAAAAACAGGTCCATTTACAGGATTTTTACTTGTATAAGACGATTTGTTTCCCTCAATTTCTAAAAGTTTAAAACTGGGAGTCACCTCATCCACGGAATTTGATTGCAATATTTATTTCTTAATTTTGGGCCTAAAAAAAATAGGTGTCGTCTCATATATGGGTGGGGGGGGGCCTTCTCATACACACACAAAAAAAAATGATAATTGTTTCAGTTAGTTGCCTATCCTTTATGTTGGGCAGGGGGTTGCTGACTGGTCTTGAGGCATGGCGTCCACCTCGAGTGTTGGAGGTTTAGTTGAGTTGAGTCAAGAATTGACATCACAGCACTCGGGGAATTCCCATGCATGCTCCGTCCTCATCTTCAGCAGCCAGCGCAGAGTTCCAATACTGATGGTACCAGTCACAATCTGGTTAAATTTCCGTCTTGCCTTTCCTCTGAGTGTAGTGAGCCGGCCAGACCCTCTGGTTACACCCAGGTGCCTCATTCTCTCCAGGCCATAATAATCTTCTTTCTCTACTAATACCGTTGCTTGTTCCCAAAGCGCCTTGACCACATCTGTGTTGTCATTATCAGTTCACCACCCAGTGGTGCGGATCCAGCCAATCTGTCTGCCTGTTCATTACCCACCACGCCAGCATGACCTGGAGAAAAGATCCAAAGTATGCTCACCACCCGTGGCCTTTCCAGTGAAGCAAGCCACTCTGCTCGAAGCATCCCTGTCCTCACCTTTTTTAGCATGCTTTCAGAGTCTGTTACAATTACGACATGTGTACCCCTCCACCTCCATTCTCATGCTAGATGTTGTGGTGTCATATGCTAGGCTGACTTACACTAAAGATGTTCCACTGGCTTTCGCTACAAACCCCCAGGCACTTCTCTTTCCTCTCAACACTGAACCATCTGTATTGATAATCAGATCACCTGGGTGTAAATTGGAGGTCTGGAGGTCCCAGGTTCAGGCTGCATGCTTGTGGTCTCTCCATGTAGTGAGTGCATATCCTGGGTTGTGACAGTCTACCCTCACAAGGAATAGCTAGCTGTCTTGCAGTCTCACAGCCTGGTAGTTTGAGACCTCTTGCAGCACCACGTATTGGCTATAAACTTACGGAAGCCTCCTTGAACTGTGGGGAATGCTCATGTTTTGCCCTTGCCCTCTCTTGAGGGCTGACCAGCGAGGTTGCAGTGTCACATGAAACTAAATGGAAAGGTTAACTTGGACAATAGATGCCTGCAGAAGTCGGATGTGTCAACCGAAAGGCGCAAATAACGCAGCCATGTTGTAAGGGGGCACCTAACATTAATGTCCTTAGATGAACGAAGAAGAAGAAGAAAACCTCCATTCCACGTACTCCTGGAGCCCATAACAGAAGCAAGGAAAAGTGACACTGTATCTTCATCAATCAATCAGGTGGTATCTCCACAATGAAGACTGGATGCGATGGATGTGCAATGCACTCTTGTCTTGGTTGTACACTCTCTCAGACTGCTGTTCATCAATCTCTTGATGTCATCCTCTCATTCATATCATTGTCTACTTCTTGTTTTCTTGCCTTACTACTCCAGCACGGTTTTTAAAAAAAAGTATGTTTAATCCAACCAAAATATTCAACTGTTTAACATTTTTCTTTCGTTCTTTTTTTAATTCTTCATGTTCAATGGCTGTAAACTGTTTGTCCGCTTATAGACTTCAGTCTTGTTCTTCAGTGTGCATATCCATTCTACAGATCTGGCTTATCTGTAAGCAGACTACTGGTTCCTCGCCTTTCAGGCAGATGCACTTCAAATTCGAAGGAAATGTCCCTATGTAGTTGACTTCTTATTTTTCCTCACAATGGGGCCTCAGAACTAATACAGGGAACTCTCTTTTCATTTGCAGTCTCTGCAGAACCTCTCCATTTTTTTGTTTTAACCTTATCCTTCAATTCTTGTCACAGATGGAGACTAAGAGAGATTATCCCAAGAGACTGGCTACCTCATATATAAAACTTTAGATGCAAAATCTTATCAATCATAAACAAGTCTACACAAGCTGGTGGTTTATGCTTCACCAGGAGTCGAAAGTGCCAATAATAAAGAAGAAAGGAAGTTAATCAAACAGTCAGAGACATAAATGTGAAAATTTTACAAACCGTTTCATTTAGAGAATTAGCACCACACAATATATTTGGCACCCCAGCCTGTAAACATGAAAAAAAAAATTTGCATTAGTACATATATATATATATATATATATATATATATATATATATATATCACTGAAAAATATTATTTTTAAAAAATGGGTCCTATAGCCAAACTGAATGGAAAACAATTCTCCCTCGGCTGGGGATTGAGCCTGAACCACTAATTTAACAATTTGATGATCCTTAAGTTCAAGTTTCAATTTCCACAGCAGATGCTTTTTTTAAAAACGTACACCTGGTTTTAGGACAACAATATGAGAGTTGCACCATGGAAGAGATTGGGGCCAGAGTTACAACTTTACTCATCAGGTTTTATCGCATACAGCTTGGTCTCTCTGCAGAATGGCTAGCTGCCTGTTGAGAGCACCACATAAATCACAAACTATTCCTGTCTATTAAAAATTACACTCATGGACCAAACGACGCAGCAAAGAAATGAGCACAAGTAATATTCACAAAGGCAACAGTGGGTACACTGTAGACAACCCTCACTGTGTAGGCGGCACATAATTGTTTTTAAACTATTTTAGCAAGCAAGCGTACTAAGCACTCAGACACCAAAGCTCCAAAAGTAAAATTAACATACAAACAAAAGCAACCTTAATAAAAGATTATACTGTCCACCTAAAAAGTTCAGTATTGGTTCTGTGCCTACTCTCCTCCTGATATCATTTCTAAGTCGACCTTTCCTTGTTACACGTAGCACAGTACGTAAACATTTCATTTCTGTCGTGGCTATTTTTCTTCTGTCTTCTGAAGACAGTGTCCATGTTTGACACTAATAAAACAGCGTTTGTAAGAATCTACGGTAATGAATTTTAGGTACTCACATAAACAGTGTCTTGTTTTATACAACAAGAGTGTGGGACAGCACAAGCCAGTGGGCTTCTGTTTGTTTTACTGCAGTTGTAGTACTCATTATTGTTCCAGTCTTTGTATCCATCATTAGATATACCACAACAGCCAAGCTGAAATTTCACACACAAAATGTTGATTACATCCATCAAGTTACAATAGCTAAAACTAGCATATGTTTGGGTGGAGCTACAATATTCAAGGATGAAAAGGAATAAACTAGTCTGGGATCAGTTAGGCTCATGGCAATTTAATCAGCTAAAACAGAATGCACAAGTGGTTAGCATTCAAGATGGGTTAATTATTTCTTCCCTTTTGTTTTAAAAATCACATATATCAAGTGTCAGTTGCCCCCTATGTAGGATGCACTTTTTTTTAAATCTGAAGCCCCACCCTGGTTTCTGCCGGGGGGCCCCGAATATAGCTGGGGCATAGATATAGCCTAACGGCTAAAAGGGGCTTTTGGGACCTCTCCACGGGTGATCCTCATCCGCATGGTGGCACTTTGTGTCACCGGTTGTTTATCGCTTGTGTGAGGTCCTAGTGGGGTACAACTAGCAACAAACCAACCCAGTTTTTTTTCCTTTGGGAATGCAACTGTGTTGTGCTAATTTACAGCACATCTGTGATTTTTGCACCTTTTGGCTGACATAGTCGACTGCTGAACACATTTGCTGCCAGTGTTATCCTTTATGGGCTTCGATTCTTTGCAACAGTGCATAAAAACCTATACTCCAGAGATAAATTGACTCAATAAAGCCGGTAACTATGTGTGATGGTAATGGTAAGCAAAATATAATGGAAACAAAATGTGTATAAAATAACGGCACATGTTTAAAAAAAAAACACACACACGCACACACCCACATAACTGGGTGTTCCATAAGTTTCCATTTTTTATGAAAACCATTTTTATTTATATGAAATGCTTTACGTGACTATCACTGATTTGAAAACACATTTTGATGTGTGTCCTCCAATGCTGAAGAACACATACAAGCACAGCTGCAGTGAAAGAATTGTAATGGTGTTAGTGACATGTTTGTTCATATGTATGGACAATTATGGGACAACCTGAACACATGTAACAGAATAAATTTTTTTTAGACAAGCTGATGCACATGCCTGATAGTTTATGGTGTCTGACTTAGACAGTACTAGGTTTGAATCCCAGCACATAGTTAGGCATTGTTTTTAGAAACCATTTGTGTCTAATATACTGCAGAACCATTGCCATGGAAAGATTATTAGGAGGAAAAAACCTACCAACATACTGATAGAGCCTGGCAGTGAAAATTCACATAACTGACATTATACCCTGTACGAGTGACAAGCCGTTCACCTCTTGAACCATCAGGTAATATACCGTTATCTTTTTTTCTTTAGCATTCCTTGTGGTTAATTACTGCAAATATCCACCTCCTTTCCTTTCTGTGACAGGCATTCTCTTTTCAGTTGGTTTCTCAAAGTGTTTGCATGTCAGCCTGTATGTTATCTCTTCACAGTATTCTTTTTATTTTTAAATACAAAGTCTATAGAAAAAAACTTGATCAAATCAAGATGTAAACTGTTACCATAGTATTGCAGATGGTATCAAGCACATAGCACACACCCCTTAACTCAGTCATTTTCTTGGTTTGCCTCGTGGTCTACTCCCATTACTTAGGGTTGTATACAGTTTTCGTCTCGCGTTTCTGCCATTCTCTCAATATGCCCCAAACACTGCATTATCAGCCCTCAACATAATATAATAATTACATTAATTGTCAGGTGTATATGCCAAATATTCAAAAACAACAAGACTCCTTAAAAATGAATCACAAGTTACCTGCTCTTGAATCCAATCTACCAGTGTTTTCTTGTCTGTCTTTTCTGTGTATAATGGCACCAGCTCTTCCTTAAGTGTTTTCACAAACAAATCTTTGAACTCATTTGACTTCAAGAATACATACACTGCTCCACCGACTTGACCAAAGAATATGACACACAAGGTAATATAGTACTGTGAAAAAAAAAAAAAAAGAAATTACATCATCTTTCCTTTTCTTTTTGTCATCAATTTCCATCTCCAAATAAGTAAATCAACAAAAAAAAGTAGAAGGTCAACTTTACAAAAATATAGTCACAAGTGACAGAATGGATGCTGCAGGCAAAAAGCCTTCATCAACACACCCAACAACAACAACAAAAATTATAAAGAAAAGCTGTTCAATTTTTGTGATATGTGAGTCAAAGAGTTGTCAAAATATCAGGGAAAAGTCAACAGGAAAGACATAGGCACCAAGAAGAGAAAGAACAGGATTCACAAAAAGAAAAGTTGAAATGACAAATTAATGGGGATGGAGAAACAAGTTTTTAAAAAAATGGTGTGTACTTTGGCCATACAGCCGCATCTGAAACGGTTTTCCAGAGTTATGTGTCGTTCATGAGATGTGCAAGATTTGTTTAGATGTGGCTTGAAAATGAAGCTGCTTCAGTGATCTGCACTGCTGAAATGTGGAGGCACTGATTTATGGAAACAACTGTTAACATCCCAATATGTTGCCTAAATCAATCAGCCAAGCACAAGCCTGTTTACCCAATGCATTTTAGGCCACATCATTTGTACCTGATGGTACTCAACATGTGACAGTCTGCAGGGAAAACCCAGATGTATACAGAAAGTGGCACTGGGGAATACCACCCTTGAAGTCTGAATTATATATGGACAGGTCTAACACTTTAGTCTAAGTGTACTGTGTAGTGTATTTCAGATACAATGATGATAAATAGGTGCACAAACTAGCATTATACATGGTTCATATCAAGTTGCTCAGCCTTTGAAGTTTCTTCATCCACTTTGTTCATCTTTTGTGAATTCTGACAGAATATCCTAGTTGTGTGTCCTGACTTTGGTCTTGTTCCTTCTTCTTTTTCTTTGCGTTCACAAGCTGTAAACACAGGTGGAAAGTTCATGTTGTTCATCCACTTCTTGACCTTAGTCAAGTTCCAAGACTTGAGTGTTGTGTGCATATTCGTTTTACAGATCTGGCTTATTTGAAAGCAGACTGTTGGTTCCTCACCTCTCAAGCAGATGCACTCAGACTTGAAAAGAAACATTCCCATTAGCCTGCTCTTACAACATGTTGGGGGGGGAGGTCGGAGGAAAACGTCGATCCCATCTATATTGGCCACGTCCCCTGCATGGAACCTATTTCTAGGATGACCACAGTGAGGTGTAGATAGGGCCTGGCCAGTCTGAGCCCTGGTGCTGGTGCAAAGAAAATTGAAGCTGTCAAATCCAACCAGTTATACAGAAGACTACGGAAGGATCCAGACATTTTTTCCCCCAAAAAAATGACCTTGGCTTCCAGGTCGACCCAAACTTAAATGGGTACCAGGTGAAGAAGAAAGATGTTAACCACATCACCCACTGAGTGCTGATTGGTCTATGAAAGTTAGGTCTAGCATTATATGCCCTATAAGCCTGAAGGTAGAAAAAGTCTCCTTTTTTTCAAAGGGCTTAACACAATTTGGTTGAGGGCTTATGGGAGCTGAAAGGCTGATGATACTGAAGCACACTAGAACTGAACATGTCACCTCCAAATAATGTTGCTATTCTTCCAGTCTGTCATGCATCAAAACAGACTTGTCCCTACACTAGAGTAACTATATAATTCGAAGGTGATGGTTAAAAAAGTAATCCATGTCTGCAATGCTGTTCCTGAAAACCTATTCTAAACAAATTACATTTCCATATAATCCGGCCAATCATTTTCTCCAGGCATATGCTGGTGTGTTGGGAAATGAGCAAGCAGATAAGACTAGCTGGCTCTGTACCACTTGGTGGTGAGCTGATGTATGACAAGCTAAATGTTGTGAGGACCCTTGAATGGTGCTGCAGGGAGCTACAGGGGATCTGGCTGATGCTCAACACTCCTGTGAAAGGCAAAGTGGATGTACATCCAGACAGTTACTGGTACCATCAGAACAGGAACTCTTTGCTTGCTGCTGAATATGGGAACGTAACGTTTATTGGAGTGTCCTGAGTGCGGTGATGGCGATTCTTAATTAAACATTCTGGGCAACCATTTTAGTTTAGATCAACTTGGATTTGCCCCATTGCAAATAAGATCCCAAGACCTTCAGGCAAGTGTCCAACCACTGAGCTACCATGAGTCTTAAAGCAAAAAAGACACCACACAAATTTTATAACTGATTTACCAGAGGCTTTACAATGTCGGAGTGCATCTACCTAAAACCAAGGAACCAACAGTCTGCATATAAATAAGCCAGATTGTAAAATGGTTGTGCATACAAGTTCTGGAACAAGACTAAGTTGAGAAGTGGACAAGTAACAAGAACTGTCTGCAAGAGTTTACAGCCAGTAAACGCGAAGAAGAATAAGACTTCAAAATAACAAGTTACAATGTTTGCTTAAGTTCACACAGAAACACAATGAGAATGATTTTCTTTGCAACTTACCAACTTTATGAGGCAAGTATTTTCCCTCAGTGCACCGAGGCATCCACAAAATCCGAGTAAAAAAATAAGGCAGCCAATGGTTATAGACAGAATGGAGATGTCTGTAATGAAGTCAAAGACTGACTGTACATCGTCAAATGTAAATCGTTCCTTCTCAAGATGGGCCCATACACCAATGGCAAGAAGAGAAAAGCCTGCCAACTGAAATAATTTAAGAACTTCTAAAATAACAGCATCTTACAAAACAGTAACATGTTCCTACACAATCATATGCTCACGCATTCCTTATTATATAATGCTCTGTTCTGTTTAAACTTCTACAGGGTTGGGAAAAATAAAAAGAGGATTCGTTTCCATGCCATGAGGTTTATTAGATAGATGGGGAGATTCTCATATTTTTATTATCTCACTCTATGTCTTTTTCTTCATCGCGTTCACCAGCTGTAAATTCTGGCAAAAAGTTCTGGTTGTTCATCCATGTCTGGACTGTAGTCCTGTTCCAGAACCTGAGTGTGCATTCCTTTTACAGTTCTGACTCCTTTGTATGCAGACTGCTGGTTCCTTGCCTCTCAGGCAGATGCAATCCGACTTCAAAGAAAGCTCCCAGTTAGTCGACTCTTACGACATGCTTTTAGGTAGGCAGTGGGTCTATTCTTGTTTTCCCTATAATAGGACACCGTAGTCCACATGTGGACTCTATGTGAATTCCATGGCATCATTCTGAGGGGAAGAAAGAAAAGACCCATCTGTCACCATAACAAGCATATGATAACAGTTGACTACTTAGGGGTTTTTCCTTCAAAGTCAGAATGCATGTGCCTGAGAAGTGAGGAGCTAACAATCTGTATACAAATGAAACCAAATCTGTAAAATGGATGTGCATGCAACACTCAAGTTCTGGAATAAGACCAAAGTCCAAAAGTGGATGAACAACCAGATGAACCAGCACTAAACGCATAATGTGATCTACGTCTTTACTTTCAAGAAAATTTCTTAGTATCAATTCATAGGCTGAGTTGGCCTGGCAGCTCATTTCAACAAATCCACCTTGACAGAGCTTTCCATACCTGACCATGTTGGTAGAAAAGAATGCTAGCCACTTCACACTTAAGTTTTCTCCTCTTGCAAGAAGGCAAAAAAATGCTTGCCCCACCAACCCCTAAAAAGAATCTTTACCTTGCTGTTATAAAAATGCAGTCTTGTTTTTATTATTATTTATTTTAATGAAATGAACCCAAAAAAAAAAAAAGCCCTTATGTCAATCTTTTTCTTCACTTATTTTCTACAGGTTTTGAGGGATATAGGCTTCTGCTATTTGCTCTTCTAGCTGCTTTGAACACAGGCACATCGTTCTGTTGTACAGTTTCTCTGAGGTTATCTTTCCATCATGTTCTTGGTCAACCTCATGCCTCTACATTTTTTTCTCTTTTAGTGTATGCCTTGAATGATATGCGTCACATATGCATTCTAAGTGGGTAAACCCTTTTATTTACTTTTACCGCTTCAGGTTTTGAAGGATGTATGGGGTTCTGTTTTTGTTTTTTTCGTTGCTTTTCTTGCCACCTAGACCACAGGTATTTTGTCCAGTTGTAGAGTTTCTCTGATGTTATCTTTTCCTTATTGTTCTTGGTTTACCTCATGCTCTACATCCTTCATCTCTTTTAGTGTATACCTTAAATGGTATGGTGTCATTCTTTCTAAGGGAACAAACCATATGATTTGCTGTCTGTGTATGTAATTTAGAAAATATATCTCACTGTATTCTAAGTAGCGATAATAAATGCACATCGGGCTTTGCTAGGCCAGTTGCAACTTCCTTATGACAATGCATTTTCTCATGTCCTCTTTTAAAAAATTACTCTAATATATGAGATGTGCAAGAACACGAGGGTGGAGTGGGAAGCCTTTTGCATTGAGCTCTGATGTTGTGCTTTCCTTTCAGTTCACCAGTAAGTACACATACATGTGTTTTTGATATCCTGGGTGAGGTAGGGGGGGGAGGGGGGGCAGTGAGTGATAGGCCATATGGGATAAAACCCAGTGAAATAAACTTGACCCCTTTGCCTGTAAACACAATTTAACGGTAATTTGGTGGAAACATTTTGCTATAAATTACATATATGTCCCTTCACTGAACTCTTTTGCTTTATTAATTATTTATGATTAATCCTGTCAACTGTATGCTGACAACAGAGACGCAATCTGGCCTGTTCCAACCACAATGAAGACAAAACTGTATGGTACACGAGAGGATATGGATTGCACAATAGCTTTCATAAAGGCTACCGGCCTCCTGATATAATTTTTCTGACAGAAGGATCGAAGAAGAAGAAGACATGAAGTGTACACAATGATTTACAAAATAGGTTATCCTCCGAATAACGGGCACATATTATGGCGACCAAAAACAGGGCCTCAGTCACATGTAAAGTGCGGAATTCCGGCGACTTAATTTGCGGACTTCCAGTGACTACCGCCGAGAGTATCTCCCACGCCGCTATGCGTGGGGTGGACTGGGGCTAAACTAGATGGCTGGGACTAATAAGCAAAGCTGCAGGAGATGCGGAAGCTGCTGCTCATGAGTCCTAGCCATCTAATTTAGCCCCAATCCCCGCCGTGAGTAGCAGCGCGGGAGATACTCTCGGCAGTGGCGGTAGTCGCCGGAAGTGCACAATTTAACTCTTTGAGTCCCAGGGGGTTCAGCATCACAGGCCCAATGGGTAGTAAAAAGAGACTAAAATCGACACATCATGCGTTCATTGGGCTTCTAGGTAGGAACTTATGAACGTATGATGCGTTCCCTGGGACTCAAAAGAGTTGTCACCGGAAGTCCGCAATTGACATGTGAATGAGGCCCTGTTAGGGTGTTTTTGCCACCACCATAATATGAGCCCGTTATTCTGAGAATAGCCACAAAATAATTCATTAGTTTTCTGTGTTTTTCGGGTTTTCCAACAAACAAGAGACTATTTTCCAACTAATTCTTTTAGGTATTTAGTTTATATTTGTTATATCAACATATGATGTGTTAAATCTGCAGTCAAAGCTCAGCTGATGCTGTGGTAAAGTTACTTAACACTAATTATAAACTAATTAATAATGAAAAATAACCGTGAAGTAGTAACAATCGTTGTCAATGTAACAATAGGCCAATAGCCATGTGTGGTAATAAAGTATTGACTCCCACTCCCACCCACTCTCATCTCGGTCTATTTTATATATAACATTTATATATATATATATATATATATATATATATATATATATATATATATATATATATATATATATATATATATATAAACAATAATCAACATAAATGCCTGACAAAAGAAATGTAAAATTAAAAATCATTTCAGTAATGATTACTATTGTACTGCAAATAATTGAATTTTTAAAAATAAATCTTTTCTTATCGATTATTTATTATTTTCTTACTTAATCTTTGGCCTTCTTTGGTTTCATAAATTTCTAATTGTAATTAATCATCTAAATTTTCGCCATCAACGTCAATGAAATTTTTTTTTAATGGCCAAATTATATTATACGGAACATAAGTAACACTACGATTTCACAAAACACTTACCCAAAATATAAAATTAAAGAAGAACAAGATATATTTTAGCAGCGGACTGACAAAGGTGTCTCGGCTTGTGCAGCAAGCCATAGCTTTAATTACGTGATCATCGCCCTGACTGACTACTGCTAGTCTGCTAGGCTTCTCTCGGTCTCGGATCCGGACAAAGCAGAACATTAACTCCAGCCATCATTACGGCTTCCGGACACACTTCCGCTGACATGTCGGGAGAGAGAAAAAGGGAGTGGGCGCTTACTTTTGGCATATGTGTGTGTGTGTGTGTATATATATATATATATATATATATATATATATATATATATATATATATATATGTGTGTGTGTGTGTGTGTAAATATACTTTTTGGTACTCTTCGTTACTTTCAGATGAAATAACATGTGTAAGAATGTGTGGACGAGAAATTAGAAGTGGAGCCGGCAAGGAGGGACGTATGAGAACGACGTGTTGACGGGTATGCCTGGTGTGCTATGATGTCGATTCTTAAATCAGTAATCAGAATGTTGAGCTAAGAATTGACATTAGAGCACTCGGAACATTCTCATATGCACTCCTCATCTTCAGCAGCCACCAGAGAGTTCCGATTCCGATGGTATCAGTGGCAGTTCGATTATATGTGCGTCTTGCCTTTCTTCTGAGTTTCCTCTAGAACAGTGTCGACCAGATCCCCTGGTCAGTCTTAGCTGTCGGATTCTCTCCAGACCATAATGATCTCTTCGTGCATCCTCATTGTTCACTTGCCCCAAAAAGCCTTCATCTCATAAGTCTATCTCCCCACTCACTTCCAAACACACCCGCATCACCTGGGGAAAATATCCAAAGGATGCTAACTACACAGAATCTCTGAAACGATGCTAGCCACTTTGCAAGGAACATGCCTGTCTCCGCCTTTCTCAACATGCTCTGTGTCAGTTACAGTTACGACATGGGTGTACGGTTGAACCTCAAACCAGCAAAAGGCAGTAATGACTGCCTCCACCTCCATTCTCAAATTAGAGGTTGTGATACCATGTGCCAGGCTTTATGGCACTAAGCGACGTCCATTTGCTTTTGAACTCACGTGCACTAAGTCTACCTGTCAACAAAGAGCGATCGATATAGACAATCACATCACCTGGACGACTTTAGCTGTAATCTGTCAGTTGCCATCGCCGAAATAATGGTTAACTACAATTTGTCTTGATAGTCTCTCGTCCGGATTACCATCACCACCTTCACAGTGTTTCGTTACTACAGTTACTGAAAGTTGGAGTAGCTTATTTCACTGTAACAGAAGACGCCGGTTCTGAAAGTGAGAAACATACTAATATGGAACATTATTTACTATACTGCAAGTAATATAAACCCCAAAGAAAGAAAACTAAGACAAAAACAATAACATGCGGAGGTTCGGAAGCAAGTGGGAATACAGTTTAAGGTCGAGAATGAACAGGGCTGTTGAAATTATAAAACAGAGATATTGCAATATTTCAACCATGATAAAAGACAATGTTTAAAATTTAAAAAAAAAATAAAAACTATGCCATAGTTAGAGAATATTTAAATGTACGGGAGCAAGAGGTAGACATCGATGCATCGGGGAGGATAACATCAAGATATATACTAAAAGCAGCCTCATAGTGTACAGCCGGGACGAGAGACTAAGACAAAATGCAGTCACTCGCCATTTTGTAGGTGACACTTGGTAGATTAAAGTAAAAGTCGAGAGGATCAACTCCACTGCACCGGGTTTATCCTATATGGTTTAGTCTCTCACCACAGAACGGCTAGCCGCCTGCCGACAGCATTGCACAAAGCACGAACACCATTTCCAGCGACGATTTCAAAAGGTCTCGCGACTTTCAGAACGCGAGGCATACACACAGCGGAGACACTCCCCCCTTCCCCCCACCGCCAGTGGACCTAGTAGACTAAATGCATGAATATCATGTGAAAAAAAAATACTGGGACGTGAGCTGACCACTGCAAAGATTTGTTGAAGGAGAGATAAAGGTTGAATATGAGAGAAAACACCCGTATCGTGTACATCCGTCTCGCCTTCCCCTGGAGTGCTGAGCGTCGGCCAGATCCCCTGGTAACTCCCCTGCAGCGCCATTCTCCTCAGACCGTAATATTTTTGTGCCTGCGCACTGTTCATTCACTCCTAAAGGACCCTCACAATATCTAGCTTGTGATACATCAATTCACCACCAAGCTGTGCAGAACCCGCCACTCTATCTGCCCGCTTATTTCAAAAAACATCACGTGAAGTGATACATGTTGTTGGAGAAGCATGTTCGCACATGCCAGGTGGCAAGGCAACTGAAGATATTTTATGGTGGGTGGGAGCACGATGTTAATACCACTTGTATGGGTATTACATCCTCAGGATTGTATTCTTTAGGATTACCATCTCATTGATGAGTATCAAACCGGATTTTCTCTCAAAAATGACCTCAAATCCCAGGTCGACTCAGCCTCGAGTGGGTACCAGGTGCAGTCTTGGGAAGTAAAGGTGGCCGGCGTGATGCTGACCACATCACCCAACAAGTACCGATTGGTCTATAAAAATATGTCTAGCCCTCCCTGTATTCCCTATACGCCTCAAGGTGTGGAGAAGGGTTCTTTACAAATCCCAGAAATCCCGTTCAAGCGTAAAACATTTATGTTAGGGTAACCCATGATAAACAGAGTAACCTTTAGTCCAATGAGAGCATGGTCAATGTGAATACATCAATATTCTTATATAAAACCTCCCGTGTGGGTTCCTGGGCTCTATTATAGGGAAAACAAGAACAGACCCACTGCCTACACAAAAGCATGTCGTAAGAGTCAACTAATTGGGAGCTTCCTTCGAAGTCGGAGTGCATGTGCCTGAGAGGAAAGGAACCAACAGTCTGCATACAAATAAGTCAGATCTGTCAAACGGATACACACGTAACACTCAGGTTCTGAAACAGGACTGCAGTCCAGAAGTGGACGAACAACCAGAACTTTCCGCCGGAGTTTACAGCTGGTAAACGTGAAGAAGAAGAAGAAGAAGATATAAAACTAGCAGTAAAGGAAGATTTTACGGCATAATTAGTCGTATCGAGCATATACGTTTAGACCTATATTTCATAGACCAGTAGGTATTCTGTGGGTCATGTGGTCAACATTACACCGGCCGCCTTTATTTCCTAGGATGTTTTACTGTTACCTATTTAAGCCAGGATCGACCTAGTAGCCAAAGTCAATAAAAAAAAAGTTCGGCTCCCTCAGAACCTTCGGATCCCTAGGGAAACGTCAAGACGCTACATCACGCAGCTTCTAAAAGCAACAATGAGTGATTATCTATCACAAAGCGCAGTGTGTCATTACTGGGATAAGAATTCCTCCGGTGAAGTCCCAGAAATCACGTTTACCCGGAAGGTTATATAGTGACTACGAACTAACCTGAAGCCCAGCCCGGGTCTTGCTGTAATATCCACGCACACACACACACACGCTGCCCCCTTTCACGTGGTCCTTTAAGAGAAGGAGTATTGTGTAACTGCTTAGAGCAGTGGCTCTCGAACACCCTAATGCAGCGACCCTTTAATACAGTTCTTCGTGTTATGGCGACCTCCAGCCATACAATTATTTTCGTTGCTACTTCATAACTTCAATGATGGTCTTTGGTGACCCCTGTAAAGGGTCGTTCCACTCACACACAAAAAGGGTTGTGCTCCTCATGTTAAGAGCCGCTCGCTTAGATCAACAGTATCAGTTACAAAATGCAAGTATCCGTTTTTACAACAAATAACTATTTAGGTCTTTTTTTTAAAAAAAACACTATATAGGCCTCAACTAAAATTCAGAAAGGACTGGATAGGATATTTTGTCTTCCTCGTATAGACTGCCTGTCGAGGTGGCGTACAGAGAGGTGTAGGGTATCTGTCTATCTGTGTATTGCAGATATGGAGGTTACTAAGACGTGAGTCCATAGTTGGTCATTGCTTTCGGAACTGTCAGCTCTCGGTACCACTGCCGAAACCAACGCAAATGTGGTTAACTCTTTGAGTCCCAGGGGGTTTAGCATCACAGGCCCAGGGGATAGCAAAGCAATTAATAAAATCGGCGCATCATGCGTTTATTGTTCTTCTAGGTAGGAACCTATGAACGTATGATGCGTTTCTTGGGACTCAAAGAGGAACGGGACTCGAGAAATTACACCGTAGTGGAGGTCACAATAGCATCGAGAGAATGTAAAATGGAATTGAATACTATTTCAACTAGGTAATCTCTCCTTCTACATATATATTCGACTTCTGCACTACAAGATGGTTGGACCAGTTCCATCCTACAAAATATGTGGAGTCACAACTGCTGAGAGGACACCTTTCTGCAATGGATACCATAAGAGAAGCGGTCTAGAGAAGATGAGAGTTAATTGGAGGATATGTTAAAAGTATAAAATCCTGGAAGCTACTGTAACAGACACTGGTGAGTACCGGAACTGCTCTGTCTAGAAAAATAAGACCTGCTTACAGCAAACGTGGTTTTCAATAACAAACATTATTCACGGATAGTGAGCATACTTTGGATCTTTTCTCCAGGAGATGCCAGCATGGTGGGTAATGAACAGACTGGCTGGATCCGCACCACTGAGTGGTGAATTGATACATGACAAGGCGGATGTGGTCAAGGCCCTTTGGGAACAAGCAACGAAATGAGTAGAGAAAGAGGATTATTATGGCCTGGAGAGAATGAGGCACCTGGGTGTAAGCAGATGGTCTGGCCGGCTCACTACACTCAGAGGAAAGGCAAGACGGAAATGTAACCAGATTGTGACCGGTACTATCAGTATTGGAACTCTGCACTGGCTGCTGAAGATGAGGATGGAGCATGCATGGGAATTCCCCGAGTGCTGTGATGTCATTTTTTGACTCAACTCAACCGTGACCTTCGAGTACTACCGAAGGTCACGACTCAACATTATTCACCTGCAGATGGTTAACAATTAAGTCTACCAGTTACGAAGACATAAATGCTAGAAAGAAGCAAGGACAGAGCTGATATCATCAATGCCGCACTTGACCAGGCTGGGGGATAATGTTGAATCTCTGATGTAACACGATTGCCTGACCAAAGAGTTAATCTTGATGAGGCACACCTTTGCCATCTTCGAGGTAAAGACAGAAGATACTATAACCAACTTCTCATGGGAACAATCAGTAGAGATACTTTGGAGTGGCTGCTGCATCCGACGACTGAGCACACGCGAGAATGTCCAAAGTGTAAAGACGTCGATTGTGATAACATAAAGGCTTATCTCATCAAGGAATGCCTGAAGAAGTTTGGTGTGTCGAGAGAAAGGTGCGTATATCGCAGTAATGCTGGAAAATGCACAAAACAATTACCACGGATGAACGCAGCCGAAATAATAATGATGAGGAGGAATGAAACAACCAATTCCGTTTATACAGAAATCCCTGGATAACCCTTTGCGTCAATGGGTGTTAATCGCTCAGCATGCAGTCCTAGTTGGGTTCAACTTCTCGTTCTTTCAACACTAAAGTGCCATCGAATAACAATGCGTTTTTTAAATTAAATTAGCATATATATATATATATATATATATATATATATATATATATATATATATATATATATATATATATATATATATATATTCTCATCATCCCAATTTAGTGTCCTGCTGATTGGCAGGGGAGATCATGGTTCTTCACATTTTGCAATCTCCAACAGTATTTATCAATGTGTGTGTGCTAAAATAAAATAAACAAAGAGCACGGAGAAGACCC
Source organism: Candidula unifasciata (assembly GCA_905116865.2). Lineage (NCBI taxonomy): Eukaryota > Metazoa > Mollusca > Gastropoda > Stylommatophora > Geomitridae > Candidula > Candidula unifasciata. The sequence goes on along the minus strand of CAJHNH020002223.1, from coordinate 1,326,047 downwards.
CTCTAGAGATGGAACATCAGCCTCAAAAACATCCATAGAAAAATTGTAAAATTATACAAGGTATTACAAAAAAACACACAAGTAGCCCCTTACTACCCCCCCCCCCCCCCCCCGATAAAGTAACTGAAGGAATAGAAGTAGGAATGCTGACACCTTCCAACGCCATAACAAATGGCTGTCAAGAATCTTCTTTTGTTGTATATGACTCTTTCAATAAATCTACCAACTGTCCCAACATGATATACAATAAAACAAAAAACACCATAAATGTGTATGTAATTTTTTTAATAGACAGGACGAGTGAAGATGGACAAAATGACAATGAATAATTTGGTGTTTAATGCTATTTTATGAAAGTTCCATCACATAAACAGTTATAAAGTGCACATGTGCTGAACTATTTCTCAGACAACACACACTACAGGCTGCTGTCTGGAGTAGTCTTTCCCTTTGCCAGACACATTATGACATCTGCTAGTACCAAGGCTTCTTCTAGCCTTTCTCCAGTCACCTCACTGTGGTGTCCTGGTGATGTCAGAATCTTCTCTGTGCTCTTTCTAATGTGTTGCATAAGTTAATCTTCACTCCTTCCAGGCTGTTGTTAATGCTATATTTCCATCTGTTGTGTGGTATTCCTCTTGATCCTTTACCATTGTATTTTTTAATTTGGGTGTATGTGGCAGTTGGTACCAGGTTTTTCTCGTTAGATGACCGAACCATTTTACCCATTGCTCTTTAATAAACTGTATGACTAGTTTCAGCGCTAGTCTTCTTCTTCTTAGTGTTCACTGGCTGTAAATTCGCTCAGGCAGAATATTCTGGTTGGTCGTCCATTTCTGGACTCTGGCTTTTTTCCAGAAACGGAGTTTTGTGTGCACATCTATTTTACAGAGCTGGCCCTAACTGTATACAGATGCACCCCGACTTCGAAGTAAACACCCCTAATTAGTCACCTCCTACAACAAGCTTGTTAGGAGGCGGTGGGTCTCTTTTTTTCCCTCCAAAATGGAATCCTGGAACTGACACAAGGAAGTCTTCTTTTAATTTGTTCATTTTTATCTCTTCTTGACAGTCTGGCAGCTTTTCTAAGACAGGGTTTTAGTCGCTACATTTACTGTTATGTACTCTACAACCAGCATGTAAAAACAATATAATCAAATTATCAGTCAATCGAAACATGCCCTAATTAGTTAACACAAACACAAGCTGTCTCTATTAAGTTACACACAACAGTTATATGACACAAGTAGCTGAAAATGTCTTACAATTTATGAGACCAGTCAGCACAGAATGTAATTATTATGGTATATGGTGAAATCTCACAAGTTGGTATTATTTAACTGGCATGAACAGTTTTTATTTAAGAATGTTTATGACTACACTTTGCTTACTGTTGTAAGAAATTCTTTTCTTTCACACTACAACTTGTTTCTTCTGTTCTTTCTTCCAGTGGAGCACAGGGCCTTTAACCAGCTCAGGTAAAGTTAATATATCTTTTATGTGCAGTCCTCCACATCTGTTTCCCCTCGTTCATTAACTCTCTTCTGCATGTATTTTGTGCTCCTTTTATTTTCAATCTATACTGCAACCCCCAGGGACTGTAAATGCAAAGAGAATTTATGTAAATATAAGGTAGGTTACAGTGTACCCACTGTTGTTTTGGGGGAATTACAAGGGGTGGGACCCAAGTCTCTTCCGCTGTGTGTTCAACTGTACTACTAATGCCTGAAAACAATGAAAACAGTGTTTAAAGAAAATTCTGTGTGGGGTCCGGGGGGAAAAAAAGACCCACTGCCTCACCAATAAGCATGTCGTAGTAGTCAACTAATTGGGTCATCCATCAAAGTCAGAGTACATCTGCCTGAGAGACAAGGATCAGTCTACAGACAAATAAGCCAGATCTGTGAAACTCAGGTTCTAAAAACAAGACTAAAGTCCAGAAGTGGATGAACAACCAGAACTTACCGCCGAAAAATGTTAATGAAAAAGAAATTAAACCCTAGTGCCTGAGAATCATGAAACTATTACTAAACAATCACAACAGTTTAAAAAGAATCAGCAGCGATCGGGTCCCCCATTGGCTGGCCGGTGGACGGCTTCGCTGTCAGTCGGGACAGTATTTGGATCTGTTTCTCTGGATCACATCAACACTGCAAGAGTCCTTTTCAGAGCTACTTGGTGGCGAGCAATGTTAAGCCATACTATATGGCATACATAAACCTAGTCACAATTATGAGCTACAGCTTTCCCTATGGGAATGCTGGTTGAAAGTGACGATTTTTTAACGCAAAGCAAGCAAGTAAGGTTACCCAATTTTTTATGTTTCAAAAAAATTACTTGACTCAAAAAGGGAAAGCTAACCCAGGGAACTTTATATAAAATAGGTCTAACACTTTCAAGATGAGATGACCAGTTTATTCTTTTTTTTTTTAAACCCGCTCTTCAATAATACTAACACTGAGTGCAGCTAGGCATATACTGTTGTAGTTGTGAATTAAGTGGTTGCAAGATCTTTTTTTTAATATTCTCTCCGCTGTTTAGTCAATCACCTAAACCCACTACAGCTGGACAACCAAGTTATTTGACCATTAAATTCACATTCTAATTTATTCAGCATCCGCTTTTTTCATTACATTCAGTATGAACTTAGGGATACAAGGCTTGTATTATGAGGCAACATTTACAAATTCTAGCGATAATAGGCCGGTATTGTGACAGAAATTATTTTTCTTAAACTGGCCATTTATAAATGTTTATAAGATCCATTTAGCCGTAACTCTTTCTGTACCAATAAACTCATCCTGCATTCACTGATTAAATCAGTTGCCTGCATTTCTTAACGCTTTCTGGTCTAGGTAGTTGGTTCGTTACAATAATAACCGTTTTAATCGGAAGGCATTAATGTAGAAACAACCAGGGATAGAAAGAATTATAACAATAAAGGTTTATGAAAAATGTATTGAACTAAATGTCTAGGACAAATCAGTTTAATGTAATAACAGTCTGGGGCTGAAAGAGTTTCAAGGGCTGGGAAATAACCAATCCCTAATCTATGAAATGTATCAACACTCAAAGAGAAGAAAAAACATCCTGGTTTGAAGACAGGACAACATGCAAGTGGTTCAAGAGTTTACTTCCTGCCTAGCAGAGTCAAATAAAAATGCACCTGTACATGACCTGTTGGGTGTGTTTATTCTGTCAGCTGTCTTTAGGACATCTTGTCTGTTGGCTAAATAGGTCCTACTTTAGAACCGGCAGAACAGGAACACAATTTCAGAACAGGCATGAAGTGCAGAAGACTTAGATCAATTCTTTTTCTTATGTTAACTGACTGTAAACTTTATCGCAAAGTTCAGGTTGTTCATCCACTTCTGGACTTTAGTCTTATTCCAAAACTTAAATTTTGAATACACATCCATTTTACAGATATGACCTATTTATATGCAAACTGTTGGTTCCTCTCTTCTCAAACAGAGGCACTCCGACTAAGAAGGAAACCCCTAATTAGTCTTGGGCAGCGGATCTATTTTTTGTCCCCCACCATGGGATAATGGGACCCACACAGGGAACAGATTAATATTAAGCTCAGACAATGTGACTCAACATAACCAAAACTCACAAATGATAAAAAACTATGTACTTTCTCTGTCCTAAAGCTAATTTACAATAACTTCAGCAAATTCCGTACAAATGGTGGTCTCCCTAAATAGTTTGAAAATGCTTGTCATTAAAGTCTATATAGAAATTAGATGGAAGGAGACAAAAATTGTACATACACTTGAAAAGGAAAACAGCAATAGAGTCAGATAAACATGAGGGTATTCCAAAAATATATACACAATTTAAGTTACATAAGAGACCTGTTCAAAAACTATCAGGTTTATCTGGCCCTTTACATATTCTCCTTGTTCTGTCTAATTCACCTTTTAAAGGGGTGGTTGGCACTTTGTGTTATGGTCTAGGCCAGTGTTTCCTAAACTTTTCTTATGAAGAAAAAAAAAAACTTGTATTTTCAAATATTTCACTGCACCCCTGTGAAGAAGCCGCGGCTCCCCGGGGCACAGTTTGGGAATCACTGGTCTAGGCTGTAATATCTGCACCAAATGTCAAATTTCAGCAAATCACAAATCAGTAGCCCTTTACAAAATGCTTTTTAGGGAGACAGTTGGTCTTTTTTATTTCTGCCTCAGCAAAAACCAACAAGGGGAATATATTCTTCTGACATAGCTCACTTCCATTGTTGAGTGGGAGGGGGGGGGGGGGGGTAAGGCAAAGGTGCTGAACCACATATAGTAATGCACCATGACCACGGCCCATACTGATCAAGCCCTATCTATACCTCTCCACAGTCGACATGGAAACAGTTGATTAACCAGGAGCCTGGCCAACATAGACAAAATCAATGTTTCTGTTGAAGTCAAAGTGCATCTGCCTCAGAGAGAAAAAAAAAATCAACATTCTGGACACACACAAAAATCAGATCTGTGAAACGTGTGTGCATGGAATAAGTTCAAAACCCAGAAGTGGATGAACAACCAGAACCTTCTGCTAGAGTTTACAGACGGTGAACTTTAAGAATACCAACAGATGATTATTTTTCACAGCTACAGGTTTAATGCTTTTGCAACAGTCCTTGCATAATGACGTATTTAAATTATTTGTAACTTTTTCTTAAAAAGGTGCAACTGAACTAATGGCAGTAGTAAGACTAGCCTTTCCTAAAATAAACTGTATATTAGAGTCTCTTCTTTCTTTTGTCATCTCACTGATACCGGGTTGTAGCGAGTGTCGCGATTTTCTATATTTGTCTTACTTCTTTAGTGGTTTGAATGATGGATTTGTTCATCTTGTTGCAGGTTTCAGCTACATCATTCACCCATCTCTTTCTTGGTCTTCCTCTCAGATGTTCTACTGTAAAAAGTCTCATTTGCAGTCTGGTCTAGCTGCCTTATCACTAGATGGCCGAATCATTTTATTCTTTGTCTGTGAATATAACCCAGACATAGTCTTATTCCAAATTTCTCTCTAATGCTGGTATTCGTAACCCTGTCTCGTCTAGTGTTGTTAGCGACCTTGCGGAGACAGCGCATTTCACATGTGGTTATTTTCGGTTCTAGTGCCTTATTCGTTTATACTGAAGTGATAGTGGAAAATGGGATAAACTGGATGTTAGTAACTCTATATGCCTGCTTTATCAATGGCTGAACTGCAACATTCTACTCTTCTCATATTCAACCATGGATACAATAAACATGCACTTCTAATACATCAAAATGTGTATATATAAACTGTTGGGACACTATGTAAATTATATATATTTTTTTGTATTTAGATAAAATTATACAGCCATATTTAACATTATCGTTTCTTCCTGTGATGCCAGGACCTCATTTTTGAGGGCAAAAAGATGAGATCCTTTGCTCCACTGACAAAAATGTCTTAATTGGTGACAAATTAAGAATTTGCTGAAACTGGGTGTGTTTAGTCAAAAGGTGCAGATATTACAACTTAGCTGTAATCCACAACACAACGTACCAAACACCTTTTTAAAGAGTGAAAGCAGAAATAGAAATATGATCTCTAAAAAGATGTTGCATGAACACTAGCATTAATGAAATACTAGGACAGGAAAATAAACTGACCATCACACAATTGTCATTCACGTTTTGTAAGACCATTTTAGGCAGTATTTCAGATCTGAGAATGCTAACAAAAGCCAGTGACAACCAGTGTGCACTAGATCACAAAATATTCCTCCCCATGACGCCTTTAATGGCAGAAGTGATTTATGATGAAAATGGAGGCAACAAATGGGTTTGCAACACTTCAACATGGCTGATATCTGCGCACACTCATGAAAACTAAGCAATCCCTGGTGCTGTGTGTGATGTTCACAAGGAAAGATCATGGAAGCCTGGCACAGCAACAACACTGGGTATGGTGTTAGAAAAAAGGTAACATGATAGCCACAAAAGTCTACCAAACAAAGTGCATGTGAGACAGAAGTTAGCAGCACAGCAATATGGTACAATCTCAAAGATAAATGACCCTTTTCCCACCAGCGGTCTATAATCCTATCAGGCATACAATGCTAGATTCATATTCTGGTAGACTAAACAGGTGTTGTGGCCAACATCAAGCCAGTCTATATACATTTAGAGACTTTACGTGGTACCAATTTTAGGATGGGTCGACACTGGAGCCAAAGTCATTGAAAAAAAAATTTGACTTGGAATCAAACCCAAGAGCGTTGGACCCAGCAGGCTAGCCCCTGGCCACTACACAACAGTTCCCAGCCCATAAAGATGTATATATATATTTTTTGCCAGAAATATATATATATATATGTGTATACATAAGACAAACAAGCCAACAAACACTGAATATATGATGCATTTATTAAAATACAAATACCCATGTCAACTAAATCAATGCCATTATGACAACATGCATATTTGCAACAAATCTATTTTCCACACCAGGCTCGTATAGTTACGTATACAAAAACCCTTTGGTGTTTAACAGGAAGTATCGGTATAGGTATACGGCAAGGTCACAAAATCAGGACACACCCAGACAATACCACCATCCTGTTGTGTCGTTATATGTCACATAGGGGTCACAACTTAAGTCTTCCATTCTATTCTACCCTGTGCAATTTTGGATGAAATCCAGCCAAACAACTCTGCCCTGTCTCAACAATGTTTATCTTGGGGGTTTTCTCTTGGATACCACTGTTTCCTGAAGCCGTCTGTTTCCCATTTCAATGCTGGTTTGGTGATTCTCTATGGAAAATACAACAATGGACCCAAACCATGCTTATTATCTGTTCTTCATTTATCTTGGCTCTAGGGCAGAAGTTTTAGGTAAGTTTTTTCTCCTGTGGTGATCTTAAATTCACTACCGTTTTATTGAGAAATTCAAGTTAGTATGATCACTGTCTAACATTTACTAATTTGGGACTGCTACTACAATGGAAGACTATTATTAGCACACAACATACAATCATTGATGTTTCAGTCTAGGAAGGGATATCAACTTATGTCAGGAGTAGAAAAAATATAAATAATTTAGGAACCAGCACATTTTAATTGCTGCAAATACAAGCTGATAAAACAGTAAATTAAAATAAATGCCTGAAGCAACCTAAATTTACCGATCCATGACTTATGCTACAAAATACAGTTGCAGTCACCAGTATTGCAGAACTTATAGCTAAAATTAAAAGATTTTTTCTGGCTTATAAGCATCATCTCGCAGCAGGTCCTTTACCAAACCATCACTCCAATTATAACAGGATTAACAAAAACTTGGCCCTTCCCCACCTCTTCTGTTGGCCCTTCCCCACCTCTTCTGTTTCATGCACTTTCCTGCACAATGCATCACATATGTTCTGTGCATATCTTTGTGCTGGGTTACCCCATTACACAGTACCATGTCTTCCACTACCCGATATGGCCAAAGTATTTCAGTTTTCGAGACAGTATACTGTATTCTAAATAAATCAGACCTGCTTCTACAGCTGAATGCATTAACTACACGATTAGAAAATTACGCTGTTGCAGAATTAATTTGGGTATGTTCAGACGTGAGTCTAATTTCAACTACTCTTTTGAGAACTGTAAGCAAATCTTTGTGAAATGATATGCAATGTACAAATATATGAATATGCTGTTTACATGACCAAAAACACTAAGATATAGTCAACAACTCGCTAATGTTTTTACTCTAAGTATTTATATAACAAATTCACTACCATAATGCATCTGAAACACAGTAAATAATAATTCCTGTGGTGTTTCAAAAAAGTTAGATTTGAATTTAGCCAATAATCTTTTATTTTTTTAATTAAAAAAAAAAAAATTAAGTGCCAATTTCTACTGCCTTTCACTCCAATGGAAAGAAAATTATTTAAGGTTTTTCCTTATCAACAATGTATTTATTGATTTTAAATGCACTTAAATAATTAATTAACTGCAACATAAGCTATCAAAGATTAACTTTATTTACAATTATGTACTTGACTCTCCTTCACAGAAGAGAAACACTGAGCTTTCAATAGTTTCATGTGAACTATGTATTAACATATTCATACAATCTAAGCATCTGAACTGTGTGCACAACCTCCTGTGTGTCACTACAGTCTAGATAACACATGTTGAGTCTCCAAAACAAGAATCTTCTTCTTCTTCACGTTCACCAGCTGTAAACTCTGGGGGGAAGTTCTGGTTGTTCATCCATTTCTGGACTGCAGTCCTGTTCTAGATCCCGAGCGTTGTGTGGGCATCCGTTTTACAGGTCTGACTCATTTGTTTGCAGACTTCCTTGCCTCTTAGGCAGATGCACTTCGACTTTGAAGGAAGCTCCTAATCAGTCGATTCTTACGACATTCTTTTTGGTAGGCAGTGGGTCTATTCTTGTTTTCCTTATAACAGGGCCCCAGAACCCACATGGGGATAAAATAATAATATACAATAATACAAAGCAACAAAATGGGGCGTCTCTTAATTAAATAATAGAAAACACAATATCTTATCATAAAAATGTGATTTTTCTATCACACCCTTAACAATAAAACAAGTACAGAGACAAACAGAAGATCAAGAAATATGATAATTTCCTAAAGTTTATGCCATTTATTGTTTCCAAGGCATGCTCCCTCTTGGAATCATATCTAACAGGTATTGCCGTTGTAGATCTTGCTGCTTTGCGTAAGGAAGATTGTAAGGATAGGGACTGCGGTGGGAAAAGGCTTGAAGGCCTAAAGGCTGGCCCAACTGTGCCTGCTGGTAAAAGCTGTGGTGTTGGCGAAGCTGTTCAGCGCTCGGCCTGAAGTTGGCAACAGCTGCTGCTGCGGCAGCATTGGCTGCTGCTGCGGCTGCACTGGCAGCAGAAATCATTGGGGCAGACGGGTGCTGGGACACAGGGGTACTGGTTGCTAAAGGCTGCAGAGTGGGGGTCGACGCTTGCATACGTTCAATTTCCTGTTCTTGTTGTAAAGCTTTGACGAAAGCAGACTTGAGTCGATTTGTGTGCTCCTGCTTTAGTGCCTTCTTTTGATTGGTTGTCACACAGTGCTCACAAATTACATTCTTCGAGCCTGGCTTCTCTCGCTTCCAGACAGGTGTAAAATCGGAGCCACACTGTACACAGGTGAAAGGAGTGCATACAAATCTTTCATCTGGGTTCTTCTGCCCACGTGCGATGAGCTGGAAGTCTATCATGTGATTAACTACCTCTTCAAGACCTAGAAGCAAAATAAAGTCTGGGCAGGCTAGTGAAGGAATAAAGTTCATTTCTGGTGGTGGCGGCTTGGGTGGAGGTATCTGCAAAAGTGTTTTCTCCAACTGTTTACGTAAAGCTTGTTTGGCTGCTGCCTGGCGCTGAGCCGGAGTTTGGGTGTCCTGTGGCTGAGGAGTTGGAGCCTGAGGTACCTGAGCTGGCTTTTGAGTTATTTGCTGCTGCTGCTGTTGTTGCTGCTGCTGCTGTTGTTGAATTCGCTGCTGACTACGGACTGCATCATTACCTCTGGGGATATTCTGTGGTATAATGCCACGGGATGAATGAGATGGCTGCTGAGATAAACTGCCGTGGCCATTTCCAGAACGAGCTGTTGTGACCAAGGGTGGAGGTCCTTGCTGGGATCGTGCCGGCTGGTTATTCATCTGCTGCCCCCACATGTGCGGACTTTGAGAGACATTGTTGAGAGCCTTTGAGGCTGGCTGATTTTGATTACCCCTGACTAAAGGTGGTGGATCACGGTGTGGCTTCATGCTGTGCTGATTCAGCTGCTTAGGAGGCTGGGGTCTGGCTGGTGGCGTTTGCTGGACACTTTCCTGGGGATGCACAATCTGGCTCTGTCTCAGTTTCTTCAAAAGTACCAGGGTGGCTTCCTCATTGCGTAAATGATTTTGAAGGGCTTTAATTCTTTTCAAAATACGACTACGGTGGACTGCAGCCTCTGGACTACCATCATCTTTGACAGTTTTAAAACTTTCTTCTTCATCAGACAACATAATCAAATCAGGCGACCGTAATTTTTCATTTTTAACATCAATATTTTCCTTCTCGCTTCCTTCTGATCTTACAGTTGAAGTTTCATCAGCCTGATCATCGCTGTCACTTTTTGTCGCTTCTTTCTTGATTTCCAAAAAACTGCTTGAATTTTTATTTAACTTGGAGACTTCAGTTATAGAGTCACTAAATTCTTCCCCTAAACTTTCCACCTTAGATATTTTTATTTCTAGTGATTGGTTTTTCTCACTGGCGGCACTTGCTTCATTTTCAACCAGATCTCCTTTCTCTCCTTTTATATTTACTTCATTTCTGTCTATCTCAAAAGCAATGTCCTCTTCACTTGCAATGTCTGTAACAGGTTTAATCTCAGAAGCATCAGATGATGTCTGACATTTGTCGTCACCTTTGTGATATCCTTTTTCAGAGGGACTGGCAGTGTCAGCTGACTTTTCAACAGTGTCATCCAGTTTTAATCTGGATAAAACAAAGAAAAATGTTTTAATCTCTCCTAATTACATTTACATTTTTATTTTATGTAACTGGAGACGTAAGCTGTGTTCTCAAGTGTCATCTAGTTTTAATCTGGATAACAAACAAACATTACTCTCGCTCTCTCAGGACAGAGTGATTTAGCTGCTAGGCACTTTGCCTGCAAGCCCAAATGTCATGAGTTTGAATCTGCATCAAGTGGGGTTCCCTCCTCCTTCAAAAATGACCTTCGCTTCCAGCCTAAAATGGTTACAACGTAAAATCCTAGGAAGTAAAGGCGGTCGGTGTGATGTTGTTGTGATGTCATTAAAAACAAATACAAAATTTTTTTTAAATAAAATAAAAAGCCAAGGACATCTTTGTTTACATGAGCTGTCTGCTCTTCTTCTGCTGTTAAACAAGATAAAACAGTCAACTATCACACCGAACACTAAAATACTTGTTGCTGGTTTATTTTATGTCATTTTCCCATTGATTTATGTGTATGTTTTTCTTCAAGTTCTTATCAACAGTGCTTGGTATTTTTCTTTTGTCCTATTTTTAAAGTGTGTTTGTGTGTGTGTGTGTGTAAAGGGGGTGGGGGGGGGGGGGGGGTTGTGTGTGTGTGTGTGTGTGTCCTTCTTTTTAGTATACTTCTCTACAGTTTATACATTTCACTGCAGAATTTTTCATTTCCCTCAGTATTTGTTAATATGCTTCCTATTAATTCATTTTCAGGGAAGGGGTGCTGCCACATGAAAAAGGTTGAAAAAACAACTGCTCTAACCAGACCATATCTTGACATCTTTTCCTGTACATCGTTAATACTGATATTACAGCTGAAGATATTTGACAAAAACATCATGTTAAACAATAAATCTGCTTCACTAAACTCACCTTTTTCTATTCAGCATTTTGCCATCATCATCATCATCTTCCATATCTACTGTCTCTGCAGAACGTTTCTTTTCTAAGTCTTCAGAATCTGACATGATGTGTACACTTTAGCTATTTAAAAAAAAAGGACAAGAAAATATACTTACAACAGAACTAAACAATAACATAATATGACTTGTTCTCACAAGGAGTTTATATCAAATGCTCTCTGCTCCAATTTTTTTTTCTTTTTACAGTTAGCACGGCTTGTTTATGTAGCTGAGCTGAACTTTGTGCTTTATTTTTACTGAGACATTATCATTCTTTTTTGAAATTTCCTAACACTAGATCAGTAGCACGGTATTTTGATTAGGACATTTCATTGTCTGAATGTCTTCTCTTCTTCGAGTTCACTGGCTGTAAACCCCAGCAAAAAGTTCTCGGTATTTCCCCACCTGAGGACTGTAGTCTTCTTCCAAAACATTTGAGTGTTTTGTGCACACCCGTTTCACACATTGCGGTTTCTTACCTCCCAGGCAGATGTACTCATTAATGTCAACAACAACAAAACCTTCAATGAGTCGACTCTTATGACATGCTTGTACTTAAAAAGAAAACCCTCTCAACTCCTACAACATGCTTATTGAATGCTTGGGAATGCAGTGGGTCTATTCTTGTTTTTCATTTTCCCACAACTGGGCCCTGGAAGCCACACAGATTATCTGAATGTGATCCACATCCATTCCTTTCACAAGTTATGTATCCCCCTAATCAACAACTCAGCATTCTCTGCCATCTATAGAGACTTCCATTCAAGCAGATTCAAAACATAATGCTCTTGTTTTGAGCTTACCTAAGACATTTTCTTAAAAATGCCAAATGCTGTACATAGCTAGGTTAAGAACCAACATCACAGCACTCGGGACATTACCATAAGCACACAGTACTTATCCTCAGCAGCCAGGGGTTCTAATACTAGTGCCAGCAGCAGGGCGATTGTATGTTATGGTCTTGCTTGTCGTCTGTGGTACATATAGTTAGTTTTCAACTTACGTAGCCTCACAGGCTTCTAGTTCAGTCTGAAATCCAACCAAGCCCCTGGCCCCGATAAAATCACGAATGATTTGTTACTAGTCATGGGTCTAAGTGCCAAAAAGAAATTATTAAACATCTTTAATGCCAGCTGGATTTTTAGTATTGTTCCTCCAGCCTGGAATCTTCGTAATCCTGAAACAAGGAAAGCCGAAGAACAACGCAGACAGCTACAGACCCATCAGCCTCACTAGCTGTCTGTGCAAATTATTTGAAAGATTATTGAACAACCGACTGACCTGGTTCCTAGAGAAAAACTTCAAACTAATGGAGGAACAGGCAGGTTTTCGACGTTGCAGATCAACAGGAGACCAAATTACATTTATTGCTCAACACATTGAAGATGCATTCCAGGAAAAAAAGCACACTATTGCAGTCTGGGTGGATATGGAAAAGGCCTTCGACAAAGTGTGGAAAAATGGGCTGAAACAAAAGCTACTTGAAAGTGGAATATCCCATCACATGCTTGGGTGGATCGTAAAATATCTTGAAAATCGATCTGCAAGAGTCAAGATACAGGGTTCAAGGAGCAGATCAGTCTCAATGACACATGGAGTTCCACAAGGCGAAGTTCTGTCCCCAATTCTTTTCCTAGTTTACATTAACGACATAAAATCAACCCTCTGTAATGGAGTTCAAGCCGCTATGTATGCCGATGATCTGGCGCTACTGAGTTCAGACGAGGACACTGAAAAAGCACAGACGAGGCTTCAAGAATCCCTCGGAACTCTAGAGAGGTGGTCCAATAGCTGGTACATGCCTGTAAATGGGGCCAAAACCACACACACCATTTTCAGTCTCTCTACCAAACCCCAGAAAGTTTCACTTAGATATGGCAGCCAGGCACTGATACATGATGACTCACCGTCATATTTAGGAGTAACCTTTGACTCAAGACTCACATGGAGAAAACAGATAGAAAAGACACAGAGCAAGGGAGTCAAGAGAACACAACTGATGAGGAAGTTAGCTGGAACAGACTGGGGGGCAAACCTCAATGTCCTTAAGAGGACCTATACAGGCTATGTGAGGCCAACACTAGAATATGGAATAGCTGCTTGGGGCACAGCAGCTAAATCAAATTTTCAGAAAGTCTCAAAGATCCAAAACCATGCTCTCCGTATTATGACAGGGGCAATGCGCTCCACGCCCATATCAGATATGGAAACAATTACTGGTCTCCATAATCTGGAAGAAAGGAGAGACACAAAGATCCTCACCCAGCTCTCCAAATACCACCACTTTTAAGAACAACCCATGTACAGCCGACTGCAGAAACCCCAGAAGGCTAGACTAAAGAGAACTTGCTTTATTAAGAACGCAAATGCCAAGCTCGCTGTCCTCAAACTCCCTCCCATAATACCAAATGTTCCACTTAAACCTTACAACGACTGCCCCGCTTGGCTTATGGATAGCCTACCAACAGTCAGAACCACTGTAACAGGGGTCTCCTCCAAATCATCAATGAGCAGCACTGATATGAAATCAACTACAGAAGGAGAGATCAATAGACTTTACCCACACCAGAGTTGGATTCGAGTGTATACAGATGGTTCAGCCAAGAGAGCAGTAAGAGACGGAGGAGGAGGAATATACATAGAATGCCCAATTGGTTTTAAAATCAACCAGGCTGTACCAACAGGTTCATATTCCTCGAATTACAGAGCAGAGGTAGAAGCACTTCTAGCGGCATGTTCTTTCCTGAATGGACAACAGCACAGCAAATATGACAGAGTGGTCTTTCTGACTGATGCTATGTCAGTTCTACAAGCAATTGTTAACCCAAAAGACACTCAGTTTGTAGACTTGACGCAACAGCTGATTTACTTAGGCTCTTCAGTAGAACAATCTGTACTGCAGTGGATTCCAGGTCACTGTGGCTTGGAAGGCAATGAAAATAGGACAGATTGGCCAGAAGCGGCAGTGACATGGTACAACCAAATAGCGACTTAACCCACCAAGAGATGAAAACACTAATACAATCTAGTATCCAAGAAAGGTGGCTGGATACCCACACCAGATTTTCTCCCCAAGACTCACTTCATCGCCTCTCTAGAGAGGGACAGTCTATTATATTCAGACTAAGGACAGGGCACAACAGATTTCGTCAACATATGTTCAAATTTTTCGGTGTAGGAAATACAGAGACGTGTCCCTGCAGCGTGGCACCCGAAAATGCTGAGCATGTGCTCCAACACTGTCAACTGTATGCTGACAACAGAGACGCAATCTGGCCTGTTCCAAACACACTAAAGACAAAACTGTATGGTACACGAGAGGATATGGATTGCGCGATAGCTTTCATAAAGGCTACCGGCCTCCTGATATAAGTTTTCTGACAGAAGGATCGAAGAAGAAGAAGTATGGGATGTGCTAAAAACACTTGCAGGATCCAGTCTATGGATTTTATTTTAAACTTTCTCCCAAATGATAGTAAATTTATAGTATATAGTTTGTTCACTTAGTATGGTACTAAGTAAACTAAGTCACATCAATAACAGTAACACACACCGGACACTGCACACTGATAATCTGTGATCAGATCTTGGTTAACAAGGTCGGCATTGATTGGAAAGGTTTTTCTTCTTAAATTGTTGATTGTCCACCCTAACAGCACTTTTAAAGCAGACACAAAATGTACACACTAAAAAGCAGGGATTCCCCCTTCCCCTTTTTATGGTTGCAAGGTCTGGTGTTACATTAGTAACACTAACATTACATAATTATTGTATTTAAAATTTAATATTTTCTTTTTCATATACATACTTTTTTTATTTAACTATTTAAATTTTATAACAGATTATCTGGCTCTCCTCCGAACTTCTACCCTGGCATTATGGCGGCAACAAATATCCTTACGGGGCTCAGTCCTATAAAAAATTTGCGAACTTCCGGCGACGAACTAACCGCGACAAAACTAGGATTACTTGACAATTTCAACAGACGCAACACTGCACACAGTAGTAGCCAACGATAATAGCGACCGTTGACAATTTTGAGTGTGTCTGCAGACGATTCTAGCAGACGATAATAGCCACCGTTGACAATTTCGAGACATTACAGACGATGAAAGCGATATGGATGGTAGACCACGCGCTCCCACGCAGATTAGCAATACTGTTCTTCCGATTGAGGATTTAGCAGCGGTAGATGTCAGACATGCCAACCTGTATCGAGTAATGACCGATAAACTGGTATGGTTTTCAGCATGTGCAAAACGCGGTTACACTCACCGCGGACAGTATCCCCCGCACCGATACGCGTGGCGCGGATAGGGGGCTAAACTAGGTGCCTGGGACTCACGAGCAAATTAATTAGAGGAAGTTGAAGGAGATGCGGTAGTTGTGGCTTGTGAGTCCCAGCCATCTAGTTTAGCCCCATCCATGCCGCGCGTAGCGGCGCGGGGGATACGGTCGGCGGTGAGGCACAGTCACAGAAACACGTCCGCAAGTAACAGATCGCTGAGACCCTGTTAGAGCATTTGTTTCGTTAAACGGAGCCGGCATATTTTTAATAGGACTGAGCCCAGTAAGGATATTTGTTGCCGCCATAATGCGGGGGTAGAAGTTCGGAGGAGAGCCGATTATCTACTTCTCTCAGTCAATGAATGCTCCTATTGCCTTTTTATTTGATGTCTATGTTCTTACAATGGGCTCTACTTGCAGATTTGGCCGGCAAGCTGGACGGCCTCGGTCGGCGTAGTGGGAGTTCTTTCCCTTGGCCGCACTCACAACAACGAGCGGAAAAAGTCACGACTCAAACACGACACTGAGGTCGACATCAGGGCTGCCAATGCTTGGTTGTGTCTCCCAGATCTGGGGTTTTTTTTTGACGCTGCGGGAAAATCTGGGATATTTTTTTTTCTGTGTGTCTGTCTGTGGGTGTTTTGCCAATCTGTGAGCTTTAATGACCGATAAATTCGCATGGTTAGGGGTTGGGTTAGGGTTAGGATTAGGGGCTGGGTTAGGGTTAGGATTAGGGGTAGCGTTAGGGTTACGGTTAGAGGTAGAGTTAGGGGTAGGGTTAGAGTTAGGGGTTAGGGGTAGGGTTAGGTGTAGCGTTAGATGTGACAATTGTGACGCCGTAGTTCCCTATAATCGCGCACAGTCGCATGCACGCGCAAACAGTCGATGGACGGTGGATGCTACTGACACGGACAATTTGCCACCGATTGGGCACCAGCCGCGCGCTACTGCCGTCATATTAGCCACACTTCCAGTGGCGCCACTCCCACAAACATCAGATTGTCGGCCAGTACTTCGACCTCTTACGTGAAAATTTTCACATCTAACCCTAACCCTACCCCTAAGCAACCCTACACGCAACCGTAGGACGATGATACACACTACGCAGCCCTACACGCCACCGTACGGTGATAGGTAACCCTAGACGCAACCCTACACGCACCCGGATGATGATAGGTAAGTATGTCATTTGATTCGTGACTTTTTCCGCAACTTGTTTTGAGTTTGGCGAAGGGACATCACTCCCACTAAGCCGACCGAAGCCGTCCAGCTTGCCGGCCAACTGCAAGTAGAGCCCTTACAATGTCTGTATTCACAGCTACTTCAAAGGGAAAGGTATCACTCTCAGATTTCAGATGGTGAAATAAAAACAAAAAGGGTTCGGTTCAACAACACTGACTGCTATATTGATTGTGATTGCAACTTAACGACTCTCTCTCTCTCTCTCTCACCGCAGTGGGGTAAAAAAAACCAAAAATAATTTAATTTAAAAGAGGAAATAATTAAATTTAGATGATAATCTTAAGCTGTCCGTGGTTTTACTTTAAACGCACACATGATCAATTATGTCCTGCTTTACCGCCTGTGGTGGACGGAATATTTAGGACGATACAAAAATTAAAACGAAAATGAAAATATTTAATAATAAATTCAGTATTATTACATTACAGTGTCTCTTTTTACACACGATTCCCCGGCTTCTTGAAACTTAGAAATCTTTAAAAATAAAAAAATAAAGCGTAAACGTAAACAACCATTTGTGTTAAACTGATCAATAGCTTACGTGATTAATAATTCCAAATCACTATTTTTCACATGAAATGAATCAGAAAAATAAATTTGGTTTTGACGAAAGATGTAGCAAAAACAGTTTAGAATGGTAACGCGTTTACCATCAATCGTTGACCTCCATTATTGATTAAACAACATGGCGACGGGAGTGGCCAGATGCGACGTGTAAATGATAGACAGAAGAAAGTCACTCAACCACCATCCCAAAACCATTTTTTTTTTTTTAAACAACAAAAGTTCTCAATAGGATCACTACTATACCATGGCTACTAGCTACCGCTATCAAAAACTGCTTTTAGGATCTTCAGTTAATGTCTTCAAAAACGTTACAAAATTTAAAAAATTCCACAATATTTTCCTCAATTTTACACCCCATCCTCTGCCTGTATCTGTTTTCAATTGTCAGAACGCTCCGCTTCCATTTTCATTTGTATTGTAAAAAAAAAAAACTAAGAAAATGTTCCATTGCCATAAACTATATAATTATCGCTTCAATGATTTCAAACTCACAAACTGTGTATTTAGTTTATTCAACAAACAAACAGTCAAAGCACATATTGAATAAATCCAGGGCACAATCTTTTTTTTTTAAATTGCAAGGCAAAAGAACAACTTGGCATGCTAAAGAAACTAGGTCACATAATTTTATTATGTCCTACGTGTTTTTATTTTATAAAAAATGATTTTTTTTTTAACTCAAGCTAACACTCAATCCTAATATGTCTCCAAAACATAAGTTTAAAAAAAATAATACTATTTTTGTGCTTAAGTTGATCAATTAGTATAGACAAAGAAACATGCGTCTCGTCCAAACACAAGAGGCTGTTGTGATAACTGCTGTTTTGCATATGGATGGCTCTTTCACAGTAACGATAATTGGATTAGGTTTCTTGGGTTCAGAATTCAGGGATAACCGCAATGGCGGATTCTCATGCCTGGAAGGGGCGAAAGAAGTACAATGGGCAAAAGAAGAGGAATCGCGAGATGGCATAACATGTTCTTTGGCACAAGACTGACTAATCTAATAATATTTGTAATATGGTAGTAAAGTACTTAGTGGAAGGTCAAGATACATTTCATGATTCGCAATAATATAAAGTAAAGATTTTTTTTTTTAAATCTAAGAATTAACTTTCTGACCTACTCTTGCAGTTTAACTGTTATTAACTTGAGACTTCATAACATCACGGCATATGAAGCGACTGAGCGCGCCCTGGCTCGGTTGCCGATAATCTGATAGACTTCTACGCCTAGCGGCACAAGCAGATTTTGACAAAAGAAGAAGTTGTTAAGACTAGTGACTTGCAGACATATGCTTGATTTACAGGTCTTATTCAATATAATTTTCTCAGCCATAAGCAGTTGGAGAGAATGGAAAGGATACAGAACGAGGCTATACTTCTATGTACAATAAAGACAACATGCAGGGCGATGCGCTGCCTACTCGATTTTCCAACCATGGGGGACAGAATTCAGTTTTGCCGAGCAGGTGCCTACCTCAGAGTCAAAGCAGACACAGGACACATGCTGCATGGTAAAATTAAAAAAAAAAAAAGGAAGGCCGCAGGTTAAAAAAGAGGAAAATCGTGGATGGGCCATGTCGTGGGCATTATTCAGCAGGTGTTCACTTGAGGACATAGAAACTGGTGAACAATAGGTACAAGCACCAACAGAGTGAGACACAACCTTTTCTGTCTGCATCCATCTAGACCAGCGGTTCTTATTTTGCAGGTCGCAACCCCATTTGGTGGAAAGGAAGGGGGGGAGGGGGAAAGGGGGGTTCCCGACCGGCATTTTCACAGGGGTCAGATAAGACCATCGGAAAACACATTATTATAGAAGTTAAGAAGGAAAATAGTTGTTTATGAGGCGCCACAACATGAAGCAGCTGTATTAAAAGGTCGCAGCATTAGGAAGGTTGAGAGTCACTGGTCTAGACAAAAAATGCAGACAAGAAAGTCCAGCCGCTTATGAGGCAGAAGAGCTTGATTTGATTTTCGAGAATTCTCTACAGGGGGATGCTGCCATTTATACAGATAGGTCTGTAATTCGCAATGAGAAGCAAGATTCGGATGCTGTTGCCTTGACCTCAAGTAGTCTTACTATGGAGGTCATGGTAGTGACCAAAGCAATAACATGGCTGGAGACACAGGCCGTTTACCGCGCATGCTTTCTCAGCAACTCAATAAGCTTGCTCAGGAAGACAGAGAAAGGCTGAATTCGAAGACAGTGGCTGGAGTCTCTAACGCGATCGGGACTGACACATATCAGTTTCATTTATGTGCCAGGGCACGCAGGCGTCCAAGGAAATGAGCAAGCTGATCAGCTTGCAGATAAAGCTTCTGTGGAGGGCGGACGAGCTATTCACCATGCTGATATTCCTAATGCTAATCGAGATGTATGACGTTTGCGAGAAACAAGTAATAATTGTGAATCTGCAACAATGCAAGAACAACATATTAAAGGAAATGTGGCTTGACAAGAGCACTATGCAGGAAGCCAAAGACGAATCAGATAAATATCGAGAATGCATGAGTTGTTAACCCTTTGGCTCGGTACTATGGGATATCGCAACCATTTGGCCTTGATTCCATGATAGATACCGTAAATCTGGGAGAAATGTGGCTGTTCTGCCTAACCCCGGGAGTGAACACGGGCCACAAGGAGTTCGTGAGCCGGTCACCACGAAGTCAGGGCTAACTAAATAATAACAGTCAGTTAATGCCGCATTTCAAGGTGTCTCCCACGCGCCTATACAAATAAGCTGAAACTTTTAAAAATAAATGATGACCATTGGGGGTGGGGAGCGCGTTGG
Organism: Candidula unifasciata; assembly: GCA_905116865.2. Taxonomy (NCBI): domain Eukaryota; kingdom Metazoa; phylum Mollusca; class Gastropoda; order Stylommatophora; family Geomitridae; genus Candidula; species Candidula unifasciata. The sequence continues at coordinate 1,305,743 of CAJHNH020002223.1, read as the reverse complement.
GGTGGGTCGAGGACTAGAATTGTAGTTTAATTAGTATCAGGCGTGACGACGAAAAGAAAACATGCCAGCCTCCTTTCAAGGGTATAAGCATTATATAAATACACATTAATAATAATGTATTGAACGGCATGGGGAGTAATGTTTTTATCTCTCCATTTTATTCTCATCACACTTTTACAAAACCATATCTCAACAGCCCCACATAATTTCTCATTGTGCCGCTCTGTGGCTCAGAGGTTAGTGAAATAGTTTCACAATGCAGTCCTTGACGTTTACTACGGTTCACTCCTTTGGTGGGCGGATTAGAAATAAGATCACTCTCAAGGCCTATAGAAAGTCCCCCTTGTGGGTCCGGAACCCAATTGTATTGAAAAATAAGAATAGACCCGCTGCCTACACAATAGCATGTCATAAAAGTCGACTAATTGGGAGCTTCCTGCAAATTCGAAGTGCATCTGCCTGAGAAGCAAGGAACCAACAGCCTGTATGCTTTTGAATCAGATATGTCAAACGGATGCGCACCCAACGCCCAGGTTCTAGAACAGGACTACAGTCTGGGAGTGTACGAAAAACCCAAACTTTACACCGTTAATTTACCGCTGGTGAATTCGAAGAAGAAAGTGAAAGATACATGTTGGAGATATTATTTTAAACACTCAAGTTTACAAATAAACTATATACACACGATGTGACTTGTTATTGCATCCTGTCATTCTGAATTGCTAACTTTTGTTCAAAATGATAGAATTGTGGAGCTGAGCACTTCTGTTCCATACATACAAGCGGAGATGCTGAAACACATGTGATGGTGAACCAAGACCAGGGATCTTACTGATCAAGACCTGCGGAGCAAGCTCCTAAACATGTGCTGCAGGATTTCTCTGCCAACTCCTGGCAAAAGGGGAATCTGGCACAAGGGAGTTTCGTTGCCATACAAGCTGTGGGGGACTGGCAACAACCTCAGATTCACCGCCCTTTAAGTGACCCTTTAAGTCACCCACAACCTCCTGTAGTACTATAAGCTCTAGATGGCCGTGGCTGACCATGATATACTGAGCTGAAAACGGGAAATTCCGTTTATGTTTTGCGCTAAAAACGGGACATCCCTAGCAAGTCATTTTACACCCCACCCCTTTTTTCTCGTAGGTCACCGGTGTGGATAGGTATTTTACGAGTCCAGGAGGCCTTGGTATTTTACATAATTTGAAAATGTTATCAAAACCCGAACCACAGCCACATTAAAAAAAAAAAAAAAAATCACGAAATAATTGGAAAATTTTTTCAGACAGCTTGGAGAAAGTTGCTTTACTATACAGGAAGAGACCTGTAATATATGCCAGCAATACAATACTATAGAGCACTATTTTCTGGAGTGTAGGAAATATGAAAACCATTAATTGGCTTTACGAATCTCTGTAAATTACCTATAGTAAAGTAAAGGACACTTTTCCACGCCTTTAGGCGTATAGGGCATATGGGGTTAGATCTATATTTCTATAGACCAATCGGCACAAGATGGGTGATGTGGTCAGCATTCGCCGACCATCTTTACTTCCCGGGACTCCACCCTAAACCCACTCAATGTTAGGTCGACCTGGACGCCAAGGTCATTTTTGAAAAACGTCCGGCTTCTTCAGGAGCCACAATGGAAAACGTGTCTATTATTTTTACCTACCAAATGAAGGTCCGGAAACCTAAACGGAAATATTTAATTAAAATTGATAAGACTTTTTTCATGATGGGCAATTAAAAACATCTTTTTTGTTGTTGAATTTTTCACTATCAGAGCGTCTTTCACTTTCTTTAAATTGTCTTAGATAGTTTGCTAGATAACAACAGAAATAAGTTAGAAGCTACACTTGAATATGCACAGTATTCCGACCGCACCCCTTAAAATCGAATATCAACATCCGTTACAGGCGATACGCATTCATTTACCGGAACTCGTTGCTGTTAATTTAATTATATTCGATATTAGATACTTGAGTCATTTCTTGGATATCTATCTGTGAGGAAGCAAGTGTTGACATATTTTAGTTGTTTTGGAATTTAGAAATAAAATACTTTCAGTAGATAGAAGGTAAGTGAATTTATTTTAATTACACATATTAATGTTAAGCAGTGATAACACATGTTAAAAATAATATTAACTTCTGCCTCAGCGTGTACATATTAGTAGTTAAATTTCAATAAACAAACTTGAACAATCCTCAAATCTCGAACTGAAATGAAATAAAATACTATGCAAATGATCACATTTTACATTTTCCTGGCGAAAATGGTAACAACATGGATCTACCACATATTGTCTAGCGTGCATTATAAATATTACTTGATACTTGCCATCGAAATTGCTAAAGTTAAATTTAGTGATTATATTTAAAAGTTATTATATTTAATATACTTTCAATTTCCCCGCACACGCAATCTAAATAAACTGAGTAAAAATATATAATATATATTATTCGATTTCATTTTCTCATTTAGCTAGGTTTATGTATTTTTTAGGGGGGGGGGGGGTATATAACAAGGTATCAGCACACGAATCTACCGTTAAGGTTCGTGACCAATCGTGTTGCTGGGACATACATATAATATGTGGCATGAAAGGATCGTCTCATACTCATATCAACTAGTGAATTATTTATTTAATGTTAATTAACTAAAGCGTTTTTGTGTTTCAAGTCATTTGACACACAGAGACATTCGGGTGCCAGATTTTACTGGGCAGCATGCCAACTCCCATTTTCTGTCATTGTCCATTAGAATATTCGGCGCTTCTTTGAATCGTTCCCCAAAATGGTTGCTTTGATATGATGGCGTTCAAAAAGGAGCTAAATTGGCCAATTTCTGGCCATAAAATATCCAAAAAATATCCGAATGCGGGGTCAGTTCTATTAGAAATATGGAATGAATCAAAGGAGTGCCGAATATTCAGATGGTGGTTTCCGTCACAAGTAGTAAATGTGAAAGTCTTTGCAAACGGTTGAAAATTATAAGTAAGGTTTGCTATTTGAGTCTCAGTCCAGCTGTGTGTGATGACGGTTTCATAAGTAAGATTCTAATATATATAAACTTGACTAAGGTACTTACTTTAAAACTAAGAACTTCTTGGTATTGGAGTTACTTAATAATAGTGCAATATTAAATAATAATTATAAAATATAAATAACAATTTACAACCATGTATGGATAGTTCAGTTACGGACTGTTAACCAGAATCCGTATCGTCAGTGTAGGTTTTTATTTTTATGACAGTGATTGTTATTTCAATATTTGTTACAAATAATAGTGTGTTTAATAGTTGTGGGTTAGGACTAATTTTATATATATATAAGATGGTAGGACACCTGTTGCCAAACCTACACAGCACATGATGTCATGGCTGCTATTAGGAATTCATTCTGCTGTAGTACTAGATACCCCCCCCCCCCCTTCCTCAAAAAGATGTCGCGACCTTGATTAGACCAGAGTTATTTCAAATTCGTGGCTGCGGCTGTAATAACTACCCTGTGGTAAGTACCAGCACCTTTATTTTTTTTTCTAAAAAAAAGTCTAGATCATAGCACACTGAGAAATTTAACCAGAATGGCTAACAGAGGCAACAAATGCCTGAAGAAGTTGGCTGTATAAACCAAAAAGCACAAATATCGCAGCCATGCTGTTAATGGGTACATGTCTTTTCCTCTTCTTTTTATTCTCTGTGATATGCTTATTATATTTTTATCCATGTTTGACTATTACTATATTCAGACTCAGAATGGCATTAACTCCTGATGACTCTGTCAGCATAGCTTCAGCTCCTGATGATGCAGCCATCGACACATGCTCTTGTATCATTTGTAAGGAGGTAAGAAAAAAGATTTCTGCAATGTTCTTTGCTAGGGGTATGATTCAATTCTTCACATTGCTATATTGATGTACACACAGTTGCTAGAACACACCAGACGATGAACTTCAGTTATTGATCTTTATTTGCTGTAACCACAATCTCACTGACTATGTGCTCCCGGCAGTCTCGTGGTCGCTATGCATGGCTGATTCCTGGTGACCTTGTCATTTATCTCACACGTTGATTCTCTCCGGTCATATCTTTCGGATCATACATCTGTATCCTACTAACGTTTTGTACATGATGAAACAGGCATTCAAGAAACATTAATTTCTGCTCTCAAACAAGTACATGTGGTTATACATTCTCCATTCTCATCAGCTGTTCTCTCGCACATGACCGCACACATCCAGGTCCCAACTTCAACTGAGGCATCTCTTGTCACCATGCAACTATAATCAGCAAGCACTAAAGAGCTCTAGCTGGTCTATTTTAGTTGTTGACTAGTATTTATGGTTGGTCACTTTAATAAAACTGACATGGTGATCTAGAGGCAAGACTTTAGATGCACTGTCTCCTACAATGATAGCTCCTAGACCAATGAAGCAAAGAATAGTCAATACTTCTTCTTTCTTCTTTGTGTTCACCAGCTGTACACTCTGGCGTAAAGTTCAGGTTGTTCGTCCACTACTGAACTGCAGTCATGCTCCAGAACCTGAGTGTTGCATGTGCATCAGTTTTACAGATCTGATTCAATTGAATGCAGACTGCTGGTTCCTTGCCTCTCAGGCAGATGCACTCCGACTTCAAAGGAAGCTCCCCAGTTAGTCGACTCTTACGACATGCTTTTGGGGAGGCAGTGGGTCTATTCTTGTTTTCCCCACAATAGGGCCCTGGAACCCACACGAGGGGAGTCAATACTGAAATCTACAATTAATCTACAATCAAGATTGTAAGAGGTAATTAGGGAGAGTTGGTGGGAGACTGGCTAAATCACTCTGAAGAAAACAGCATAGTTTGACCAAACATTCCCTGTGTGGTGGCTGTCTCAAGTGTTGAAGTTAAAAAAGAAAGATTAGGACTTCTTAAAAGCGACAAGTTTGACTTCTGTCTTTCTATTATTTAAACTGAGGTCCATTCTTTTACTTTCTCCAATCAGTTTATCCGCCAATTCTCGTAGTTCGTATAGATTGTGGCAGCACATGATAAAATTAGATGGTAATAAGATACAGTGTAATTATGATATAAAGAGCATACAAAAGAACACACTTTATTTTTAAAGGGTTAAGAATTAGACATACAGACTCGTCATCTAACATTTTGCCTTTTTAATAATTGACATGTTGTCTCATTGCCACAGGCATATGAAATAATTGATGCAGATGCCAAGGCGGCCAAAAAAATGTGGCGCAGTGAGAGAAATAAACAACTCCGAAATTATTTCAAGAATGGGTCATGGGATCACGGCGAAGTCACACAGGAAGATTATCAGTCACTGTATATTGAACTGGAGATGGAAGAAAAAGAACTTGACAGTGAGTGGTTTGATTTCCAATTTCGTTGTGATTTTTCTTGTCAGGAAATATCTAGCCTATTTACTTACCATAACACTTATCAGGGATATATTGTTAAAATTTGTTTAAGATCAGATGGCAGCAGGGATTAATACCAAAGATTATGCATTCTTTCACTGTGATTGATACCCAAAATTATGTGCTCTTTCAGTCTTTTTTATTCTTCAGTTTTTCATTTAGAAGAAAGATACATTTTACAAGTGGACACGAAACATGCTGTGACAACAGATTTCAGATGATAAATTTTTCTCTGTCAATTCAGAACAGAGTTTATTTTTATGTGCAGTTACAAACTATACTGTAAGTGTTTGTAAAGAAAACGTTGCCTATGAACAAATGAAGAAGGTCAACACTATACTTATTGTTGTACTATATTGTAAAATTTTACATTTCTTATTGCAGAACGTGGGAAACTTCTGAATTTGAGGTTGAGATTATCAGATGCTAGGTTAAACTGGTAAGCAGACTTTTTTAAATAGAAAACCTGTCACATGATTCCTAATAATAATGTACCACCTCTCATTTATTCTGTCACATGTATATTTGTCTCCTTCACGTTCGCCAGCTGCAGACTGAGAGAGAGAGTTCTGGTTATTCATCCATTTCTTCAAAGGAAATGTTGACCAGGCTCTTAGAATCATAATAAACTGTTTCTAGGATGACTAGGAAGAGGTGTAGTTCTATCTGTCTTCTTTTACCCCACTAGGACATCACACAAACGATAAACACCCATGACACAAAGTGCTACCATGTGAATGAGGATCACCCGTGGAGAGGTCCGAGAAACCGCTTTCAGCCATTAGACCATATTTATGGTTGGGCTATATTGCGGCCCCTGGGGCCAAAAAAATTGCATTCCACAGGTGAATGACTAGAGATGTAGAGAGTTATAGATGGGTCTTGATCAGTATTAACCCTGTTCCTGTTTCACCACCACGCCGGAGGCTGCTATTGCTCTTTTCTCAACCCCCAGTGGCCAATCTTTACGAATTTCTTTGACTCTTATCCAGACTAGCTGTAGCAGGCTTTTACATCTTTTATTGTTCGACCAGGCTTGACTACACATGAAAAAAAAAACTGTTTGTAATGGTAGTGGTGTTAACTATCACTTGTTTGGGGGATGTTTCTCAACACTTATACCCCATGAATGCTTGCTGAAACATCTGTGCTTTAATGCCAGCCTTAGTAACACCTTTAATGTATTGTGCAAATCTTATAACTTAACCAGATGTAATCTACAATGTAAGTTAATATAGTAGCTGGAGGTATGTTGTCCTGTTCGTCACTTGTTACCCATTTACTAGTTTTAATTATTATGGCTGTCTTCTTCTTTGTGTTCACACCGGCTGTAAACTTGGGCTACAAATTCTGGTAGTTTGTCCACTTCTCAACTTGTTCCAGAACTTGAGTTTTCATTGCATATCCATTTTTCAGATCTAGCTTATTTGTATGCAGACTGTTAGTTCCTCACCTTATTAGTCGACTTTTACAACATGATTGTTTTGGAAGGAGCTGGGTCTATTTCCACCCCCCCCCCCCTCCCTGTCGTGGTGCCCAGTAGACAGGGAATTATGACTGCCATCTGGCTTCTAGTGATGTGTGGTACTGTAGGGTTTAATCATTGCCTTTATCAAATGACTCCCTGGCAACATATCTCTGGTGTCTTTTGACTTTATATTCCTAATCTGTGAAGATCTATATTACTGACTGCCTCCCTATTGTATTGAGACTAACTTAAAGGCAAAAGCTACCTGGCATGTGGGAAATTATGTTTCCTACCTGCTCTCTGATTCTGGAAATCTTTTTTACTATGTCACCACTGTGATTTCCTTATTTTGTATAAGCACGTAAAATAAGGTTGATGTTTTGTATTGTGGTTTACAGCTGGGCTGCGATATTTATGCCTATCAGCTCAACACATCTGATTTCAGCAAACTCTTTTATTGGTCACCTTGTATGAGAAGCTGGCTAGAGGTACAGTGAGTCTATTAAATCTCCTCCCCTAAATAGGATCTAGAGCTCCACACATGGAGCATTATCTAGTTTTACATCTTAAATTTAGTAATTAGACTGGCAATTGACTTTATACCAGCCCATGTTCTGTTGATAGTATAAATCAGTACATGTCATAAATATTTTTTTTAAATGTCAATACAGGGCATAAGTATTATTTTCTCTAATCACAAGGCTCATAATGACCGGGTGAGATAATAACGCAGTGAGACACAAGCATTTCATGGTTATAGAATTGGCTGTGTTACCTACCCCCATATATGCTCTTGTATAAATATGCATGTCAATATTTTAGTTTATATTTGATGCAATGTCCTTGTAATATTTGAGGCATCAGAGAAGGTTTGTATTGTACTGTTTTAATTATACTGATATTCAAAATCAGCAAAACTCTAAACAGAGATAAGTTGGCAGGAGTAACAAGAAGCAATAACATAAAGAAAAAAAAAATTAAAGACAGCTACGCTGAAGAAATACAATGAACACAGAGCCATGCAAAAGATGGAATGAAGATATGAAGAACATTCTTAAAGAAATAAAGACAACTGATATGACACATTGGAAAAAGCAAACAGAAGATCCTGCTATCTTCCCACAACAGTCCTATTATGCTCTTCATCTCTGTGATTCATCTTCTGTGGGATGTTATCCATGTGCCTTGATACTAGATACTTTCTTTACTTGTCCTGGAATAACGTCTTTGACTTTTATTACACATTTAGGCACCATTCTTTTATTGGATATCACCATTACCTCTGTCTTCCAATTATTCAAACTGAGGCCCATTTTGTCCACTTTCTACCACCACCGTATCTATCAATTCCTGTAGTTATTTCTGACTTGCTGGTGTCACTGGCATAACACAGGTTGTTTATATTATGACTACCAAACACAATTCCTGGCTTGTCTGCGATAGATCTCCTTATATATTCACGGTACAATGAAAACGAGCCAACTGATAGTACACATCCTTGTCGCACTCCCCTCCTTATGCTCTGAAATGCTTCCTGGTGGTTATTGATACCTATGGCTGCTGTTTGCTGCTAGTATATGTTCTTTATAATTCGCAAAACTTTTCTATAAATTTTTAACTTTTTCAGTAGTTTGATTATTTCTTCATGTTTCACCCAATCAGATGATTTGGTAGTCAATAAAGCAAAAGTATAGATAAGTTTTTACTTCTGCAGCTGTCCATTTTCATTCCAGGGACCCTATGCCTAGAAGACCCAGAGGATCTGCCTAGCAGTGTGTGTAAAGTAAGCATAGTCGAACTAAGGAATGCGAACAGCAGCTATACACCAGTCTGCTCAGCTAGTTAGGACCGATTACAGGTGAATATGTACGCTGAATGGTGTAGTCCTTGAGTAAAAGTACTACTTTGTTAGCCTCTACAAGGATTGTACAATTTAATTCTAGGACAACTATGTCTAGAAGACCCAGAGGATGCGTCTAGAAGTGTGTGTACAGTGGGCATGGCCGAGCCAATGAACAAGAACAGCAGCTATGCACCAGTCCACTGAGTTAGTTAGGGCTGATTGCAAGCTCTACGACTGAAGTTTAATGACTTTGTTACAATAAATTTTTATGTTTTAAATTTGCAGTGTTGTGAATTTAATTTAACACATAAGTTTTTTTTTTATCTGTGGACAGCATTCATTTTTTAAATATACATCTAGAAGTGGGAGCCACTATAGTGTGAGGACTAGATGCTCCGTCGGACACATAAAAATGATTACTAGATTCCTACAGAGAACAGGGTGAAGCCAGAGCACCAGAATGCACCAGGCACATTAACAAGTTAACCTCAAGGGTCAGAATGCTAAAAAAAAAAAGATGACTATTCTGTGCTACTTTATGTGAAGTAAACATTCAGCGTACATTTGACATTAACCATGTTTTTTTAAAGGATATTTTTATACACTATATACTTCGTATTTGGCCGAATAGTTGGTCCCTTTATTCGTATTCGGCCAAATAGTGAAGATCCCTATTTAGTACAGCCCTAATCGTAACCACCAACACTAAGAAAAAAATCCCAGCCCTTATCAGTGATTGAAACCGGAACCTCTAGCACTCGAGGCGGACACCATGCCTTTAGACAACGCAGCCCTCTCATGGCTAATTAAAAAACAATAATAGCAGAAGGCATGGTACCAGAAAGCAGGGGCAGGAGCTGACCAACACGAAGATGGGCACAGAATATAAGTCACTCTTTGAATATACACGAATGAAGGTTTGTTAGTTGTCAAAAGCATACATGTGAAATGGGGGAACTGCCGCGGTGTAGCGGCTAGATGCTCTGCCTGCAGATGAAAAGAGATTTTTACCTTTATATAACTCAGAAATCAGCATCACTCCAATATTTTGAACACGTATATTTACAGGCAGTTTTGGTAAAGTAGCCACACACACACACAAAGTAGACGAATCTATATTACACACACTAATTGAAATATCGGCAAGGGAAGCCTTGAAAATCTCTCTATATATATATATATATATATATATATATATATATATATATATATATATATATATATATATATATATATATATATATATATATATATATATATATATATATATATATATATATATATATATATATATATATATATATATAATAAGACAGCTCTCCACCAGAAGAGAACTAGTCCAGCAGTGAATTTCAATATACTATGGACCCCTAGAAATAGAAAGCTAGATAAGCTTAAGAAGGCTAAATAAAACGTCATGCAGCTCCCATCTGTCTCAGAAACTGAAAACATCAGTGATTTATTAAAACAAATGAAGTTGAACTAAGGAGAAGAATCCAGACCACTCTGTAAGGAGAGGAAAGAAAGACAAAATTGCCATTATTATTATTTGTGTGTGTGTGGATCACAGAAGATATATTTCAAAGCAGGAAACTTGGTGACAACTAGCAAAAATGATAGAAAAAGGGCAAGCAAAGAAATGGATGGCTATCTAGATGGCTGGGCTATATTCATGGGGCAGGACACGAGTACCACCTGTTCCGAGATTATGCTGATCGTTAAGATGGCGAATGATGACCTCTTAAGCTTTTCGGTGTGATGCATGATGATAATGGGCAAGCTAGACTTCTTCGGCTTTCTTTGCCCAAGCATATAATTACACTACTACAGCGGAAAGTTGCCATGATTTTATTTCAAAATCCGCTTCTTTTGTCACATTTTGTTTTTAAAAAAGTGCACCCTCTATTATAATAAATAGGAAATTAATTTTTTTTGACGCACCACAACATGAAGAAGCTGTATTAAAGGGTCGTGGCATTAGGAAGGTTGAGAGCCACTGGTCTAGACCAAAAATGCAGAAAAGAAAGTCCAGCCGCTTTTGAGGCAGAAGAGCAGGTTTTAATTTTTGAGAATTCTCTACAGGGGGATGCTATCGTTTACACATATGGTTCAGTAATTCGCCATGCAAGAAGCTCTTGGGCTTCTACAGCCCAGGTTAGAGGTAGAATTGTGAAGCAAGATTCTGGTTCTGTTACCTTGACCACAAGTAGTCTGACAAGGAGGTCATGGTAGTGAGCAAAGCAATAACATGGCTGGAGACACAGACCGTGCTTTCTCAGTGACTCAATAAGCATGCGCAGGAAGATAGAGAAGGGTTAGATTCGAAGACAGTGGCTGGAGTTCCTAAAGCGGTAGGGGCTGATACATGTCAGTTTCATTTTTGTCCCAGGGCACGCACACGTGCAAGGAAATGAGTAAGCTGATCAGCTTGAAGGTAAAGCTACTGTGGAGGGCGGACAAGATATGGACCATGCTGATATTCTGCATACTCTAGGAGAAGTAAGACACTATCGAGAACCAAGTGATGACTGTGAATCTGCAACAATGACCAGACTACAAGAATAGCATGTTAAAATGGATGTGGCCAGAAAAGAGCACTATGCAGGTAGCAAAAGACGAATGAGAAACCAACAAAGAACTAGTATTGTGAGCCTCTACTGTACTCTGCACGCTGCTTGTTTTACTAAAAAGGGGATCCGAGCACTTAGGGACTGAATGGTTTATTGTGCAATCTGTCAACTAACTAATAACATGCAGTTAATGTCAAATAATTTAAAAACCATTTTCCTACACGCGCACGCACACACAATAACAGGGTCTGCCACACACGTATACAAATGAGCTGAAAAAGAAGTTTATAAACTATGCTTGGTTTCCAGTTTAACCCAACCTACAATAGGCGCCAGTTAACGTCCTGTGAAATAGATGCAGCCAGAATGACGCTGACCACATCGCCCATCGAGTCTCAGTTTGTGTGCAACAGGTCAAACATCTTATGCCCAAGGTGTGAAAATGGTCCTTTAGATACCATTTGGTTTTGACATATTGTGACACAGTTGTCTCTGAAATTGTAAATGCTACATCAACTAACCCAGGTTCTACTTTTTCGGTCACAAGGGTGGCTGGTGATTGTTTATAGACGAGGAAAAAGATGGTCGTGTCGATAGTGGTTATGATGATGACGATGTCTTGCTTGCTGCATGCCTCGCACGTAACTCTGAGGCTTGTATACAAAATGTCTGGAAACAACTGTTCTTGTCTATACTGTATTTATTGTTGTATCTCAGCAATGTTACAAATTAACATCAGTGATATTTTGAAAGGCACTGTGTTCTTCCTAAATACTAAATACTTGTAGGTTCGCGTTGTGTTCTTTATTTCTAGTTACTTTGTAAACTGGTTCTATTGTCTCTGCCACCGGGCTACTAGTGCAGGTTGGGCTAAAAGGTTTGTTATCTAATGCCGTCTATCTACTTATCTATGCTCTCTTCCCTGCTTAATTGGCCGGTACTTGTTTCTTGTTCTCCTCACTCCGTCTCTAGCCTGTCCCTCGTCTGTTCTTTGCTGTCCTCTTTCTTCTGCCTCTGTCTATCTCTGTTTATCCTCTGGCCTGTCTCCGCCTGTGTCTTGTGTCTCCTCTCTGTGTCTATCCTCTGTCTGTCCCCGTCTATCCTCTGGCCTGCCTGTGTCTATCCTCTGGCCTGTCCGTCTCGTGTGTGTGTGTGTCAAAGGTTCCGGTCAATTGTTTATAAAGGGGTTACTAGCCTGCTCCCAGGGGGCTCCTATCCCTCATTGTTTTGCAGATTCTGCAGCTGGCCGGGACATAGGTATCTTAGTTAATTGCTTTGGTGCTGGACAGGGAAAGTCACATGATGTCAAATCAGACGACTCAAAGTACGTGGGAAACAAGAGTAGGGACCTAAGGGGGGGGATATAAGTGCTTGTTAAGCACAAGTTCTAACAATAAGGGTGAAGGCCACAAGGGGTCTTGTCGTGCAAACAGCACAACACTAAAAAGGGGGTAGGGGTACTGACTTTGCTACAATATGTTATCTCTACATCACGCTGCCGTGACCTGGCAGTTATTCCCCTCAGACACATCACGGATGGGAATTAAATCTGGAAAGGATTTCAACAGGTCACATCTCAGATGCCACTTTTTAAAAATAAAGACACCAAAACTAGCGCAAGATGAGCGAATCAGCTGTGTGTACATGTGCACTGGCACCAGAGACAACAGATCACATCCTCCAAGACTATCTCGAATACAACTTTCCTAGGCACAACTTTTGGCCAAGAGAGACGCTGATGGAAGCCAAACTTCACGGGCCGCTAAGCGAATTACAAAAGACTATGTAATTCATAATAGAGACAGCACTGAAGATATCGATAATTTATTTCAAGAGAACGAAAGAAGATACCACATTGTCTTTCTCTAGCACGATTCTCCATACTTTATCCAGCACATCTCATAGAAAATAACTATGTTCTTATATGACAGTCGTATTAATGATCTAATACTGATTATTTAGTAATTCTTTATTCGGTAAGCGTGTTTGTAACAACTAATTAATCAGTCGCAGTTACAGCGTCACGGCAAACGGGTCATCCCATATTTGCCTGGCTCCTGTGCCAGCAAAAACTATATTTAAATAGACTGCAGTTCCCACAAAACTAGCAGCATATATATATATATATACGTTAATTGCTTACGACAGTAGCAAAAAATGCTAATACAAACAGTCTGTTGCCCCTCCTGGCAAAAGTTAGGGGATCTGGAAAAGGGTCGTTTCGTTGCCAGAAAAGCTGTGTGGGACTGGCAACAACCTCAGATTCACCGTACTTGAAGTCACTCATAAGGTAACCCACAGACTCCTATAGTACTATTGGCTCTGGATTGCCATGGGGGACCATAATCAAGCCCTTCTGTAGCTATAAATTTTATCTAAAGATAAATAATATACTGAGTTGAAAACGGGAAATCGTGTTTATGTTTTACGATAAAAACGGGATTAGTTAGTTGGGTTATCTTCATTGCTTTTCGGACATGTCCATATGTGCTCAGATCCTACCTCAGTATGAACCCCGACGTCCGATGGCTAATAGTACCAGTTCTATGTTGATTAACAAGTCGTCTGGTATGCGTCTCGTTTTTTGCTATGCCTATCCTAATTCCCAAGTCTGTCATTCTGGCGAGTGATGTAGATTCAGTACCCCCAAAGTCCTATATTCTTCCCGAAGCAAGCTATTTAATATCCACCCGCCCTTTTTTCCCCTGCTCAGTTTTCCTGTAGGTAACTGGGGTTGATAGGTATTTTACGAGTCCAGGTAGCCCTGAGACAAACAGAGGAATTTAAGTATTTGGGAGCAATTTTTACATCTGACGGAAAACTGGACAGAGAAATTAGCTCCACATGTGCCAAAGCTAATCAAGTAATGGGTCAACTATCTCCCCCGTTGACACACAAGCAGATACATCGGAGTACTAAAGTGAATCTTATCAGAACTATTTTTTGGCCAACACTATGCTATCAATGCCAAACGTGGACACCTACATCCTCCAATGAACGTACAATTGTGACAACAGAGATGAAATGCCTTAGAAGAGCTGCAGGAGTTTCAAGGAAAGACAGAATACGAACTCATGAAATCAGACGAATGCTAGGAATAAAGCCAGTCTTACAGGTCACCAAAGAACAACAAATGAAGTGGTTTGGATACCTAACAAGAATGCCCTGGTACTATCCGCCACAGCGAGCCACACTAAAACGTTACAACGGGTATAGAGCGAGTGGAAGACCTCGGAAAATATGGAGTGGTGGCATTAAGAACAGCCTTACATAAATGAACATCAGTCTTAATAGTGCTCTTGACAGAGCCCATCAACGAACATTACATCTTCCCCCGACACTTCGATGAGGTACAAGGTGGAAAATAAGAAGAAGAAGAAGGTAGCCGTGGTGTTTTTCATTGTTTAACAATGTTATTAAAACCCGAACCACAGCCGCCAAGAAAAGAAAATACGAAACAATTGGATCTTTAGCTGCACGCTACAATACAAATTCTCATCAACACATTTCAGGCATTTCAAAATATATAAACCTATCTAAACTTATAAGGTTTACATAAATCATTATAAGCGATTGTCTATTGTCGAACATATGAAACAGTTAAAACCGATGAGGCTGTCCCGGTGAAAACGAGACGTATGGCCACCCACGTCCGACTTTAGCTATTTATAGATTCGGACGTCGGCCACCCTACCCTATGCAGCATATATCTCTACCCCCCTTCCAAAGCTAATATAAATGCAGAAGAAGTGCGAGTAATAATTAATAAAGTTCATCAGCAACTGAATTATACACAGCCACTATTTGCTAGAAACAGCATGCGTTCTTGTGTAAAAGACAACCGGTCTCAAGTTTTATGTCGATTTGGAATATTGAGGCATTATTTTCTTCATCAAGCATCTTCTATATTTACTATTACTGCTACCTATCCATTGCTACTGCATGTAGCTCATCACATGTACTCCCCGTCTTTTAAAATGCACTTTAGTTCTTTTCTCCACGTGTTTTGTGATTGGCCCCCTTCCCCCCCCCCCCCACCCGTCCCCCATCTTCATCAGTGCAATGAAATTGTAGATATACTGTCCTCTGATTTTCCAAACGTGTGTCCTATCCATATACATGTATTGCATTTAGAATGTTTGGCCAGATTTCTTGTTCATATTGATTTCCTTTACGTCCTTCTTAGGACGTAATTTTTTGTTATTTGAAGCCCCACTCTGGCTTTTGCCAGGGGCCGCAATACAGGCAATCAATATGGCCAATTGTCTGAACGCGGTTTCTGGGACCTCCCCACGGTGATCCTCATTCGCATGGTGGCACTTTGTGTCATCGGGTGTTTATCGCTTGTGTGATGTCCTGGTGGGGTAGAAAGTCAGTCAGTCAGTCTTGTTCATATCCAAACCAAACATGAAATAATTAAGAATACACCATATGTTGCGTTGATGCACATAGACATACGCTGAGAACACGTGCTTCGTTTGTCTGGGACATCCCACAATTAAATCTAAAATTTCTCACAGCTTTCTTCAAACTTGTGTCGCATCAAAGTATCAGGGGAGATGTAATATTCGTTGATGAGCTCTGTCAAGAGCACTATTACTACTGATGTTCATTTTTGTAAGGCTGTTCTTAATACCATCACTCCATATTTTCCGAGGTCTTCCACTCGCTCTATACCCATTGTAACGTTTTAGAGTGGCTTGTTGTGGCAGATAGTACCGGGGCATTTAGGTGTCCAAAGCACTTCATTTGTTGTTCTTTGATGACATGTAAGACTTGCTTTATTCCGCGCATTGTTCTGATTTCGTATTATGTCTTTCCTTGAAACTCCTGCAGCTCTTTTAAGTCATTTCATCTATGTTTTACGTTAATTTGATGAAGTGGGTGTCCACGTTTGGCACTGATAGCATAGTGTTGGCCAAAAAATAGTTCTGATAATATTCACTTTAGTTCTCCGGTGTATCTGCGTGTGTGTCAACAGGGAGATAATTGCCCCACTACTTGATTGGCTCTGGAGTCTGTCGGATGTAAAAATTGCTCCCAAATTCTTAAATTCCTCTGTCTTAAGGTGTTGTTTTTTAAATTTTATTTCCAAACTGTCGTTCTGTCTTCCTATCACAGTTGTCCCTGTCTTTGTATTGTTTGTTTTCATATTATATTCCTCCTCTTAGCTACTAAATTGATTTTGGTGGTTCTGTAGGCATTCCGTACTTTTTGCTATGAGTACCAAGTCGTTGGCGAATTGCAATATCTTCTTTAGCAGTGGTTCTCAACCTATGGGTCGCAACCCTTTCACATGGGTCGCCAAAGACCATCGCAAAACGAATATTCATTCAAGTTATAAAGTAGCGAAAAATTATTGTATGATCGGAGGCTGCCACAACATGAGGAACTGTATTAAAGGGTCACGGTATTAGAAAGGTTAAGAACCACTGCTATATAGCACTTTTTTCTGGAGGGAAGGAAATATGAAAATCAAAGAAAACCATTAACTGACTATATGCATCTCTGTAAATTACATATGACGATAGAAAATGCGACTATTATTTTCCTCACAAAATTAAGGCTCTGAAACGTTAAAGAAAATAATAATTACAACTTTAAAGATTTTTGAAATAACGGGCAAAAAAAAAAAACTCATTTGTGTGTGCTTATTTTAATATCAGAGCCTCTTTAGGCTTTCTTTAAATTGTCTTCGATAGTTTGCTAGGTAACAACAGAAATGAGAAGCTACGCTCGTAATTGCATAATATTCCGGCCGCACCACTTAAAGTCGAATACTGTATCAACATCCGTTACAGGCGATACGCATTCATTTTCCGGTACACGCTGCTGTGAAGTGAATAATATTCGATATTGAGTACTTTAGTCATTTCTTGGTTATCTGCCTGCGAGAAAGCAAGTGTTTGCGAATTTGCGTTGTGTTGGAATTTAAAAATAAAATACATTCAGTAGAAGGTAAGCGAATTTATTTTAATTACATAAGTTAATGTTTAGAAAGTGATAAAACATGTTGAAATTTATATAAACTTTTTTTAAACATGCAATTTCAGTCAGTTGTATTGGGTTTCAGTTGTATTATTGGTTTGTGAGTGACACAGACAAATATAAACTTCTGATTCAGTCTCTACACATTTATTAGGTGTTACATTTGAACAAGCTTGAACACTATCTCAGTATCCTAAATCTCGGACTGAAATAAAAAAAAAATGCTGGTTTTTAACTGACTGATTTTCTACCCCACCAGGACAACACACAAGCGATAAGCACCCGATGACACAAAGTGCCACCATGCGGATAAGGATCACCGTGGAGAGGTCTCAGAAACCGCGTTCAGACATTTTTTTTTTTGTGTGTGTGTTTAAATGTTATTTTAATTTATAGACCCCTTTGCTCCTCCCCCCTTAACAAAAAAAAAAAAAAAAAGCATGTAAGATGTGCTGTGATGTATGCTTCCCCAGAACCTTAATGACCACCAATTATAATTTTCCTGTATATACCCTATGAGAATAGGGTTTGAAAAATAGTCTTTAGACTCATTATATTGCTCCTCTCCACGGAAATCTTAATTTTTTTTAAAAAGTGTTTATTGTTGAAACATATTGTACAAATCTCTTTTGAAACAAAAGCAAAATCAATAAGATGATGTGAATAAAATGCTATTCGTTTGTCAGTGGGCACGATACGTTTCAATGATAATGTACATGCGTTTATTTGACGTGGCGATGATGATTTTATTATTGATGATGTCACCAAGCATCTTTGTTTGTAGGGAGAGAAGGCAGAAAAGGATGTGGGGGCGATAGGGGGTGGGGCGACCGCTCATTGATGCTGGTGACATGTGTTGATGGGCTAACAAAAGCAGCTATGTGATGAGGTGTTAAATGAAAAACATGGGTGGTAGAAAAACAATGCATATTATGATTACCAACAAAACAAAATGACAGGAAATAGGACAGCGAGGCAGAAAAGGACAAATTGGGGCTGGACTTAGAAAGAAAGGGACACCACTCGTATGTTTGTTGGCGAGACAACGTCAAGAGACGTTGTTTTCCTTGAAAATACATATACGCATTGTTTTTGCTCATTTCATTATGTCATACATACATTATACATACATATATACATACATGCTTACATATACAAATATTTATATTGGCTTTTTACCCCACCAGGACATCACACAAGCGATAAACACCCGATGACACAAAGTGCCACCATGCGGATGAGGATCACCGTGGAGAGGTCCCAGAAACCGCGTTCAGACATTTGGCCATAATGATGACCTGCCTATATTGCGGCCCCTGGCAAAAGCCAGAGTGGGGCTTCAAATAACAAAAAATAACGTCCTAAGAAGGACGTAAGATAAGCAGCATCCTATATACATACATTTTATAGCATGTAAAGGGTAGAAACGTGGTGATCATGGTGATGGAATATCGGCGATGAGTATGATGATGATTATATTCATATTACATAAATATACAAATGCATTCATAGCATGTGAAAAAAAAAACATGGTGATCATGGTGGTGGCATATCGGCGATGAGGATGAGGATGATATTACTTTTGGGGAACTCCCCATGCATAATTATATACATTAATGCATTACAAAGTATAATAGAGAAAATGAAAGATGACTGTGGCGATGGCACATCGGCGATGAGGATGATGATGATGTTGTGGCAGGGAAACACTTGTTCCCTGTCCGCCTTAAGGCGAAAAAGACAAACCAGTATGATGATGATGATGGTGGTGGCATGTCGTCAATGGTGGTGATGATGATTACTGAGCCCTAACATCTAGTGCATCAGGAAAAACACTTTCAATTTTATATTTGAACAGCAACATGAACAATTCTTTCGAATAAGTTCTAAATTGGAACTTTGCAAAATTTCTGCAAGTCCAAACAAGGTATCTGTACTGTGGCAGGACCAGAAGGAGTTTGGTGTGCGTGTCCTTGTCAGATTTGGGAATATTGTTGAGAAAGATTGCTGTAAAGAGATTGGTCTCTTTGCCTGCGTGCCTGTTGATTATTTCCCTAAGAAGTGTGTGTGTGTTGGTTTGACTGTAGAGCAGTCGTAGAAGAGGTGGCGCTCAGTCTCCTGTATCTGCTCCCTACACAACTGGCATTTAGCCATGCGCCCAGCGCGGTGGGCTTCTCTTTCTGTCGTGGGAGTCAGATTAAAGAGGAGCCTGTACGTAATTTCTCTGGCCCTGGCTGGTATGCGTTTGTTGTGTAGGTTTGAGAAGGTGATTGCGTAATCCGTGGTGGGAGGCGGCTGCTGCCACTTTATCCGCAGGTGGAGTGGCGGGGCGAGCCTCCGGATTAGGTTTTTGTATATTTTGTGTGTGGGTTCGTGTAGTAAGTGTTCGTTTCCAGGTAGTGAGTGTAAGGCGTTTTTGTAGAAGCTCGGAAGAGCTTCGAAGTGATTGGCACTGCTATTGTCGATCTTCCTCAAGTTATGGATCTTGACTGCTATGTAATATAAAGCTAGGCGATTCGCTTTGGAGAACGTTTCTTTTCTCCTGGATCAGGGTGTGGTGCTTAATAGAATAAATGGTAAAACGGAAGATGAACTTCCTGATGTGTTTATTAATTTCCCTAATGAATTTTTGAGGGGGATCCATTACTGTGGCCAGAAAGAGGATTTTCGACATAATATAGGCGTTCAGACATTTGGCCATAATGATGACCTGCCTATATGGCGGCCCGTGGCAAAAGCCAGAGTGGGGCTCTGTATCACTAATCACTATCACATTGTAAATTTTCGTGACGAAAATAGCAACTTGGCTTTATCACATATTGTCTAGCGTGTCTATTGCTATAAATTTTACTTGCCATCAAGTTAAAAACAATATATTTATTCAATATACTATAACGGTTATATATTTGTAGGTTATAATAAACCACAAATATATATTTAATGCCCGGCTCGCTAGCGCATTTGGTTAAAGCCCTTTGTTTGGTATTAATCCCAGTAAACGGCGACCGGGTGACGAACTCTTGTTGTCATGTCCGGGGCAGACAGAAAGCACACATGGTTTCTAGATACCAAAAATATAAATCTGATTATATATATATATATAAATATGAAAAATGTGAATGTGATTATATATATCTATGAATATGTATGACTATATATGTGATTATATATATATGATATGTGATTTTATATATATATATATATATATATATATATATATATATATATATATATATATATATATATGTGATTATATATATATATGAATATGTGATTTTATATATATATATATATATATATATATATATATATATATATATATATATATATATATATATATATATATATATATATATATAATATTTGATCTCATGACTTCCCCCTATTACTGAAAACAACTAAATCAATTTAAAGGCAAGTTTTCTGCCATCTCAAGGAAACTGAAGGTAGTCAGTCGATTTGTCAGTTACGTTGGACACAAACAAATACTGCAGCTTTGCCAATTCTAATTAGACGCAGGAGTCAGTTTACAGTTCAATAGGGGCGACTGACTTGCTCCCAGGTCGACCCAGCTTAAAATGCTTAGTGTAACTAACTACACAGCGTTATTGTGTTTTAAATCATTTGATTGACATACATAAATATTTCAGTGCCAGATTTTACTAGGCTTCATGCCATCCTCCATTTTCTGCCATTGTCAATAAGAATGTTCAAATTGTAGTTTCTGTCACTAAAATATGAAAAATCGCTAAAGGTTAAAGTTATTTAGGTTAGATTTGCATGCTTTCGACTTTCGTTTTTATGTACCCCAGACACGGAAAATCCAGACAGTTGAATTTTTTGGGGGGCAGTATGTTCATACAGTTACAGTCTTTCATGGACCTCGAAAAATGTTCCATAGGTCTAGGAAAAAAATCATGAAAGGAGTTTTCGGCTCTTTAATGAGCCATCTCGTCTCGACTACCTAGGGATGGTTGAATATTATTTGAAGAAATGTTTATTTGTCAGTCACCTGTTAGGGTAAAGGTACTGCAGATAAACCTTATGTTGACTTCTACTATATCATAGACCCGTATGAGTCGCGTATGGAAGAGAATCACACGTATAAGCTCGAGAAATACAGTGATTTAGCAGCCGGTCTGAGGAGAAACGAGGCGTACACAGTACGGGTCTTTGCCGTCGAAGTGGGAGCGAGAGGCCTCGTTTCCACTTCGCTCTACAATGTGGTTAAAGAACTAGGATTGCGCGGTAATAAACGGAAACGAACACTAAAAAAACTGGGCGAGGTAGCCGAAAGGCCCTCGAGCTGGTTGGACGCAACGCAACAACGTAGGGGACGGGCCTTGGTGAGCTGGTCCGGGTGTCTAGCGGAAAAGGGTTTCTCACCCCTTGAAAGTCCATCGTGTCCGAATTGTCTGGTAGTGATCCTCTGCCACCTGCTAATAAAGTCCAACATGTGTCCGGTAAACCAATCGTAAGCTTGTCGCTCGGTCGTCCAGGTATGCTGACTGTTTTAATTAGGCTGCCGCAACGACTTCTTATCTCACAGTACCTTCTGCAAACCACTAAGTCATCTTGTCTCTATCCGAAAGAAAACACCATCCGGTAATTTCGTGCAGCAGGGTACCAGCCCTGAGCTTCATGAACTCAGGTGGGCCCACTTCCGAAAGTGGGCCGAAACACTTGTCGACGAGGATAATTTATACTGACGACTGGTAGATCCCTGCTGTACTTGCTCCCTGTGAGTTTATTCCCATATATCTCATTGTACAAACAGACTTCTGCACTGCTATTTATCAAGATGACAGGATACCTGTTATCAACGGCAACCCTACAAAATACTTGATGTCATGGCTGCTAAAAGGAGTTCATTCTGTTAAAGATAAAAAACAGGAAGCGGCCTAGATTAGACCAGTTATATCAATTGTGTGAATGTGGCTGTATAACTGAACTCACCCTGTGGAAAGTACTAGCACATTTGTATTTTAATGCATGGTTATAGCACACTGAGATAATTTAACCAAGATGGCTAAACAAGGCAATATATGCCCCAAGAAGTCGGCTGTATTGAACAAAAGGCACACATATCGCAACCACGCTGTCTATGGGCACACATCTTTTCCTCTTCTCTTTATTCTCTGTGATAAGCTCATTATTTGTGTATCCACATGTCTCTTACTGTTTCAGAATGGCATCAACTCATAACGACTCGGCCAGCATGGCATCAACACCCGATGACTCGGCCAGCACGGCATCAACACCCGATGACTCGGCCAGCACAGCATCAGCTCCTGATGACTCGGCCAGCATGGCGTCAATTCCTGATGACTGGGCCAGCATGGCATCAATTCCTGATGACTCGGCCAGCATGGCATCAATTCCTGATGACTCAACCAGCATGGCTATAACGCCTGATGACTCAGCCAGCATGGCTTTAACGCCTGATGACTCGGCCAGCACGGCATCAACACCCGATGACTCGGCCAGCACAGCATTAGCTCCTGATGACTCGGCCAGCATGGCGTCAATTCCTGATGACTCGGCCAGCATGGCGTCAATTCCTGATGACTCGGCCAGCATGGCGTCAATTCCTGATGACTCGGCCAGCATGGCATCAATTCCTGATGACTCAGCCAGCATGGCTTTAACGCCTGATGATGCAGCCATGAACACTTGCACTTGTAAGGAGGTAAGAAAAAAAAGATGACAAAGTACATCATACCACGATCTCATAATAACAAATAAATTTGTTAACAAATAAATAAAACAAGGTTTGCCATAGTCTTCAAGATTGTAAGATGTAATTAAAAAGAGTTTGTGTGAGACTGGCTAAATCACTCTGTAGAAATCAGCATTGCTGGACCAAGCATTCCCTGTGTGGGGGCAATGCCTATGTTTTGCTGTTGAAAAAAATAAATTATAAGACCTTAAAGGGAACAAGTTTGGATCTTGTCTTTCTGTTATTTAAGCTGAGGTCCATTCTTAAATTTTCTCCAATCAGTTAATCTGCCAATTCCTTTAGTTCCTATAAACTGTTACAGTACAGGATAACATTAGATGGTAATAAAGTATGGTATAATTATGATATAATTAGCAAACAAATGAACAGACTTTATTTTAAAGGGTTGAGAATTAGACAGGCAGACTCATCAAACATTTTGTTTTTCAGTTTTAATAATTGACATGTTGTCTCACTGCTGCAGGTATATGAGTTAGATGCACATGCCATGGCAGCTAAAATAATGTGGCGCATTGAGAAGAATAAACAACTCCGAAATGACTTCGAGAATGGGTCATGGGATCAGGGTGAAGTCACACTGGAAGATTATCTTTCACTGTGTATGGAACTGGAGATGGAAGAAGAAGAGCTTGAAAGTGAGTGCTTCGTTTTTCAAATTTTTTTTTCTTTTTAGAAAACATATAGCCTATTTACTTACTATAACACTCATCAGAGATGGTTTAATATTTGTATCAAGATCTGATGGCACCAGGGGTACTGTAGTCAGTATTAGTCTGGCTGCCTGTACATTACAACTCTTGTAGCAACTTTATAAGAATTAACCACACAACTGCACCGGCAACAAAAATCTGCTTTAACTGAGAGTCATACATATAATTACTGCATTCGTTTGCTGGGATTAATACCAAAAATTGCTGTGCTTTTTCAGTGGGATTAATACTCAGAATTGCTCACGCTTTCAATGGAATTAATACCAAAAATTGCATTGCTCTTTCATTGGGAATAACACCCAAAATTGTGTGCACTCTTTTCACTGGAATTGATACCCAAAATTAATAGGTAGACAAGAAGAAACCCTATCAATAAAGTAAATAAAACAAATGAGGGAATTTAAATCTCTGGTAATTTTTCTTCTCTGATGGAAGAATGGATCGAGAAATCATCATGCGATGTGCTAAAGCAAATCAAATTATGGGACAATTAACATTGCTTCTGATGCATGGAAAGATACCTCTATCAACCAAAGCAAATCTCATAAGAACGTTTTTTTGGCCGCCATTGTGCTACCAGTGCGAAACATGGACCCTTATTAAAAGTAATGAGAGGAAAATCGTCGCAACAAAGATATGTCTTAGGAGAGCTGCCGGTGTGACAAGAAGAGATCAAATCAGGAATGAAGAAATTAGAAGACTTTGACTAAAACCAGCCAGTCATGCAATTCATTGGAGAACAACAAATGAGATGGTTTGGCCACCTGACGAGAATGCCCCGGTACCAGCTGCCACAGAGAGCCGCACTGAAGAAATATAAAAAACACAGAGCAAGGGGAAGACCACTCAAGAGATGCAGCAAAATCATAAATCTTGAATTAAGAATTGACATCAAAGCACTCGGGACACCCCCATAAACACTCCACCCCTATCTTTAGCAGCAAAAGAAGAGTTAAACTTCTGATGGCACCAGTAACTGTCTGATTGTATATCCGTCTCGCCCTTCCTTTGAGTGTTGAGCGTCTGCCAGATCCCCTGGGAACTACCCCGCATAGATTCATTTTCCTAAGACCGTAATCATCTGTTTTTGCTTCTGCACTGTTCACTAACCCGCAGAGGGAGCTCACAATGTAAGCGACAGCATCAGGAGCAGTCTAGTAGAAATAAATACTAACGTGTACAATGCATTGGAAAAAGCGCATGGAAGATCCTTACAATACAACTTCCCCTGCACCTCGCTGAGGTAAATAGTGGAAGAGAAGAAGAAGAATATCTAAAATTGGGCAATCTTTCAGTGGGATTAATACCAACAATTACCCAGAGTTGTGTGCTCTTTCTGGCCTTCTTCAGTCTTTCAGTTAAAAGATAAATACATTTTACAAGCTGACACTAACCATGTTGTTACAATAGGTTAAGGATGATACATTTTTTTGCTGTCAATTCATAACAGTTTATTTTTATGCAAAGAGTTACAAGCTCTACTGTAAGCGTTTGTAAAGAAAACACTGCCCATAAAAAAAAAAATTAGCAAAGTTAACATTGTACTTATTACTGTACTGTATTGTAATACCATTTGTATGGTTTTACATTTCTTATTGCAGGACGTAGGATACTTGAGAATGAGGGGCCAATATTACTGGATCCTATGTTAGCCTGGTAAGAAATTTTACCTCTCATATATTCCATCACATAGTTCCCAAAAATAATGTGCCACCTCTCGTATATTCAGTAACATGTATATTTGTCTTTTTTATATTCGCCAGCTGTAAATTCTGATAGAGAATTATGGTTATTCATCAATTTCTTCGAAGGAATTGTTGACCAGGCTTTTTGAATCAGAATAAACTGTTTCTAGGTAGACAATGAAGAGGTGTAGATGGGTTTTGACCAACACGAAATGTGATTCTAATTCACCACCACTACAAATTCACATATATTTCAAAAGAACTGTTATTCTCAATAAGCCAGAGGTTCTCTTCCCCCCCCCCCAATCATTATGAATTTCTTTAATTCGTATGCAGACTAACTGTAGCAGGCTTTTACATCTTCTTATCTTGGCTTAACTACACATCATTCAGAAGACAACTTTATTACTGTAGTGGTGCTAAGAATCGCCTGTTTGTGGGATCCTTCTCAACACTGATACTCCATGAATGCTTGTTGAAATAGCTGTGCTTTAATGTCAGCCTTAGTAACACGATCATTGTAGTTTCAACGGAAACCAGTCATACAGTTTATTACAGAGCAACAAATGAGATGGTCTGACCAAATGAAGAGCATGCCGTATTGCTAACTGCGACAGAACGCCACGCTAAAGAAATATAGTCAATACAGAGCCATGGGAAGGCCATGCAAAATAAGATGTAATGGTATCAAGAACAGCCGTAGAGAAATGAAAACTAACTAATATGACACATCAGAGTGAGCAAATAGAAGACCCCGATGTCTCCTCACAACACTTCGATAAAGCAACTGAAGGAAGTGAAGAAAAAGGCATTCAATGTACATAGATTGAAATTTCCTACCAGCCTATTTCTGGCATAGAGACATATTAATAGTGAATCACATCAATATTAACTAAAGGGTTATGAAACATCTTTGTGATTTTAATTATCACCGGGGAATCACCGTCAAGTGCCTTGCCGACCGACGTTGGTCATCAGGTCTCTCCACAATCCGCGATCAGCAAATAGAGTATTTCAGTTCATGCGTTGACCTCACTCCATGCCATGATAAAAGCTGTCAAAAATCTTCTCACGCTGTCTTCCTCTGTCTCTCTTTCCACAGATCTTTCCAGTGGTCACAACATGTTCCAGTTTCCCTTTCTCATATCATAACCAAAAAACGAAGACTGTCTCTCTCTCATTTTCGAGATAAGCTGTCTTCGAGCCCCGGCCTTTTTCAAAACATCTGGGTTGCTCTTCTTCTTTATCTCTGCGTTACATCTTCCATCGGATGTTATCCTTATGCCTAGATGCTTAAATTGTTGTACTTGTTTGAAAATAACACTTTTGACGTCTATTTGCACATAGGCACTATTCGCACAGCGCTTGAAAACCTTCACCTTAGTTTTCTTCAGATTTTCCACCATTTCCACTTCCTCTCATAAGCTTAGGGGTGTCTGTCACACTTTCTTTGGCTGCTTCACTGCAGTTCTCTTTATCTTCCACATCTGTTCTACTTCTAGTCTACCATGGAGTCTGTAGAAAATTAGTTCTGGCAGTCCTGTTGCATGCCCCCTGTCTGAGGCGTCCAAGTAGGTTGTTGGTCCACTTTTACAGAAAGGTCTTGCATGCTCTCCTAGCCTTAACCTTACAGGGTTTAGAGATCACGACTGAACATGGTAGGTGATCACTACTATGGTCATTCAAGACAGCTCATTTAACATCTAAACACGACGACTGGGAAACAAATGTCAATTCAATGGCTGTGTTTGCATCGCTAGTCTCATTGCCATTCTGGTCGGCCTTCGATAATTGATTCAGACCACATCGGAGTCAACCATGGCCTTTACAAAGGCAATGCTCTGTCGGTTTTTTCGCTGCTGTTCCATTCTCAGTTCATTGCACTTAAATCCCCACAGACGAGCAACCTATCATCTGGTAACTCCTCCAATTCCTTGAGCTCGTACCATTGTTTTCCTACTGACAAAAAAAAAAAAAAAAAAGTCTTCCGTGGCATATACATTTATGAGGTTCCAACTTGAGCGTCCAATTTCCACCTGTATCCATTGAACCTCTTTCCCACAGTGATTCCATCGTTGATTCAAGTCAAGCACCACACGCTTCACTCTCTCCTTCGCCAACAGGCCTTGTCCATGTCTCTCCTGTCCAATAGGGTTTCTGTAAATAACGTATCCGGGGCAATGATACCTGTCTGTATTTAGCTCCTGGAGCATGATGACATTAAAATAAATATCAGCCTCTCCAGACAGCCAGACAGTGAAAATTTTGTTTTTATTTTAATTCCAAATTTTCACAAAACTTCAATTTCTTTTAGTTTGATATTGTCTGGTCCAGGTGCCTTTCCTTTTATTTTCTTCATAAGATTCAATGCAACCTCTGCAGAATTTCTTATGCCATCCATTTCTTTTTCTTTTTGCGACTCTGTCGGATGAAGAAACTCTGTTGATGTCTGATAAATTGACCTGTGCAGCATATTCCATTGTTTATCAATAGTTTGTATTATTTTCATGGCCTTATATCTATTTTGAACTGCGACACTACTGTACCTTAATTTCTTATCCGCTATAAGTATTCCTAAATTTAATTTGTTTAGTGGGGTCTTCTTTATAGTCTTCACTTTAGCAATCTGCTCCTGGTCTAGACTTTGCTCCAATTAAACTGCTTCTCCATTGTTTTTTAAATCAATATATAATTGGGAAAATACAGTTAACTGGGTATTATTTAGATAAATTAAGGCAGACAGCCATAGTCAGATGCTTGCCTGTCCAAAAGTCTAAGCTTCCAAGAATTCATTTTTAAATAATGGGTTAAAAAATATTTGTCCAACATTGCTCCATCCTGAACTAAGTACCAGACTATGACTTGGGCAACTCTTATGTTGAACAAATCACCTGTTATGTTGACCAAGTCACCTATTACGTGCTGACTGGTCTATGAAATAAGTCTGGCACTATTATGTCCACTGGCGGGAAAATGGTCCTTAGTCCTTTTGCTCAGAGAAGCCAAAAAGAAAAAAAGAAAAAACAACTGACACTTCCAACTCCACTTCAATGTCACTTTTCCGACTTACCTATAATGAGATGTTTGCAAAATGCATAATTAAAGCACTAAAAATAAAACTGAATGACTGAACATGATCACCAATCATTAAGATTGTTTAGGGAAGTATTCTGGAACTTTGATAATGTATGTGTTTAGGTGAATGTGTACGCTGAATGGTGTAAACCTTGAGCAAAAGTAGTACTTTGTCAGCCTCTACAGTGATTGTCCATTTTCATTGCAGGTTAACTATGTCTAGAAGACCCAGAGGATGCGTCTAGAAGTGTGTGTACAGTGGGCATGGCCGAGCAAAAGAACAAGAACAGCAGCTATGCACCAGTCCACTGAGTTAGTTAGGACCGATTACAGGCTCTACGACTGAAATTTAATGATAAAATGTGGAGTGATATTCTCCATTATCAAACTTTGTTACAATAAATTTTCTTAATTTAAATTTGCAGTGTTGTGAGTTTCATTTTAGACATAATAAGTTTTATATCTATGGACAGCATTCATTTTTTTTTAAATATACATTTAGAGGTGGGAGCCACCATAGTGTGGGACTACCAAGTGTTCAGGGTGTAAAACTTGCTCTAATCACATACAAGAGTTCCCCCAGAAAAAAAAAAATTATTACTGGGTTCCTACAGAGAACAGGGGAAAGCCAACGACAACTAGAGCACTAGAAAACACCAGGCACAGTAACAAGTTAACAACTACAATAGTTACATGTCCAATCGTAACTACCAACACTTAGAACGCTGAAAGACACACTGCTCCTAAGAATGATGTGATAGTGTGATCAGTCTCTTTTTTATGGATGAACACATAAAGAAACACTGTTAATCTACTAGATGCCAAGAATGCCACATTGGCATTCTATCCCAACATGGACCAAAACACCCTGATGAACTATGTACAGGTGCTTGCTACGGCATATCTGTACCTGATCGTGCAGATACACCTAGGTGATGTCCTTTGATAGTCTGTGATGGTTTTCCATCTAACAGACCCTGCCACAATTCAAAACAGATTCACCACTTAGTGAGAAGAATCCAGACTTCCATACCTAGTTAAATTTATTCAACAGTGAGACTTGAACAATTAACGCACTAACCAATGATGCAGAGGCAGACAAGAAAGACGTTTTTTTTATGAACAACTGCAGGATGAAGCTGACAAGATTCCAATGATTTGTAAGCACCCATGGCCTTTGATTTGACTGTAAACATATTTCAACATTTCTAACAATGTATTGCTATTTATTTGTTAACTTGTAGTGTTTCCTAAGAGGGGGATATGTTGAATGTTGAAATAAGAATCGACATCGTAGCACTCGAACCACTCCCATAAGCGTTCCATCCCCATCTTCAGCAGCAAGTGAAGAGTTTCAATTCCGATGGCGTCAGTAACTGTCTGATTGTATATCCGTCTCGCCCTTACCCTGAGCGTTGAGCGTCTGCCAGATCCCCTAGGTAACACCTCGCAATACCATTCTCCTCGGACCTTAATTATCTATCTGTGCCTCCGCGCTGTTCACTCGCTCCTAAAGGGGCCTCATAATATCTAACTTGTCATACATCAATTCACCACCAAGTGCTGCAGAGCAGGCCAGTTTATCTGCCTGCTCATTTCCTAACACACCGGTATGACCTGGAGAAAATATCCAAAGGACGCTAACTACCCAGGACCTCTGAATTGATGCTTGCCACTCTGCGCGCAGCATGCTTGTCTTCACCTTTCTCAACATACTCTGTGAGTCAGTTACAATCACGGTATGTGTGTACAGTTGATTCTCAAGCCAGCGGAAGGCAGCAGTGACTGCCTCAACCTCCATTCTCAAACTAAACGTGATGTCACAAGCAAGGCTTGGTTGCACTAAGCGACGTCCATTCGCTTTTGCTATAAACCATCCATACACTTCGTCTGCCTCAACACAGAGCCATCTGTATAGATAATCACATCACTTGGGCGGGAGTTGTCATGAATCATTTGTTGAACTTCTGATTCTGCAACACCAGCTGGCCAGTCTCTGCACTCACGATCTAAAGTGATTAGAACCCTATACAAGTCTGAAACTTGTCCAGAGCTACCTTGACGCACTCCTCTCCTCGCTCAAATTTATCAAGCCTGCACACATGTCCAATTGTGTCTTCTGCTTGTGCCATCCAAAACCTTCCTCTTTTCAGTCTGTGACCCTTAGCTCTATCCAGGGCTTCGTGCAAGAGGTGCTCTTTGTCTGCAGCTACTCTGAGATATGACTTTGCTAGCAAAACTTTGAGCCTATCTGCAATAGTAGGCAGTGCAAGTATACATCGCAAACAAACTACCAGAGTATCTCTTGTACATCTCAGAATTACTAGCATGGCTTCTTTCTGTATGCGTTCAAGTTTCATCAGCTGACTCTTTGATATAGTAAGCAATTTAAGTCCATAATCCATCACCGACAGGACCACACGCTGGAACATTGTGAACAGCTTTCTTTGTTAAATATCCATTGCTGCCACAATCTTGAGATCATTGAGTCATTTCTGGCATTTCACCGCAACTGAGTCCACATAATCCCTAGAGGACAGGCTTCTACTGTTATTAATTGTGAGGATTTGAACATTAGCTCTTACAATTCCATTGTCCAGGGAGCACCACAAAAACAGCCGCATTTTTCTGTAAGTATTGATGGTCCCTTTAGGTTTATGCTACGTTCCTCAATTATAGAAACTCTAATCCATCAAATAACTCGTTTCTATATTCATCCCAACGCTTGAAGATATTCTCCTTTTCTAATAAAACACGTTTTTGATTTCAAACACTCCGTGTTTACTCAGTTTTCTTCCTATCAGTTTATGTGTGCACGTTTTTAAATTCCTAATTTTAGTTAATTTTGTTGCACTGTTCATGTAACCAATTTTCTTTTGCTTTGACGTATTTAGACCTCATTTCTTTATATTCTAAGGCGGCTATTTGGGTATAATGTCATAAGATTCAAACAGCTACAAATCCCGGAATACCCCGTTCAACTGTATGTGCAACCACCAGTCCAGTGTGGGTGGGTTGCATGTCTATGCCAGGGTATAAAGGTGATGACTTTGTGCTTTTATAGACCAGTCGTCAATATCACTTTTACTTCCCATAATATATTCCCCATATTATTGGTCTGCTTAAGAGCCGAAGTCGTTTTAAAAAATCTAGCAAACTTTACCCAGCCGAAAACCCCGAAACCTGCAGGTGGTGTACAGACCAGTGTTGCCACTTTTCTTCAGTGTTGCCACTTTTCTTTGACAAAAAATATCCAAAACGGTGTCAAAAAATATCTAAAAAGATCTAAATCTGCGTGGAAAAGATCTAGAAAAAGTATCCAAATTGAAAAAGTCAAAACTTACATAGCTTTTGTTATGACTTACCCTACATAATCATGTCCTCACCTTCAGTGATGTCTGCCTCACAAGATCCACAGGATAAACTTAGCTTGGATAAATAAGTTGAAGCTTCAGATCCAAAATGACCCTGGTATGCTTTCCCTGTTCAAATTTCTTTATATGTGGAACAGTAGGCTTATTTCTCTAGTCTCATCAGGCCGAATTTTAATTTGCACGATAGCATTTAAGAGGTCACATTTCATCCTGTTTTTTAGGTTAGATTTGATATAATTCCTATCACTGAAAACTCTTTCTACGTCAGCATTTGAGTGGGGTAGAATCATGGCAGACATGGCACTTTAAAGAGCTTACAGAATGGACTGTTTGATGAGGCATCTTTAAATTGTCTCACTTCACTCCAAAACGCTTTAGTTTCTGTTTTGTTTGTCCATTCAGCTAACTTTATTTTGGTTAACTGATATTCTGCTTCCGCGACACTATTATCAGTAGCCCCCAAAAATTTCATAACTTTACATTTAGGTACGTCCTTTATTGGCTGAAGTACGTTGCTCACAGAAAAAAGTGAAATATTTTTCAAAACATCTAGATTTTCAGGAAGTCTCTGTTTCAATTGCTTCAATAATGAGATAAGGAAATCTTGACAGTGTTTTCTTAAGTTGTTCTCTTCATTCTCTGTTAATAGTCCTTTTGTTTTTAAATCATCAATTTTTTATTCGATTTAATATCCAAGGTGTGGCTTAGGAGCCAAATAGCTCTCTATAGTGCAAGTGAGCAAAACAGCTTTAGAAGTTGGCAACACCAGTCTTTTACCGAGTGAAATAGCAAGATGAGATCATCAAGTAATTTAACTTTATCAACAAGTTTAGATTCGAACAGTTTATTAACTTTTTGCACTTCCATTAGAATAGGTTATAAAAAGAGAATAAATGACAATTTTTTTTCATCACTGTACATTCCATATAGTATTTCAGCTGTGTAGCACTTTTCACTTTGTCTTGTTATTTCAAAGTGTGTCTTCAACTTCAGCCATTGCTTCATAATTCTTTCAACAGCTGGTTCAATTGATAACCATCTAGTTTTGCAATCTGACAGAATTTTCGGTGGTGCGGAACCATAATTCAAGGCTGTTTATAATGTATTGTATTGCTGTTGTCTGACAAATTATTTGGAAAACCAGTAAAGTGTTTCAGCAATAAGGTATTCCAAATTCCTTGGTAAATATTTAGATGAAGCATGTGATAATGCTAGCTGCAATGAATGACGCATACATTTTATAAGTATTAACGATGGGTTAGCTTCCTTCAACTTGGCATAAACGCCATTGTTTATACCAACCATCAATGAGGCATTATCAGTACCAATTACAGCCAAATTCTTCAAGCCTAACTGTTTGCTGATTAAAAGGTCCTTCAGTTCCTAAACTATACTTTCTACATCACACTTTTCAAATTGAACTAGTCCAAGATTTTTTACAAATCGATCAAATGGTCACAGTTTGAAATTACGCAGTGACAAATTAAAAACGTTGCGACTGATACTTCAACTTTTGATGATTCATTTATCAGTATAGTTCTGAAAACAGATGTCAGCGGTGTAATATCTTTAAATGAAACTGCAGTTTTATACTTTTTTAGTCTCTGCATGACTCTTTGAGTGTTGTATTTTCGCTTTAATTTCACACTTGCAGTACTTACAACAATCTTTGTTCATATCCCCAGTTTTTAATTTTGTCATCATGCAACCACTCTTTCCAAATTGTTTGCTCATACTTTACTTTTGGCGTGTTGAAAGGTTTTTTCAAAGTAAAAGCCACATAAGAAGGTGAGCAATTATTTATCACATGAAAAAGAAACGCAAAGTCAGCACAGAGAGAATACGGTTGAAACAAAGTTAGTATGATTTACGCGCGTTTTTATTAATCAGTACTGGGGCTGCCAGATATTTGTGCGTTGACCGTAGTTAGAGTTCAAAGTTCAAGTAATGGCAGTTGTCACAATGTACGTGCCAGACCAAAGCAAAAATATTGTAATAAGTATTTTGCACAATAATTATTAAATTGACAATGAAAGAAAAAAAAATCTATAAAATATCCAACTCCATATGAAAAGTATCTAGAAAAATATTTTGGATCTAAACGTCGAAAACAGTATCTAAATGCAATGAAAAAGATCTAA
Source organism: Candidula unifasciata (assembly GCA_905116865.2). Lineage (NCBI taxonomy): Eukaryota > Metazoa > Mollusca > Gastropoda > Stylommatophora > Geomitridae > Candidula > Candidula unifasciata. The sequence goes on along the minus strand of CAJHNH020002223.1, from coordinate 1,271,725 downwards.
ATTTGGATATAAAAGATCCAAAGTGGCAACACTGCTTTTCTTTGACAAAAAATATCCAAAACGGTGTCAAAAAATATTTAAAAAGATCTAAATCTGCGTGGAAAAGATCTAGAAAAAATATCCAAATTGAAAAAGTCAAAAATTACATAGCTTTTGTTATGACTTACCCTACATAATCATGTCCTCATCTTCACTGATGTCTGCCTCACAAGATCCACAGGATAAACTTAGCTTGGATAATGAAGTTTAAGCTTCAGATCCAAAATGACCCGGGTATGCTTTAGCTGTTCAAATTTTTTTATAAGTGGAACAGTAGGCTTATTTCTCTAGTCTCATCAGGCCGAATTTTAATGGCACGAAAGCATTTAAGAGATCAAATTTCATTCTGTTTTTTTTTCCGGTTAGATTTGATTTAATTCCTAGCACTGAAAACTCTTTCTACGTCAGCATTTGAGTGGGGTAGTATCATGGCAGACAGGGCACTTTAAAGAGCTTACAGAATGGTCTGTTTGATGAGGCATCTTTAAATTGTCTCACTTCACTCCAAAACGCTTTAATTTCTGTTTTGTTTGTCCATTCAGCTAACTTTATTTTGGTTAACTGATATTCTGCTTCCGCGACACTATTATCAGTAGCCCCTAAAAATTTCATAACTTTAAAATATTTAGGTATGTCCTTTATTGGCTGAAGTATGTTGCTCACAGAAAAAGGTGAAATATTTTTCAAAACATCTAGATTTTCAGGAAGTCTCTGCTTCAATTGCTTTAATAATGAGATAAGGAAATCTTGTCAGCGTTTTCTTAAGTTGTTCTCTGTTAACAGTCCTTTTGTTTTTAAATCATCAATTTTTGATTCGATTTAATATCCAAGGTGTGGCTTAGGAGCCAAATAGATCTATATAGTGCAAATCAGCTTTAGAAGTTGGCAACACCAGTATTTTACCGAGTGAAATAGCAAGGTGAGATCATCAAGTAATTTAATTTATCAACAAGTTTAGACTCGAACAGTTTATTAACTTTTTGCACTTCCATTAGAATAGGTTATAAAAAGAGAATGAATAACAATTTTTTTTTTTCATCACTGTACATTCCATATAGTATTTCAGCTGTGTAGCACTTTTCACTTTGTCTTGTTATTTCAAAGTGTGTCTTCAACTTCAGCCATTGCTTCATAATTCTTTCAACAGCTGGTTAAATTGATAACCATCTAGTTTTGCAATCTGACAGAATTTTCAAGGCTGTATATAATGTATTGTATTGCTGTTGTCTGACAAAGGATTTGGAAAACCAGTAAAGTGTTTCAGCAGTAGAGTATTCCACATTCCTTGGTAAATATTTAGATGAAGTATGTGATAATGCTAGCTGCAATGAATGACGCATACATTTTATAAGTATTAACGATGGGTTAGCTTCCTTCAACTTGGCATAAACGCCATTGTTTATACCAACCATCACCGAGGCATTATCAGTACCAATTACAGCCAAATTCTTCAAGCCTAACTGTTTGCTGATTAAAAGGTCCTTCAGTTCCTAAACTATACTTTCTACACCACACTTTTCAAGTTGAACTAGTCCAAGATTTTTTACAAATCGATCAAATGGTCAGAGTTTGACATTGCGCAGTGACAAATTAAAAACATTGCGACTGATACTTCAACTTTTGATGATTCATTTTTCAGTATAGTTCTAAAAACAGATGTCAGCGGTGTAATATCTTTAAATGAAACTGCAGTTTTATGCTTTTTAAGTCTCTGCATGACTCTTTGAGTTTTGTATTTTCGCTTTAATTTCACACTTGCAGTACTTACAACAAGCTTTGATCAAATCCCCAGTTTTAAAATGTTGTCATCAGCCAACCACTCTTTCCAAATTTTTTGCTCATACTTTACTTTTGGCATGTTAAAGTTTTTTTCAAAGTGAAAGCCACATAAGAAGGTAAGCAATTATTTTTTTAAATCACATGAAAAATAAACGCAAAGTCAGCACAGTGAGGATACAGTTGAAACAAAGTTAGTATGATTAACGCGCGTTTTTATTAATCAGTACCGGGGCTGCCAGATATTTGTGTGTTGACCCCAGTGAGAGTTCAAAGTTCAAGTAATGGCAGTTGTCACAATGTACGTGCCAGACCAGAACAAAAATATTGTATTAAATATTTTACACAGTAATTATTAAATTGACAATGAAAGAAAAATTCTATAAAATATCTAACTCATATGAAAAGTATCTAGAAAATATTTACGATCTAAACGTCAGTATCTAAAAGAAATGGGAAAAAATCTAAATTTGGATATAAAAGATCCAAAGTGGCAACACTGGTGCAGACATCAGGATTGCCATATTGATTTTTTTTGACGCCAGGTTCCTTAAATTTGGCGCATTTGAAATGTAGCTGGTTTAAGATAATGAGCTGGCCTATTTTGGTGTTTGGGTCTTTCTGGCTTTTCTTAACAAGATGTGCTCACATTTTCTTCATAGTTCCTATGTGACAAACACGCAGATTTACTAAAAGCAATGTAAGCCTACAGTTAACATCTTTATTTCAGTTTGTCTTTGTTGGGATACCTGGTACGGACTAACGGTGATTCCCGCCATTTCTTATTGTATGATATGTTGTCTTACAAAACGGATCGTGACTGCGATAAACCAAGACCCCCTGTAAATCAACTATAATAAAGCAGGTCATGGATCAACCATCGCAAGTTCACACTTCATGCGATACGGAGTCACGCAGCCTGGAAGACTTATCTTTGCTGGTTGTGGGAGTTTTCTGGGAAAACACGTTAATGTACTAGAATAAATGCGGGATATAAAACCAAAACCCACCATTGACAACCAAGTGATTAAAACTGTTCAGATACTACTTAGCAAAATAAAATAAAGATGATATAGATATATTTCTATCTGTGATACCGTAAATTGTATCAATAAATAGTAACATAGCATATAACTAAATGTTCATGCCTAATAAAAATAATTTAAAAAAAAATATTATACACTCTTCGGTCATGTCATAATTAGACAACTAGAGTGCATCGTGACGGTGGGCAAGTTAGTGGAGAGGTAGAGGGAGATTGAAGAAGAAGATTTTGGACAGTTAACAATTATGGCATGGAACATCATCTGCATAATTGATTTAAAGTACACGAGACAAAGGGTTGTGGGTAGACGTGACTTCATATGCTACACAGAATTCCAAAGAAATTTGACTTAAAACTTCAACAAAATGGGGAAGCAGAAAAACGTGCACAAAACAACACAAAAAACGTAGCGTTTCCGCCGGGCAGCCTTTGTCAAACTACACAAAAATGCTACATAGCATGGACTATAGGTAGAAGTATTTATAAACTAGCGTTTCTAGGACATCCGCTAACTTTTTATATATTTAGAACATTAATTAAGAGGTGTAGCAGCCGGCCAAAGCTGACTACAACCTCCCCTCGATAAATTGTTTGCAAACCGGTTTGTGACTGACTGACTGACTGACTGACAAACGATAAACACCCGATGACACAAAGTGCCACCATGTGGATGAGGATCGCCGTGGAGAGCTCCCATAACCGCGTTCAGACAATTGGCTATATTTATGGCTCACCTATATTGCGGCCCAAGGACCGTTTGGTTACGACTAAATCTGCTTATTTGTAGCGGAAACTACGCTGAATCTTTTGTACAATGCATTATGGAAAGATGTCAAGTATTTCTGTTGATTTATTAGTTTCAACAAAGCCCTATCCTGTTACTTATGTTTGCGTTCGACTGATTACTAAAAAGCATCTGACATTTAAATTGAAAAGCAGGATGACAACTCCATAGACTAAAGCATTCACAGTTTAGCAGGTTAATTTCTTTAGTAATAATGCAGAGTGACCTTATTGGTGATATTCGGAACAAGAAACACACCATCATTATAGATGAGTTGCAAAGATTTCATCCCACCTAAGAAAATACTCAAAAGATTTTACCATCCGAAAAGGTTTACGCTGTGTCTTTCACTTGTTCCAGTGAGGATGGTAGTGATGAATTCAATCTATAGCTTTTGATGTGAAGCGAGTACAATGTTACATTTTATCTGGCATTTTCTGGCATATTTTGAGCAATCGTTTGGCATAAAATAAAGTTGTTTTTTTTTTTTTAAATCTGGCAACCCTGACAAGTGGTCTGCTGTAACCCAAACATTGCCGGCACCCGCTGTTGTAGCAATGGCGACTTCTATTTACGATCTGCTGGGTGTTATCGCCGACTTAGACGCAGCACTCAGCGACAACACCGTCGACCGCAAGCAGGCAATTCCGACACATTTGAAAACAGTTGACAAGCTTAATTATCGTGTTCCTGATTTTAAACCAGGTACGTTACGTCACTTTACTTTTACTTCAGTTTAAAAAAAAAAAAATCTTGACTTGTCAAATATTCAAATATTATTATTAAAATTAAGTTTGTTATGAAAGAATATCCATCTAGGGTGGTAGTAGTGAGTGATGACGATTGCCTTATAATTCTTTGAGTCCTAGTGGTTTTAGCATGAGAGGCCCAAGGGGTGGTAATGCATTTTTTAATTAAAGTTCACAAGTGTAACACATTAAAAGGCTCTCCTTTAAATACCGATCGTTAGCTGGAAAGCTGACGGTCGCTTACTTAGTGGGAGTTCACTCCCTTGGTTGCAGTGCAAATACGGACCGTACAGAGGAGACGAAACAAATGACATACTTACCTATCATCATTTGGTTGCGTAGTCATCATACGGTTGCGTAGGGTTAGGGATAGGGTTAGCGTTAAGGGTAGGGTTAGGGTTAGATATGAAAATTTTGACGTAGGAGTTCCAAATAATGGCCGACAATGTGATGCTTGTGGGAGTGGCGCCACTGGAATTCTCCTAAATATGACGGCAATAGCGCGCGGCTGGTGCCCAATTGATGGCGAATTGTCCGTTTGAGTAGCATCCAGAGTCCTTCGATTGTTTGGATGTGTATGTGACTGTGCGCGACGTCGACGAAGTTGGTCTGGTGGACTACAACCTCGTGCAGATAGATGCCATGCCTTAAGTTTGCGACGTTGCTGTAGCCTTACCAAGCATCAGTCACGATGGTCGTTCCCGGCAGGACGCAATCTTTTATGATCCTCTCCAATGTCGCCGCATCTCGTCTTCGCACAAGCTCCAAGTAGCAACGGCCAGTCTCACGCTCTACTAGCCCGACGATCCAACGACCGTGACGGATGCGACCGCGCTGATACTTTCGTCGGAAGAAGTAGCTCTCGTCTACTTCAACCACGACAGATCTGCCGGTCTCATCGAGTCCTCCCAACTCTACGGTGTGTCTCAACATCCAATTATAGCATTCCTGTCGGAAATAATTGGTGTAGTTTACAATGGTGGCCCAGGACGTGAGTCTCTCGAAGACCATGACAGTCGTTGAACTTACGCCGTAGAGCCAGTAGTACATCATCATGAGTATTTTCTCGGTCGGCATTTCGCAGTTGGCGAAAAACGACCCGGTGCGAACGCTACACCGAGTATGACAACGATAACAGTATCTGTCGCTGCAGTCCTGCCGAGGCACTAGGGACATAGGTCGGTTGCACGAGGAACATACTTGCATGTTCCTTATAAGACTATGCTCAGCTAGCCACCGCAACCACGCAAACTTATCGGTCATTAAGGCAGATCTGCAGGAGTCACATCCCTGGCAACTAAGTCGTGCGTCGCAAGAACGTGATTACTAAAGTGAGTCGGAGCTCGATGTCTAACTGCCATGTTGACCTTGTTTTTTGATTCGTGGCAGACCATACTAATTCAATAACATATTTTTGCGTGGCAGGTCGACCCAGCCTAAAGTGGGTACCGGGATGGCTGTCCTGGGGAAGTAAAGACGGCTGGCATAATGCTGACCACATTACCCACCTAGTGCCGATTGGTCTGTAAAAATATGGGATGCTCTTCCCATTTGCCCGATGCACCTAAGGCGTGAAAAGGGATCTTTACTTTCTTTCCTTACACATATTATTATTATACATCTAAGTGACCAGGAATTGTTGAGGAATAATTACAGAATACAGCTGCAACAAATAAATGTGTTAGTAGTTAAATATTAGTAAATAAACAGACGGTATGTTTACAAAAATTAGTGAAATAAAAAAAAAATGTCCATTTACCACCATGTCACTCAAGGAAAACTGGTTAAAATATTTCCAAAATGAATCAAAAATGAATATGAACCACTTTTTAATGTATAAGTAAAATATAAACTCAATCTATACATTAGATTTTGTTCAAGAGAATCCTTTGATGCATTATAACAGAGCACCATTATTTGGTAAAGAAAACTGACTCCTACAATAATAAGTATCTTCACACAAAATGAAGTTTATATAACACTCAATTTGCCTGTAATTTTATAGCTATGTTCCTAAAAAATAAGGGTAAAAGCACTAGAACTAACTGACACTGAAGAAAATAGTCTTTTCATTATTGTTTATTCTATTTGTGCCAGCTGACTTTACTATCGTTGTACCCTTTGGTACACATAAGACATATCCCTCATCAGTTTGACTCTATAAATAACTGAAGCATGTCTAATTCGCAATGTTATCTATCTAACTTTGGATAAGTTGGGGAACTCGGTGGTAACAAATTAGCGCATGATGCGTTTCCTGAAACTCAAAGAATAATTTGGCTATACTTTGTGAGCGTAACCAATTTTATTTAGCTTATGAGAGAAAATCTAAACTACTTCAAGTCACAACCAAGAAACTCTAGACAGTATGATAACCAGGAGAAGATGGAAATGGCTTGGCCACGTTATGAGATATACCTGCTAAAACAGCTCTCGTATGGATACCAAAGGGAAAGAGAAAGGATACAAAGCAGAGGCAGACCTATGCAAACGTGGATGAAAGACATTAAAGATGTGTTGGCTATGAAAGCATATCAGGCTGGGGAATTGGCTATAGAAAGAGAGACTGTTGACAAGAGCGACTTTCTGTAACGATCTGCTGATTGATAATGATGATGTTTAAGTATTTCAGTTGACAATTTGTATCTCTAATGCATATTTACATTATTTGTTTTCAGATTTAGACTGGTTGAATGTCTCAGAGCCTTTGACATTTAGTAATCATCTGAAAGGACAAATTGTAATCTTAGACTTCTTCACCTACTGCTGCATCAACTGCATGCACATATTACCAGATTTAGAAGCTGTCGAGAAGGAGTTCCCACCACAATCTGGCGTGGTCGTAATAGGTGTGCATTCTGCAAAGTTTCTCAATGAAAAAGTGACTGCCAATATACTTAGTGCTGTGCTGAGGTACAATATTCAGCATCCTGTAGTCAATGACAGTGATGCACAAATGTGGCAGGTAAGACTTTAAACCAAGGGTGGGCAAACTATGGCCCTTGGGCCAAAACTGGCTCGCTGAGCAGTTGTTAGTGGCCCGTGAACCTGGTGTAAAATTGCTATAAAATCTGGCACTTGAGCTCACAAAATAGCAGAGCAAATAACCAGCTTGAACAAAGACATTTAGGAAATGTTTGGAAGGGCTTCAGTGGGGGGAATGTTTCTGGTCAGAAGCATAGCGAGATATTATAATCTTAGAGCTACAACAGTATTGTGTCACAAGGAAATCTGGGTGCTATGTTTATAATAGGATTTTGTTTCTGTGACCCACAATCAGGTTTTTAATTCTAAATTTGGCCAGTGGATCAGAAACAACTTTAACCCGGCTTTAAAATAATATGCTAGTTTATTTATTATATGGTATACGCTGTGAAAACAAAAGTAAGGTTCCGTTTTCTATTTCTTTAGACCTCTTGGTTGTTTTGTGCTGGCCACATAATTTTTATAGACCAGTGGGCACTTGCTGTGTGATGTCAGTGTTGTGTTGGCCACCTTTATTTCCCAAGATGTTTCCAGGTACTCATTTGAGGCTAGAACTACCATGGAACCCAGATTTGTATTAAAATTGACAGCTTCAGATCTATGATCACTGTGACTGTAGATAAGCATGTATATGTTGTGTACTTGTCACTAAAAGGGGAAAGTAATCCCAAAAAATGTCTGGTGCAAGACCTTTATTGATGGAAACTTATATCTTCTTAGCATTCACCAGCTGTAAACTCTGAAAAAAGCTTTGATTGTTCGTCCACTCCTTATTTGTTTGCAGACTGTGGTTCTTTGCCAGTCAGGCAGTTGCCCTCTTATCTCGAACGAAACATGTCTGGTTAGTCGCCGTTTACAACAGGCTTGTCAAAGGGGGCAGTGGGTGTATTCTTGCCCACCCCCCTGGAACCCACACTGGCAGAAATTGAAAGGGAACATAAAATGTAACATGATAGGATTCTAATGCCCAGCTGGACATTAGGTTCGAGTCTATTGGCCGTCAAATAACTAAAACCGGGATAGGAAAAATTTCCGAGGCCTCGTTCCAGCCAGTCTGTATGTGCTTTGCTTATACTTAACTTCAGGAGTCTCTTTGGATATGTGGTCAAGCTGTTTGCCTTGCGCTGTGCATGTCATGCGTTCATTTTTTAATCGAGATCCCTTGTGATCATTGCTGGAATGACACAGTGTGTGCTTTGTACGACACTCACGGCAGGTAGCTAGCTGTTTTGCGAAGATAGACTGAGCAGTATGGATAACACCTTCTGCAATCCTTTCAGCTAAAACTTTCCCTATGTTGATTTTCTGGGGCCTCATTTTGGGGGGAAAAGATTAGACCCATTGCTCTTAAACAAGATGATGTAAACAGTGACTAATTAAGAGCTTGTTGAAATCAGATATTTTGGGCTGATAGGCACAGATGTCACAACACAGCATAAAAAAGAGTGAGTACAGAAAAAAGAACAAAGTGTTTGTGTTAAAGAGAGCTTGATAGGTCAGAGTTCACATGCTTGTTGCTTCACTTACAAATATATATGGATACCATCCCACTATAGAGTTCCTAGAAATGAAAGAGCTGATGTACCTACCAGTCTCTTATCAACAGAAGAAGAAATAATCAAATCAATCAGAAAGCCACCAAAACCGACACAAGACAATTACCATATTATGGACAGACCAGAGCAAGTTATTATTCTTTGCCTTAGAACAGGACATAATCAACTTCACAACCACATGTACCGGTGCAAGTCAAAATGTACGGGTCTCCGAGTGAATTACAAAAGACTGAAGTTCATACTGGAGACGATATTGCAGATATAGATAATCTTCTTCTTCTTTTTTTTTTGCACTGGCTGTAAGCTCCGGGGTAAAGTCCTGGCTGTCCATCCATTTGGACTTTGGATTTGTGCCAAACTGTCAAACTTCTCATGTTAGTCCAGTTGTTTGATCAGTATGTTCAGGCATTTTTTTTTTCTAGAAAAGGAATAAAAAGGTGCCAATGTTCAGTTCATAGTATCTAGAAGAAAAAAAACGTGCCAGTACTCACCGCAAAGTGTCTATTACAGTAGTGCTGAAAAAAAAAGAAATTAAAAATGTACTGGTGCTGTGTACCGGTAGAAAAAAAAAGCCCTGAATATGTTCAGTCCCAATTGTTACTTTTTTACTTTATGTTTTTCAGTATGGTTATTTTTCATACTCCATTAGACAGCTGATTCAGGTAAAACAAGTTACGATAACAACTGTCTGAGATGGAAACAAGTAAATTGTTGGTTTAACTCTTTCCGTACCAGGGTCAGTAAAATTAGTCATAAATAACCAGCTCATGATGTGTTCCTTGGTACCAACAGAGTTAATATCAACTATCATAAATATGCACATTCTTTGCAGGCTCTGGCAGTCTCCTGCTGGCCAACACTGGTATTTTTAGGCCCATCAGGTCAGCTGATCTACTCCCTGGCCGGCGAGGGTCACAGGTCATGGATTCTGGAATTTCTTCGTCTAGCGGTAGAGCACTATTCTTCTCACTTACAGCATCACAGCTTGCCACTCAGCCTCGAAAGACATAAAACTCCAGTTTCCAGCTTAAGTTTTCCAGGGAAGGTGTGTTTTTGGCCAGAGAGAGACTGGCTGGTGGTTGCAGATACTGGAAACCACAGGATTGTTGTTGTTGACAAGTCAGGTGTTGTTCAGGTGAGCAGTGGTTGTTAATGTTAGCAGTAGTTCTTATTATTTCATTCTTGTGACTTAATTTATTTTTTCCTTTCAATCCATGTCACATTTGTTTGCTTTCTCTCTCTTCTTCTTTGCATTCACTGGATGTAAACTTCGGAGGAAAGTCCTGGTTGTTTGTCCACAACTTGAGTTTAACAAGCACATCAGTTTTACAGATCTGCCTATTTGTATGCAGACTGTTGGTTTCTTGCCTGTCAGGCAGATACAATTCAACTTTGAAGAAAGCAGCCCTAATTAATTGACTTTTACTGCATGATTGTTAAGGGAGAAGTGGGTCTATTATTTTTGCTCCCACAATGATGCCCTAGAACCACACAAGGAATGTCAGATTCATGAGGGGAAAAAAAATCAAATTTAAAACAAATTTATATAATGTTTTTATGTAATCATCATCACCCAACACCATTCTGGTAAGTGCAGGCATTAGATGCTTTGTTTGATATCAGGTCAGTAGTCTGTGTATAACATCAAAGAAACTCTACAACAGCACACTGTGTCTTTGGACGTGGTGGCCCAAAGAGCAATAAGCAGAACTTAATACCTCCCTCGACACTGAAAGCCATCCTGTCCTTTGCTAGTCACATGCAACTCACCCTATGTTCTTAGGTTTTCTCTGCATGTCCGTCCAAGTGCCAGCGTATTTTCTTTACCTCTTGATTCCTGAGAATTTGTTTACTTTTCTCCTGTAGCTCCACATCGATGTTTTTATCATATTAATTTATTCCCTCTATTCTGCAAAAGCACCAGTTTTTCCCCTTCTTTTTCTTCAGGTTCCCCAGCTGTAAACTGTGGCAGAAAGTTCTGGTTGTTCATCCACTTCTGGACTTGAGTCCTGATAAAAACCTGGTTACATTATCTGCCTTTCCACAGATTTGAAGTGCCAGTACCAGTCTTGTACTTTTTTATCTCTGAACTTGAAGAGGAAAGAGAGCTTCAGTAGATATATACTTCTTTGGGCTCTCATGCAACCTTTTTCTTCTTCTGAAGTCATGGGTTTTTATGTGAAAAGGGTGGTTGGCACATTCCATTGTGGTTTACCTTTTTCTTCCGAAGTCATGGGTTTTTATGTGAAAAGGGTGGTTGGCACATTCCATTGTGGTTTACCTTTGGCTTTATCTTTCATTCCAACATATTCAGTTTCAGCAAACCCTTAATTAGTTGCCTTTATGGATATGCTTGTTTAGGGTCAATAAGTCTTTCCATTTTCCCCCGAGAACCCACTTGAAGATCATACAGCCTCAACACATAACTCACAGTCATCAGACCACATATAAAAAAAAAAAAACTACTAGTGAACCAACAAACAAATTGTTCTTGAACATTCTGGAAAGATATCAAACAAAATGAAAACTAGAACCAGTCGGCATCACAATATCACAAACGGCAAGTGAACATTGCAGCTCCAGGTTCTGCATCAGCACATTACATAAATCTACAATACTACAAGTACAAGAATACACTAAATCATTTCATTAACTGCATATTTCTGATATAAATCAAATTTCTGTCTGACCAGTAGAATGCATGAGTGGGACCACTGGTGATGAACAGTGGCTAGATAAAGCTGCAAGTGACCAGGGCCGTAACTCAAAGATATTAAAATGAAACTTTGAAACATTCATTTTGATAGAATTTATTTTTGATTCATTATTGTTTATTGAATTACAGTTTGTTGTAGGCAGTGGTCATTCAGGACTGAAAGATGGGGATTTCACCAGTGCTGAGTTCTCTGCACCTCAAGGAGTTACTTGTGACCAGAGCTGCATCTATGTTGCCGATACAGGTAACCATTGTGTGCGCAAAATTGATCTGGAACTGAAGAGAGTGGTTACTTTGGTAGGAACAGGACTGCAAGGAACGGACAAGGAAGGAGGAAAGCAACATAAAGACCAGGAGATTGCATCACCATGGGATGTCGTTCTAGGACCATCTCTGGACGAAGGTCAGTTGGTAACAGTATTTAAAGTAATAAACCCTTTTCTGTGCTTTCGGATGTTTTGGGCATATAGGGCTAGACCTATATTTTATAGAGCAGTCAGCATTGTATGGGTGATGTGGCCAACCGCCTTTAATTCCCAGGACTTCACTAAGTACCCACTTAAGGCTGACTTGACCTGGGAGCCAAGGTATTTTTGAAGGAAAAATAAGTATGGCTCCATTAGCCACACACCATAATGGCTCCTATAACAGTATTTACTGACAATACTTGTAACCTTTTGTAGATATTTGATAGAGCAAAGGGAGAGAAACACACATATGCATGTATGAAAAGGGTCCTTTACTTTTACTTGACTTCTTGTAACCTTTTTTTGTGTGTGCAAAGCAGAGAACAGATAAACAGATAACAAGCACTAAACTAATGGAAAATAAACGGTCTGAGAAAAAGGGGACGTCCAAGGGAAACATTAAGAAGAAAATTTTTATGTGGCACTGAAAACGCTGAGCTCAACTACATGTCAGAAATTGATAGAGTTGCATGCAGTAGAGCGGAGTGGAGGAATGGAATGCGAGCCCTCTGTGACATCTAATGGCACACGAAGGATGATGATGACGATGAAATATCAGATAATGTTGTATTCTTAAAAAAACTGATGGATTAATATGAGCCAATATCAGAGCAGCAGATCTTAAAGTTATTGGTTGGCTGGTTCCTTCAAGGTCAGAGTGCATCTGTCAGAGAGGTGAGAAACCAACAGTCTGCATACAAATCCTCTGCACCTGTAAGAGCAGATGTGCATGCAAAACAAGCTCTGGAGAAGACCAACGTTTAGAAATGAATGAACAACTAGAACTTTCTACCAGGGTTTACAGCTGGTGAACACTAAGAAGAGGAGGAGGAGAGGTTTTCTTGTTGTGAATCTTCTGGAAGGCTGAGTGTTAGTTCTCTCAGTCCCATATATCTGTACAACATTAACCCACAGGAGAAAGTGACCACTGTAGAGTTCATGAGTGCATGATATTCAGAGAGTATAAATACAGAGTGCAGTGGCCACTGGGGGGAAGTCAGGTTTCTTTAGTACACTCTGACCAAGATCAAATGGCTTGGGCTTGTGCCGAGACTACCACAAGACAGTGCACCACAAAGAGCTTTCTTACCTTGACACAGTATAAGCAGAAATATAGGCTGTTCATATAAGGGATTGATAGATGAAATATTTAACACTGAATACTAGCAACTATATAGCACACAGGATACCTCTACAAAACCTGATGCTGAAAGGCAGAATAGGACTAGAGGCAAGAAGAAGAAGCTCAGACTGCACTGGGACTTAACCAGTCCATCTGAGGATAGATACATGACTGAGGTGAGCTTGGCATATGACATAAGTTAGATTTAGGTCTTGGATATTCATTAGACCCATAGTTGAGCCTACCCTGATGATGGTTCTACGCAGAGTCTCTCTTGGTCTTCCCCATTTTCTTTTCCCTTCTGGTCTCCATATGAGGGCTTGATGGGAGAGTCTTGTCTTGTCCATTCTGATCGCACATGAAATACATTACCACATCAGAAAACGAGACACACATCAGGCACATCAGAATACTTGTTAATCAACATAGAACTGGTACTGTTAGCCGCCGGACACTGGGGTTCATACTGAGGGGAGGATCAGAGCAATTACGGACATATCCTGAGAGCAGTGATAATAAACCATCTAATTAACTAACTAATTACCACATCAAACCTGAGAAAGGAGGTTGAGGCAGTAACTGCAGCTTTCCATTTGGTGGAGGAAATCTCAGCCACACTTATTGTCATAGTATCAGGTTCACAAAGCAGGCCCAGGAAGTTAGGATCAGGTTTTCTTCAAGTGGATTCAAATGAATCCAGAGGTCGCAGCTGGTGAGAGTCATGTGGATAATTTGCCCCTGACAAGTAGTTAACCAGATGACAATGACTACCAACTGTATGGAGACTTCACTGGCTCTTGAGGAGGAAGACGTAGCTAATATGGGATTCTTCTTCTGTTTCATGTTGACCAGCTGTACTCTGGAAGAAAATCCTGGTCTTTTCATCCACTTCTGGACTTTTGTCTTGTTTCAGAACCTGAGTTTTATGTGCACATCCAGTTTACAGGTCTGGCTTATTTGTAGGCAGACTGTTGGTTGCTCGCCTCTAAGACAGAGGGACTCCACCTTTGAAAGAAACACTCCTAGTTAGTCGACTTTTACAACATGTTTGTTAGGTGGCTGTAGGCCTCCCCCTCCACCCGCATGCCCCCCCCCCCCCCAACCCCCAATCCAACATGGGGAAGATGACCTAATGAAACAAGTAATATATTTCATTGAAGAGCAACAGATGAGATGATTTGGCCATTTGATAAGAATGCCTAGGTACTGCCACAGAGTGCCACACTGAAGAAATACAATGAAGACAGAACAAGGGGGAAAACCATACAAAAGAAGGAATTACAGCATCAAGAACAGCCTTATTATAGGGCACGTTAGAAATAACACAGAAGGAAGAAGTTCTGGCACATATAAATAGATAATGCATTACACAGTGTCTGGGATTCACTTGGAAGAGTGAACCACACAATACACATTTAACTTAACTGAAAAAGTTAACTTTGATTCATTGATGGTCTTGAAAAGGGCTTGCACTTATCAGAATGACATTAGTGTAGACCAGTGGTTTTCAACTTATGGGTCACGACCCTTTTGGGAGTCAAACGAGCCTTTCACAGGGGTCTCCTAAGGCCATCGGAAAACACATATTCACTGAAGTTATGAAGCAACAACGAAAATAATTTTTCTGTGGGGGGTCACCACAGCATGAAGAACTTATTAAAGGGTCGCAGCATTAGGAAGATTGAGAGCCACTGGCGTAGACCATTTTCTCCAGACATGGCACTCAAGTAACAACTCCAAAGGGGAACTGTGTAGCAGAACTCTCCTTTCCTTTCCAAGTCCAGAAACAAGCTACATTTGCAAGACCTGTTCTAGAACTTCACAATTGTGGAGAAGTGTGGAGAAATGCCTTGGTACCAACTGCCACAGAGAGCCACGCTAAAGAAATGTAATGAACACAGAGCAAGGGGAAGACCATGCAAGATATGGAGCGACATCATCAGGAGCAATCTAACAGAAATAGACACCAGCTTGTATAATGCTTTGGAAAAAAAGCGCACAAACGATCCTTAAATCTCCCCCCAACACCTCGCTGAGGTAAATGGTGGAAGTGAAGAAGAAGAATTCAGCACAGAGCAAGTGGATTGGCTTGGTCTACAGCTAGGTCTGGGAGTCGTCGTGGCCGAGCGGCTAGATTCTCACCGCGGATCGGAAGGTCGTGGGTTCGCTCCCTAGTGGAGCCGGACTTTTTTCAAAAATGACCTTGGCTCCCAGGTCAACCCAGCCTTGAGTGGGTACCAGGTGCAGTCCTGGGAAAGTGAAGGCAGCCTGTGTGATACTGACCACATCACCCATCTTGTGCTGATTGGTCTATAAAAATATAGGTCTAGCCCTATACGCCTAAGGCGTGGAAAAGGGTCCTTTACTTTTTTACAGCTAGGTCTGTGTTCCACTACAGCATTAAGGAATTTCATTTTCCATACTCCAGCCCCAACTCCCAAGTATTGTTGGCACTACAGAAGCAGAAAAGGTTTAGCAAGAGAACCTGTCAGGATTTGATATTGTAGGTAAAAAGTTGAGTGTAATTATAAGTCATTCTTATGAAAACGTGCAGTTATTTTTGTTGAAAGTAATAATATTTATTGATACAGATGGTGCATGATTATCAAATATTTGTAGGTTCTCCAGTGTTATTTATTGCAATGGCTGGCACTCATCAGATTTGGGTATACTTCTTCAAGAACAGCACATGGTATCATGGAAAGTATGTGTTTGTGGATTTGTATAAGTTTAAATTACTTGCAGTTAGAGGCTAGATTAGAATAAAACAACTTTATAAAATCTTCTTCTTCTTTGCGTTTGCTGGCTATAAACTTCAGCGGAAAGTTCTAAATGTTTGTCCACCTCTGGACTTTATAGTCTTGTTCCAGAACCTGAGTGTTGCGTGCACATCCATTTAACAGATCTGACTAAAAGGGGTGCATATTGTTGGTTCCTTGTCTTTTAGGCAGATGCCCTCTGATTTTAAAGGAAGCTCCTGTTAGTTTACTCTTACAACATGCTTGTTGGTGAAGCAGTGGGTCCATTCTTGTTTTCCCCACAGTGGGGCCCCGGAGCCCACAAAGGAACTTCAAAAAATCATAATAAAAGAACAGATTTAATGAAGATGAACAAGAGGTGGACAAAAATGCATATAGAAGGATAACATCAAAGAAAGGCTGAAAAGCAGTCTGAAAGTGTAAGCCTGGATGAGCGCCAGTATTAGAGACTGTTGAAGCTAAGCTCCATTGTGGAAATGGCACTCAATTAATTGACATCCACAATACCCCATCAGCAGACTCAACAGAAAGAAATACACAGCAATTTTCGGTCCACAAACAGGACGCTGCAGGCACAACTACCACATGCATAAAATAAAAACTACAATTCTCACAGTATGCCTATCAGAGGTTTGAGGTTTGAACAACGGATCAACATCATGGCACACGGGTAGTAACCCATAAGTGCTCATTCTTTCTTCTAACTCAAGTCTGAGTCCGAAGAAGCTCAGCACAGTGCACAGGCTCTGTAACACTGGCGAGGATCCTGAAATACTTTGGGTAAATTTTAACTCCAAATTTTTGCCCGGGCAGCGTCGTTAGGCTACTCTTTACGTGCACACCAATGCACAGGGGCGTCCGATCTCACTACCCAGAGACCAGGGGAAATACTATAAGTCCAAAACCACGTGAAAAAATCCCAGCCCTTACCGGGGATTGAACCTGGAACATCTAGCGGTGACACCATGCCTCAAGACCACACAGCCCTCTTGTGCCTCTCAGACAAGATCACAAACACCTAAGTACATTCTGCAGACCTGCCCATTCTACCTTCAACTTTGAAAAGAAACCTGGCCTGCAGAGAAAGCTTTGGGGAACCATGAAGGATGTGCTGCTGTCTTGCGAGTTCATAGAGGCAACCCACCTGATGGTCTGATCTGAGCATAGGATACCGAACGCAAAAAAGAAGAAGATGAATTGACTAAAATAAATATTTTTGTAATACCTAACGTTTGTGTTGCGAAGTAGTCAAATTGTTCACCTCGAGTTCTGAAGGTCATGGGTTTATTTCGTGGTTTCACCGTTTAGCTCACGAGTGAATTTTTTACAGAGATTCCTAGGGGGTTGTCACTAAAGCTATGGAGTTTATGCTTTGTGCGACTCTTTCAGCAGGTGGCTAGCTATTCTGCAGAGAGCGATCCAGCCATGTGAGATAAAATCCACTGTATTTAATTCGTGTCTCTCGACTTTAACTTTTAATTTTATTGTCTTGCTAAAATTTAGGATACCTTTAAAAAAAAATGTTATGTAGACATAACATTAATGTCAACATTTTCATCATCTTTTTGTGCCTTTGATATCATATAAAGCTTGCATTCGATTCCTCCATTCTGTCCTGCACATTGCAACTGTTCAAATATATTTTAAATAGATCATATGCTACTGGAACATGCATACGATTTGCTGGCAGTGGACAAGAGGAGAACAGGAATAACTCATACGCAGAGAAAGCAAGTTTTGCCCAGCCATCAGGTCTGGCTTTCTCCTTCAAAGATCCTAGCCGAAGATTGTATGTGGCTGATAGCGAGAGTTCTTCCATACGTACAGTTTCCCTGGCTAAAGGTGCTGTGGCAGGATTGGTTGGCGGTGAACGGGACCCAAAGGTTTGTGGTAACTTTATGTAATTCTGTGACACAGAAGGTCCCTGTGTTGGTTCCTGGGGCGTCTTGGGGGGGGGGGGGGGGGGGGGGGGGGGGGGGGGGGGGGGGAGGGGGGGGGGGGGGGGGGGGTGGGGGGGGGGGGGGGGGGGGGGGGTGGGGGGGGGGGGGGGGAACCTACTACCCCTTAACAAGCATGCCATAAAAGGCAACTAATTGCTGAAATCAGATGTGTTGGGTCAAAAAGTGTAGATATTGCAGCCTAGCTGTGAACCAAAGCTGAACTATTTTGGTCATATCGAGCGTCATTAGGGATTAGAAAAAAAATAATAGCAGAAAGCATGGTACCAGGAAAGAGGGACGGGCTGACGAATACAAAGAATTAACATAGGATATAAGCGACTCCTTGAATATGAAAGTGCATGAGGCTCGAGAGCTGGTGAGAGGCCGAGGCTCTTTCAGGCAAACTGTGCAGAGAGCAACGTTCTGCAAAATACCTGCTACATGATGATGATGGTGAGTTGTAAACTTCAAACCCCCCCCCCCCCTCCCCCCCCCCTCAAGAAGCAAATGCAGAAGAAGACGACATAAAAGGAGTCAAAGCAGTGTATCCTGTTTGTTAGTTTGAAGAAAAAAAAAGACACAAACAATGAATTTTGCATTTTATTGCCTGGCATATCTTTGTGTGTCTAAAATGCAGTTATCTGTGAGTGGTGAATTTTTGAATTCAATTGAAAAGATTCATTTACAGTTCCGTCCGTTTAAGGTGATCTTGGATGTGGATAATTTCTGTTGTAAAGAACAATCTATCCTCTTCAAAAAAAAAAAATAATAAGTTTGCTGTGTATTTGCTTTATCTTATTTTATTCTCTTATTTTATTCTGCTACCTCAGTGTACACCTACAAGATACAGTGAAATATGTCAGGTAGTAAATTGTATAATCTGTGGCTTGTATCTTCTTGTTGAAATGAAGTTATTTTCTTGCTTGCTGCAAGAAGATTTCTTCCGTTCACTTCAGGTGCTGTGTGAATTTTTGCAAAATTTAGAATGAATGAGTCAAAAATTTATGTCATTGCACTCTGGGCATTCCCATACATGCTCTATCCCCTTTCTCATTAGCCAACAGAGGTCTGGTACTGATGGTGCCAGTTACAGCCCAATTAAAAGTCCACCTGTTTTTTCTACCCCACATTGAAAACTGTTCCGATCCTCTGCTTACTCCCCCCAAAATCAGTCTTTCAGATATGGATGCTTTGTTTTGTTGCGCTGTTCACTTCATCAAAAAATAAGAAAAGGAAAGTACAGCCCTGTGTGATCCTAGAGTGGTTGATAAGATAATTTATCTTTCTTGGACAAGGATGAAAAATGTAGAGACCTCACATTACACACACTTACACATTAACAATCCCTTGGTATTTGGAATAGTAATTTAAAAAAAAAAGAAAAGAAAAAAGAAGCCAGGCCATACATAAAGGCAGCTTTGAGGATGTTCATAGGCCAGATTTTAAAACTAAAGAAGATACCCACAAAAAAAGAATATTAAAGCATTTGTTATTTTCCCTATATGGGTTTTGGGGCCCAAAATTTGGTTTATAAAAATAACTGACAACCCCCCCCCCCCCCCCCCCCCCCCCCACTACCTTATACAGGCTTGACTTGTCATAAAATCGGGCTAATCAGCTGAAATTGGATATGATGGCCAGAGAGGCACAAATACTGCAGCCTTGCTGTAAATTACATCACAACATGCCAACCGCTCTTTTGAAGGTGAATGCAGAAGAAGAAGAATATACACATTTGATTTCCTAACAGTGTTATATAGCTGATGCAGCGTCCTGAGATTCTTCTGCATCACTGTCGAAGATATCCCTGTGCAATGAAACTGTACTAAAAAACAAATCAAACTTTGTATAGTTTTCAAGTTATTTTTAAGATTATTTTGTGTGCGTCTGTGCCTTAGATTATTGCTAATGTGCCGCATAATACCAAGGTGCCTTGTTCAATCCCAGCGGCAGGTCATTTGACCTTGCATTGGTTCCACGGAGGTTTTGTGAGCTGACCAGTCATTTAGCAGTGGGAAAACTACTGAACATGTAATTACCTAGAGAAATCACAAACAGCCAAAATAATTCTGGGGTTGGTTCTGCAACTTCCTGTAAAGGATACACAGCTACATTTTAAAAGATTTTATCAAGTTAGAATACAACATAAATTAGCCTGAACAGATTTGTTCTTTAATTCATCTCTTGCAGAACCTTTTTGCTTATGGAGATGTTGATGGGAAAGGCTTTCAGGCAAAACTGCAACACCCTTTAGGTGTCGCTTACTTGAATGGAAAATTGGTGGTTGCTGATTCATATAACCACAAGGTATGTTAATACTTTCGTCAGAGTTTTAAAAAACAATCCCTGAGAAGCCAGGATATAATAACTTTTGGTACACATTGCCCTATGTTGGTGTCTTTGCTTCTTCTATTTCTTTTGTCGTCTTACTGATACCAGGTGTTCTGCTGTAAAAAGTCTCATATGCAGTTTGGGCTGGCTGCATTCTCACTAGATGGCCGAAATATTTAAATTTTTTTCACCTTCCTCCAGTACAAAACAATCTGCCTTGATCCAGATTTGAACACTAGGTGTAACATTATCAACCTAGACAGTTTATGTCTTGTTCTCTTTTGATTCCTTGACCTGAAGAGGTGATGCAGAGCTCTGCCACATTGTCCCTTTGTAGATGGTACACTGGTACCAGATAACGATTAAATTTCTGCAACATCCTCAATGTGATAAATGCACGTGATTTCCAGGCAATAAATAACCAGAAAATCAAAGCATCCAGTTTAGAGTTAAAGAAAAACCCAATGATTGAGAAAGGTGACATTACCTGCAGTTTTTCAAAAGTTGAATCAGATTTTTTAGTAAACACAGACTGTCAATTTTAGCGGTATATTGTTACTGTGGATTGAACATTTGTGTTACATTTAGTGGCACGTGAAAGTTACTATAATTCGTTACTCTGTTTGCAAGATGTTATTATTTTAACTTTCTCAAGCTCGGACATATAACCTAGAGTCCCTATGTGGGTTCCGGGGCCTCCATTTTGGAGGGGAAAAATATCGACCCACTGCTTTCCTATCAAGCATGTTGTAAAAGGTGACTGTTTATGTTTTCCCCTCTGAAGTCAGAGCGCATCTGCCTAAGAGATGAGGAACCAACAGTCTGCATACAAATAAACAGGCAGATCTATAAATCAGATATACATGCAATATTCAAATTCTGGAACAGGACTAAAGTCCAGAAGTCGACAAACTACAAATTTCCACCAGAGTTAACAGCCCATGAACCTTAAGAATAAGAAGAAGAGATTACTTAAAATAACATTTTTTTGTAAGTATAGAACAATTTGAAGTAATATTTGCACCTGTGACTAGAAGATGGTCTTCATGATATTATTTTTACAGATTAAGCTCATTGATTTGGAAACTCTGATGTGTACAACATTTGCTGGTACCGGCCATCAAGGTTCAACACTTGACACATCAGATTTAACAAAATGTCAATTCAATGAACCAGGAGGCGTTGCTGTTGATGAACATGACCAGATGATTTATGTCGCAGATACCAATAACCATGCCATCAAAGCCATCAGTCTCGTTAAAAAGACTATTTATCAGGTATGGGAAGAGATGTATGTTTAGGATTTACTTCTGCTTGAATGTGTGTTATGTGATGCTATGTTATCACTGTTGACATCACTGCACATTTGGCATTCCCATGCTTGCTGGCCTCCAATGCAGTAGCCATCTCAATGTTGCTGTACTGATTGTTCCAATAAGAAGTTGATTACAATGCGGTCTGTTCTGACCTCAGAGACATCACCAGTGTACTTCATCAGGCTTCATTTTCAGATCATGTAATTGTGTTAGCTGTAGAGAAAAAAATGTGAAAAATGCCATAAGGACACTTACTACCTGGGACTTCTAAAGCCATTTTTATCACTTTGCTTTGTGTCAATTGCAGCTATAGTCTTAAGTGCACTAAGTCCTTTTTGGCATCTCGTCACAACACTCTCCATGATCCTTAAATGACAGGCTCCTGTCAAATGTAATTCCCAGATACTTCATTTTGCTCTCTATTTTTTTTTTTCTACCATCTATCGTGAGACTTGGGACATTAGCTTTAATGATTCTGTTGTCCAGAGAACACCACAAAACATACGCCTTTTCCGGGTGGACGACAGCCCTCATTGCTGTACACCACTCAGTCACTTTGTCTACTGTCGCTTGTAGCTCCCTGGCTGTTTGTTCCCTCTCTTCCCCCTGTCTATATGCAAGTATATCATCCGCAAAAGTCAGTATCCTTCCAACTCCTAGTGCTTCTAGGCTTGCAATCTTGCTCGTATACATGTTAAAGAGCACAGGCGAGATGGCGGATCCCTGTGGTAGTCCTGGGGCCAAACTGCATGGTTCTGAGGTCCATGAGCTCAGTCAGAGAGCAACCCGACGTGAATACAGGACAGCTGCAACCCAATTCACCAGCCATACACTGACCTCCTTCTCCTTCAGTGCAGTCATTAATAATCTCACTCTGTTATAAGCATCCTCGAGATCCAGTCCTACCGCCATAGTTTCCTATCTGTTCTGGAACCCTTCATAAACATCAAAAGCAAAAGTTGCTTCATTTGCCCAAGTGTCCTTTCCTGGCCTGTAACTTCCCAGACCTCTTGGGAGAAGCTTCCCCCTTTCCAAAAATTCTTGCAGCTTTACAGCAACTATCTTCTCCAAGACCTTCCCAAAATGTGTTTTATAAGGTGATGATTCTAAAGCCACTGAGCTTTGAATGATCTTTAAAAGGTTTTGGTAGTGGGAAAAGATAGCTGTGCACCTAGTCTTGCGGTACTGATGCTGTCTTAATGCTCTGGTTAAAACAGTCGGCCATCTCTGCCAGGTCTACATCGCTCAAAGCCTTCATGTGACCATACCTGACTCCATCAGGCCCTGGTGCAGTGTCTTTTGCTTTTTTCAAAATTTGTTTGATATCTTCCACTTGTATCATGTCTTCATAATGCATATTCTTCAAGACTCCCTTCTAACTCCATCCTTGATGTCTACATCATTACGGTCTGTCTGAGCTATAAACCTATGGAGAAAAGCCTCCCCTTTCTCCTTGTCTGTTGTCATACGCACACCATCGTCTCTACAAATTGTTCCAACTGTCATAGGCCGATCTTTTCTTTGCATCTCCCTTTGCTGTTTCCAGAATTTCCCCAATGTTTTATCGCCTCCCATATCATTCACTCACTTTGCTCTTTTGGCCTCTGCAGCACAGCGCTTAAAAACCTCCACCTTATCTTTTTTCACATTCTTTGCCATCTCCATTTCCTCTCGTGAGCTTGAGGGTGTCTGTCGTACTTTCTTTAACTGCTTCACTGCGGCTCTCTTTGCCTTCCACACCTGTTCTACTTCTTCTCAAATCAGTGAAAGACTGCAGTGATTGCCTTCATCACCATTCTCAAACTAGATGTTGTGGTGTCATTTGGCAGAATATGCTGCACTAAGTAATGTCCATTCGCTTTTCTGTGAACTCCCATGCAGTTCTTCTGCCTCTATAGATAATCACATCAGCTTGGTGGGAATATTCATGAATCAGTTGAACTTCTGATACTGCAGGACCTTTGGCCAGTCCCTTAACTTCTGGCCCAGTATGACTAGAACCATGCACACGTTTGAGTGTTGCTCGGACACTTGACCTACTCCTCTCCTCGCCCAGTATTATCAAGCCTGAGCACATCTGTAATTGTGTCTTCAGCTTGTGCCATCCAAGACCTTTCCCTTTTCAGCCTGTGACCCTTAGCTGTATCTGGTACTTCATGCGTGAGCTGTTTCCTGTCTGCAGCTTCTTTGAGATATCTTCTTCTTCGCTTTCGCCAGCTGTAAACTCCAACGGAAAGGTCTAGCTTTGTCGTCAGCCTCTGGACTCTAGTCCTGTTCCAGAACCTGAGTGGTGTGTGCACATTTGTTTTACACATTTTTATGCAGATTGTTGGTTCCTTCCCTCTCAGGCAGATGCACTCCTACTTCGAAAGAAGTTCCCAATTAATCTGCATGCTTTTGGATAGGTAATGGATCTTTTCTTGCTGGGCATGTGTATATATTTGTTTGTGGAAGATGGAAATATAGCAGTGTTATACAGATACAACAGTTACCCGTGTGGGTTTTGGGTCCCCATTGTGGGGAAAACAAGAATATACCGACTGCCTCTCCAACAAGCATGTTGTAAGAGACGACTAACTGGGGGCTTCCTTCAAAGTCGGAGTGCAACTGCCTGAGAGGCAAGGAACCAACAGTCTGCACACAGATAAGTTATGTGTGGAAAATGGATGTACATGCAACACTCAGGTTCTGGAACAAGACTAAAGTCCAGAGGTGGACAGATATCTAGAACTTTTTGCCGAAGTTTACAGCCAGTGAATGTGAAGAAGAAGAAGAGGTACAACAATAACAAAGCAGAGGTCGAATATTGATCGCAGAAATATCAAAAACACTGTAAAGTACTATATACAAAGCGAGCAGAAGAGCCCGTTCAAGAGTTCCCTTCTTGCCCTGATGCTGTGAGGCATTCCAGGAGTAGAGAAAAGAAGAAGGGAATATGTGCACATATTATCACATACACAGTTGCCACATGTGACTTCCGAAACCCCATTGAGGGGCAAAAGAATAGACACCTTGCCCCCCAATAAGCATGCTGTACAAGGCAGCTGATTAGGGGTTCCCTTCAAAGTTAGAGAGCATCTGCCTGAGAGGCGAGGAATCAACAGCTGCATACAAATAAGCCAGATATGTAAATAGATGTGCATTCAAAACCTAATTTCTGGAACAAGACTAAATTGGAGAGGTGGAGGAACAACCAGAACTTTCTGCTGGAGTTTACAGCTGATAAACACTAAGAATAAAAAGACTACACTATCTACTAAGTAAACGTTTTTCATTCTTTGGTTTAGAATAGTTTTCATGTACCTGGAGTAGGAATTTTGTTTGCAGTTTGAGATGCATTTTTTCTTTTATAATCCAATTCTTTCATTCTTGCAGCTCCCAATTGTTTTCCCTAGTGACAAAGAAGCAAATAACAACCCAGAAAAGAATACTTCATCTTCACAGGTAAACATTTTTTATTTTAATTCTTTCTAAAGCAAGTAATCGTTACCATTCAGTGATTAAATATTGCATTTAAACGGGTTAAAATTGTCAAATGTTGCTCGTGAGTTGAAGTTACAGTTAAGATGGATGGGATTACTGAGTGAGGATTCACTAAAGACTGATTTTAACTTTTTAGCATTCAGGTCATCTAAATCCTGGAAAAGGCTTGAATTAGTGGAGTAAGGTACCAAAATCATGGAGATGTTATTGCATAGCAGCCCTTCGCATCTTCACTGCCCAGTACTGGAACTTCACCATATTCCACACACAGAACTACAGGTTACGGTGTAACTGTTTTGTGGAGCCGCAGTATAACAGTGCTGTGCTGTATAGTTGAACAGGGTTTCCACATTTTGTAGCTGTTTGATTCTCATACTTGAGATGTTAATCCTGTAGAATGCAAATCTAGAAGGGAAAAATTTTAAACACCCACATGCTTACATTAACATTTTTGAGTTGCTTGGACCTAGCAGATTACCAAGGGATGAAGCGGTGCCTCTGCCTGATGTAACTGTGCCAGCGTCAAGTTGCACAGTAACCCTGACAGTGCCTTTAAAGTTGCTTTCATTTTAATTTTCAGTTGCTTGGAAATAGCAGATTACCAAGGGATGAAGCAGTGCCTTTGCCTGATGTTACTGTGCCTACATCAAGTCGCACAGTAACCCTGACAGTGCCTTTGAAGTTGCCTGATGGGTCACATATCAATAAAGATGCACCAAATAGCTGGAAAATTTGCAGTTTGGGTAAGATAACCTATTTAAAACATATTTTAAAGCCAGCTATTTTGAATTCTTTGGCTTTTTTTCCCACATTGGAGCTTAGGCCGTCCACCACCTGCTCGCAAGATATCCTGTTTTTTCCCCCCTCATGCAGATTTCTCCATATCCTTTCTCTATTAATCTCTGTCAGTTATTCTGTTCTTCATGTGTTTTTCAGTGTCCCTCTTTCTCTTTTGCTCGGTGGGTTCTTGTGCAAGCAAGGAGATCCTAATTATGCATACTTTTATCCAGTGTTTAAAGTGTGTGCCCCAGCTACCACCATCAGCATTTCCTCACTCGAATCACAGGGGTTTCCTTAGTTCTCTTCCTAAACTGCATTAGTTCTGCCATATCATTTCATTACTTTTATTCTCTGCAGTTATCAGTTGATGAATTATTTTATTGTAGCTGATGGGTAAAAGATCTGAACGTCAAGAAAGATTGGCTAATCAACAGCATCCTGTCTGGGAAGATGAAATATTTTGGTTGTATCAAATGCCTTGGCGGACTGGAAAAATAATAGAAGAAGGGGAAGGGACAGACTAACATGAAGATGGGCACATGATATAAATGACTTTTCGATTATGAAAGTACACGAGGCGGGAGAGTTGGTGAGAGACCGAGTTTCTTTCAGGCAAACCTTACAAGAGCGACGTTCTGCAAAGGACCTGCTATATGTAATATATGTAATTTTTTTAATTTGGGCAGATTTTCTCATGCTATTAGTGTTTCTCCTTATCTTACTGCCATGATAGCCTAATAGATAGTGTACTGACTTACATTGATAAAGGTATGGGTTCCATCACCAGTGAACATGGGTATATTTCTCTCATATACAGCTTTGGGGTCAACTGAGCCTGTTAAACAGATACTTTTCTTGAGAAGCAGAGGGGATGAGGAAATGAGTTCATCACCATCTCTGATAATTCTGTACTCTAGTTAAGTGAAATAGTTTCATTTCAGATCACATACTCATATTGGTAGCTGCCATGATGTCGCAGCTAGACGCTTGACTGAGTATCAGAAGGTCGTTGGTTCAGGACCTGACGAGCCAGACTTTTCTTTAAAAATTACCTCGGCTGCCAGCTTGATCCAGCCTTAAATGGGTACCAGGTAAAGTCCTGGGAAGTAAAGGAGGTCGGCATGATGTTGACCTCATCACCCACCGAGTGCCGATTGATAAATAAAATATAGGTCCAGCCCTAAATGCCCAGTATGCTGGAATTTAAGGACTATTGGGCATGTGGTGCTAGGCACATACATGTACAGGATGATGTCACACCTTATACCTGATAGCCTAGCTTTGGGGGAACCTAAGAAATCTTCAGCTGACATTTCAGATAAGCATGTGTGGTGTGGACATCGAGAGAATGGACACAATGAAATATATGGGCATGACATGTGATGCTTATCATACGAGTATCATATAGACAGTGTAATACTTAGAGGCAGAAAAGGTCTGACAGCGCTCAGGGTGCTAACAGCAGCTTATTGAACAAGGCCTGGTTTTCCTCCTCTATCAAGGGCTTGTGTTAAGCATCATTGACTGTGATTTGGGCCATCCTACTGTCAGCAGAACCCAACTAGAAAGACTGGGCCGAGTATGAAATGAGGCCCCGAGACTCATACTCCACTGCACAGAAGTACCTCCTGTCACGCCATGTGATATGTCCTGGGTTTGCCAATAGTGGCTAACAGACACAAAGTTGCACAGGTCAAGGCGTACATGATGGTATTGGCAGACATTAACCAACCACTGCACAAAGCTATACATGACACAAAAGGAATGCATCTTTAAAAAAAAGGCCGCTTCAGGATGGCCAGTGCTGAAGATTTAATCCAGCAGCTATGTGACCTAGACTAGATCATTGAAAAGAATGGGCGAATACACCAAAGACATACATGGCAAATCTAAGGTTGTCATCACACTCACTATGGAGGTACTGCAGGGATCAGATTCCTGGCTTCTTTTCTGTTAAGTCACAACATCATCTGAGATTTAGGGAAATACCACAGTATAGAGCGGTTAGGGTTACGGCTAGTGTTAAATGAATAGAGACTACTACTAACCCTAACCCTCTATACTGTGGGGTTTCCCTAAATCCCACGTGATGTGGTGACTCAATAGAAAAGAAACAATTTCTGCAGCCGTAGACACAGAGGTAAGGGCACTGATAGATCAGCATTCAAACTCAGAAATCATCATCATCTACACAGATAGAACAGTAAAGCACAGATCTAGGTCAGCATAGGCATACACAGCACAAAGGATGAGCAAAACAGTAAAAGAGGACAGACAACTACAGCAAGCATGACCATGGAGATATCCGCTGCTTCTAAAGGGTAATGAGTGAGCGGACCAATAGGCGAGCAGTGCACCAACGCATGTGGGAAGAAACATTGACAGAACAGAAAATGACATGGGAGTAAAGCATGGTGAAACACGTCTTTGCAGCCTTTGGGGCCGAGATAGGAGACATTATAACCAGCCTCTCATTGGAACAGTTAGTAGAAGTACCTTGGAGTCGCTGCTGCATCGGAGGACTAAGCATGCATGGGAATGCCCAATGTGCAGTGATGTTGATTGTGATAACAACATAACATTCCAGTTTTTGGCCCAAAGTGGGTTAAGCACATGACCAGAGATCACTGAAGGAGAAGAATAATGGTGTGACCATTATCATTCTGGCTGCTTTACTTCCCAGCACATTTCCTGCTACTCACTTTTTGTTGGCTGGCCTGGGATCCCAGGTCAGGTTAAAAAAAAAAATTAATAGAGATTTCACTGTATGATCACTAGACCAGCAGGTCTAATTTCTAAATACTTTTCTATTAACTCTTTGAGTCCCAGGGGGTTTAGCATCACAGGCCCAATGGGTAGTAAAGAGAGAGTAAAATCGACGTATCATGTGTTCATTGGGTTTCTACATAGGAACCTATAAACTTATGATGCGTTCCCTGGGACTCAAAGAGTTAACAAATATATATACACAATAATAATCCCATGATGGTTGAAATAGTAAAGAGTAGGATGCAAGGTTGCTGCTCTGGCAAATGTTATGATAGCACCATGGGACAGGAGTAGTTGAATTGAGAATTAGGGGCCAAGTGGTTGAATGTAATATCTGATCTGGGTGCAAAGAGAGTTCAGAAACCAATGTCAGTAGATAGCAGCAAACACGTGGTGAAGTTGCTTGGTTTTTGAATGAGCATGTCAAATAATCATAAACTGCATATTTCATGGTGACTGCATTAGCCTTGTAGCCTTAACTCTTTCACCCCGGTGACCTAGAAGAAAATGCCAATGACCCTACTTTTTAATTTAGGGTTTCCCTGATAAATATACCTTTAAAAAAAAATGCAACCATTTTACACAGTTCACTAAAAACATTAGTAAAAATGACATTTTTGGACATTAAAATGAAAAAAAAAATTACGCATGTATCAAACTGAGTGATTACTAAAAATGAATGCAGCAGAGAATCCACTGGGTTACATCTTTCTGAGCTTAAGTAAATCTAATACTGTGACAAATGTTTTTGACCCTGTGACCCGGCTGCTGAAGACCACATTGACTAATGGGAAATCATTGCATCATAATTTCTATAAATAAAGACAGTTTATCACAAGAAAACACCCACAAAGTATATTTTGGTGCTTTCTGAATATTCTACCCCAAACAGGGAAAATCCACAGGTCATGTGACAGTCTAATGTTTCAGGGGGTAGCAGGTAGGCTGCTTGCAGTCATGGGACTTGGGCTGCACTCTCTCGTGGGACGTAGGTGGGTTGGGGTTAGGGCCATTTCTAGATGTTTTGGGGTCGTTAACAGCATCAGAAAGCCGGGAAACCCAGTCTTACCATCCTCTAAAATGTTGGACTGTCATGTGACGTCATCTGGGGTAGGATATTATGAAAGAACCGAGCGAGGAGTCTCATAAACAAGTAACTATAGCTGCGCCAGTTAAGCGACATTTGAGGGGCACATAGCACATACTGAAAGTGCCGGTTTTGTTGAAAGGGTGAAATTCTCATCCTCACAATTCCCTGTCCTGTACTGCCCAAAAAAATGGCAAGACAGAGATTAAGACATATCAAGTGTAAATTTAC
The DNA here is from genome assembly GCA_905116865.2 of Candidula unifasciata. NCBI lineage: Eukaryota > Metazoa > Mollusca > Gastropoda > Stylommatophora > Geomitridae > Candidula > Candidula unifasciata. Next base: position 1,241,789 of record CAJHNH020002223.1, on the reverse strand, counting down.
AATTGTTTTCAGATGAGCCGAGTGCAAATTTACTGGATCAGAAGGGAAATCTTCATTCTGTTGCCAGTGATGGATTGTCTAAGGGACTTGCTGCCTTGACCTTCACCTTACCACAGGGTATCACGCCAGGTGTGTACACCATCAAGGTCACTGTCCAGATTTTTGTCTGCTTAGATGAGGAGGATGTCTGCTTGCCACCAAGTCTGGCTCATTTCAAGCAAGTTCTGAAATTAACATAGACAGGAAAAATGATCTCTGTGGCGAGGGGGTCAGGCTGTCTTATTCCACAGTGAAGGTCATAGGTTTGTTTTTTATACTGCTGTTTAGTTCACAAGTTCAGTTTTTCTAAGATCACTAAGTATTGCTAATTTAGCTGTGGGATATGATCTTTGGGTGATACTCTCAGGGGACAGCTTGCTATTCTACAGACAAAGACTACATCAGGCTGGATAAAACCAGGCCAGTGAAGTTTACCTGGTCAGCTTTTACGCAGAGGCAGGGAAATTATTGTAAAGCGATGTTAGACAGGTCGGCGTCTGTGGCTTTTTAATGCTGAGGTGCCTGGTTCGATCCTAGCTGTGGGCCTTGCGCTGGTTTCGACAGTTGTATTAGAAGCCGACCATCCAGAAAGAAATGGCAAACTACTGGATGTAAATTTGCCTAAAAAAACCAAAACAGCCAGAAAATGCTGGGGTTGGTTCTGCAATGTCTTGTAAAGGATACACAGCTAACTTTATGTTACACAGGGAAATACTCAGATCTGCATTTGTATTTAGTTTGATTTAATTGTATTTGTTGTTGAGAGAAACAATGATGCACAGAGTGTTAAATGCCAGTACTGATTACTGATTTAAGAATCACCATAGCACACTGAGCATACCCATAGATGCTCCGTCTCCTCCAGCAAATGTCTTAAGATGTAAATGCTAACTGTTTCCGTAGCACACCGATTATACACACATTGTTCTCTTCCTCTCATACGTCCCTCCTTGCCAGACCAATCCTGATTCTTCGTTCACACATTCTTGCATATGTCACTTTATCTAATCTCATGTCTTCTGTCAACATTCTTGTAACCTTTATGAAATATATAAATTTTACTTATTTACAATAATGATTTTGATTATTCATTCTTGTCTTCCATGTAAAGAAACAATAGTGACATTGTGGGTAGTGGATTTGCTAAGCTGCAAACAATACCAGAACTGATAAATATGCCTTCAGAGGACTGGGCTATGGGAGGAAACTGAAATGGTGGTTTCTATGGGATTTGTAATGGATGTGATATTTCAGCTTCTAAGGCTGAAAGGGTTAAATAGCAATAGAATTACTTACTAATCTTGAGCCTATGGAAAGAATTGAACAAATGCCAGTGAATCAAGAGGTGAGGAAACGAACCCATACTGGACAGGACAGACATTGATAACAAGATAACAAGTATATCCTCAGACCAGAACCCACAGGTCAAGAGAGATAAATGGACATTAAAGCACTCAGAGAGAAGAATTACAGACAAACAATTAATTATTGAAGATAGAGTGAAATGTAGGAAATGGCAGAACATAGGATAGCTTGATGTGGATTGATTGAGGGTCTATACTCCAAGGGACAGATAATATAGGTAGAAAAAGATAGAGAAAGGGAATTCTGTCAGTGTGGTATTAATGATGCAGCAGGTTGTTCTTCTTCTTCTTTCTATCACCTGAAATAGTTTATTTCTTCAATGTTGTCTCTAGTATGAACTTCACCATTTTTTTTATAATTCACCCACCTTGAGAGGTGAAACTTTTCCATGCCATGACAAAAGACTATCTAGAATCTTCTCTCATTGTCTTCCTTTATTGTCTTCTGTTCATAAACCTTTCAAGTTGTCACAATGAATTCAGTTTTGAACTATAATTTTGCTTGTTAAGCATTCTGATGTAAACTATACCTCTGTGGCCTTTGTGTATTTATTAATAGAAGCCTATTATTAGGGCATGTTTTAAAATATACTTTGTAAGAATTTCAGGACATATACTGCTGTGAGATTCACAGATTTGATTTTAAAATATCAAAGAATAATACAGATAAAAAAATTAAAGATTTTCTACAATTTTTAATCAAAAGCCTGGTCTTTTTATTTTTGTTCTGATCCATTCATTTTCATATTTAACATGTTCTAGTTTGAAGTTCACTGTCTTTTGTAATTCACTCGGTTTGAGAGGTGAAACTTTTCCATGCCATGACAAAAGAATATCTAGAATCTTCTCCCAATGTCTTCCTTTATTGTCTTTTGTTCATCTTTCAAGTTGTCACAATGTATTCAGTTTTCATTTCTTTTCACAATTTGGCCAAAAAATAATGATGTTGATAAGTTGTCTTCATGTCTTAAGCATATTCACAACTTTTGAATTATTAATTTTGCTTGTTAAGCATTCTGGTGTAAAACATTCTGAGGCCTTTGTGGATTTATTAATAGAAGCCTATAATTAGGGAATGTTTTAAAATATACTTTATAAAGATTTCATGACATATACTGCTGCGAGATTCACAGATCTGATTTCAAGATATCATAGAATAATACAGAAATAAAAATAAAAGATTTTCTACAATTTTTAATCAAAAGCCTGGTCTTTTTATTTTGTTCTGATCCATTCATTTACATATTTAACAAATGTTCAGTGCCCTGTTTTCAGCTACTCTTGAACTGGGTTCTGGGCCCCATTTTTGGGAGAAAAAGGATAGACCAACTGTCCCCTAAGAATGTTAGTTGCATGTCCTTTACAGGACGTTGCAGAACCAACCCCAGCATTTCTTGGCTGCTTTGATTTTTTAGACAAATTTACGTCCAGTAGTATTCCATTGCTTTCTGGATGGTCGGCTTCTCGATACCACTGTCAAAAGCAACGCAAGCTGCAGCCCGCAGTTAGGATCGAACACCCACCACAGCATTACGAAGCGCATTTGCATTGCATAAGCCACATATGCCAACAAAGACCCCAAAGAAGGATATATTAAACAGTGACTAATTAAGAGATAGCAGAAATTGGATGTGTTAAAAGTTGCAGATATCAGTCTAGCAGTAAGCACAGCACAATGTGGCAACTACCCTTTTAAGGGTGAGAACACAGAACGTATTCATTTAGTCTCCAGTCTTTCATCGTTTTCTCGGTTTATGTAGGAAATTATGGCGTATTTTAGTGATTATAGTTTTATGTATCTTGCCAGATTGCATTTGCCTTCTTTCCATGGGGGGTTTCAGGGCCTCCTTGGAAAAGGAGGGGGGGGGGGGGAATATTGGTGTTTAGTTAACATCCCCCCCCCTCAAGTTTGCAGGAGGGGAGAGTTCATGAGGTCTAAGCTCCCAAGTTTGCGAGGGCGAGTGTGACTATAAATACCTGCCCACGTTAAGAAGAGTCTTCCTTCTGGTTCAATGAACTGACATTTTGTTAATAATGTTGATAGCATGGGATTTCAGGACCGTTATTGTCAACATATGTATTTAATCTGTTTCTTCTCAGACACTCAGCTTTCATCCCTTCTGCAAAGATTTCTTCCTTCATTCTCATTCCTATTTCAAATACATTGTTATATTTGTTTAAATTCATGACATTATTTTTTTGCACTCCAACATGAAAGCTTAAAAATGTGTAAAATGAGCCCTAGCTTCTCTGAGCTCCCTCTCCCTCCCAGCGTCGACGTATGCCAAATCTAATTGTATTTACCAGTTTACTGCATATGTGGGCAGAACTGATTGATGACGGAGAAACGGGTTGCTGAACATATTCCACTATGGGTGGTATACGCAACGCAAAAACCTAACAACCACAATGAATCAGGTGACTGGTCGAAAAAATCCCCTGTCAGCCATTGCGTGCCATATTTTGAATTCTGGACACATTGTAAATAAGGAAGGTGCATTTCAAATTATTTACACTTCAGCCAACTGCAGATTTTTGAGATTAGTGAAAGCAGCCTCTATAAACCACTTTAGTTCAGAATTATGCAGACAAAAGGATATGGTCTTTATCTTGCGTTTACCCTGGGAAACAGACAGTTTTTGAATGTAGTCAATTTTGTGTTTCAGTTCGAAGGATTCATTTATTTGCATCATTTTAATCAATTGTTACTGTAGTATGCACCTGATGAGATACAGGGAAATATGCGGGCAATAATTGTGCAATCTATTGTTTGTGTCTGCTTTGTTCAAATTATCAATCTCTTTGATATTACCATGCTGTTTTGTTGTGTAGACATAACACGGAGTGAGAACACCACAGTAAACTCATTTATAACATTTCTGAGGCTTCATGTGGTAACTCATGATAGCATTCACATTCATTCACAGCTGCATAATATCGATAATAAACCACCCCCAGTGTAAACAGATTTGATAAGACACTAACTTTGCTCTCCTTATTCGACAAGAATGTTACTGACGCAAGTTAAGCACTTGAAAGACATACCTATTTTGACATAATGTTCTAAAATTACATAGAGAAACATATTGTCCTATATTTGAAGTCTGCGGGAATATTTCTAAACAAACTTCATTATCAATCTCGTGTGCCGTTTATATGTCACACAGAGCTTGCAGTCTGTTCGTTTATTCCAATCTGTCCTGTGCAGTTCTTTAAATATCCTGTCTCGAAACTGGTTCAGCACCCTGGCCTCTTTCACCAACGTTTGAACAACTCTTTAACCAACGTTTGAACAACTCTTTCAACAACGTTTGAACAACTCTTTCACCAACGTTTGAATAACTCTTACACCAACGTTTGAACAACTCTTTCAACAATGTTTGAACAACTCTTTCAACGTTTTAACAACTCTTTCACCAACGTTTGAACAACTCTTACACTAACGTTTGAACAACTCTTTCAACTACATTTGAACAACTCTTTCGCCAACGTTTGAACAACTCTTTCACCAACGTTTGAACAACTCTTTCAACAACGTTTGAACAACTCTTTCACCAACGTTTGAACAACTCTTTCAACTACGTTTGAACAACTCTTTCGCCAACGTTTGAACAATTCTTTCAACAACGTTTGTCTCAGAGTTTCTCCTGGACGCCGCTGTGTTCTTCATTGAATATAATCTTCAAATTAGACGTAAACGAACAGACCCGCTTCAGTATGAGACGCAATTTGTTGTTATTTCAAAGCCTTATCCGGCGGTCGACAGGGCTCCTAATATAACCTAACGGTTGAACGGGGTTTCTGGGATTTGTGCCCCGGTGGGGGGGGGGGGGGAGGGTTATGATCCGAATGGTGGCACTTTGTGTCACCGGGTGATTATTCCTCATTGCGCTGTCCTGGTTGAGTTGAGCGTCACGTAGACGTAGACACGTAGAAGCATGTATGTAAGAATGTAAAATGTGTTTTTATGTATGTATGTGTCGTCAGTAAGTAGCCCCAGATCTGGATATCTATCTATCTATCTATCTATCTATCTATCTATCTATCTATCTATCTATCTATCTATCTATCTATCTATCTATCTATCTATCTATCTATCTATCTATCTGTCTGTCTGTCTGTCTGTCTGTCTGTCTGTCTGTCTGTCTGTCTGTCTGTCTGCCTGCCTGCCTGCCTGCCTGCCTGTCTATATTTCTAGAAAGCAATGGCAAACTACTGGACGTAAACTTGCCTAGAAAAACCACAACAGCCAAACAATGCTGGGGTTGGTTCTACAGCGTCCTGTAAAGGATGCGCAACTAACTATGTCTGCCCGTCCGTATGCCTGTCTCTCCGCCCATTCACCCACCTGTCTATCTGTATATCAGTCCAGCGATTCAGATATGTCTACTTTCTCGTGTGTCCACTATTTAGTCCGCCAGTCTATCACCAACTCGTCTTGTATAGACAGAATGACCTAGAATGGTAAATTCGGCCACAGGATATAAGATTCTCGAGTTGTCAGAGACGTTCAGCACGCCAACAAAAGCATATATGTTGTGTAATCTTATCAATTCCAGATGTAGGGTACCGTTGTTAGTCAACAGAAGAATAAAATTGGGGGGGGGGGGGGCGTGGGCCGAGGGGAAACCTTCAAGCGTTGTTCTACTTGTAACTGAGAAAAAAAAGCACCATCAAACATTTCGCCTTGTGGTTGTGAATTAGAGATATCAATGAAAGGCGATATAAGTTGCAGAACTAAATACTTTACGAGAACTAGTGTTTTTGTTAGTTTCTCATTTCTCAGCGAGCGATTTTGATAAATGTTTCAGTATATTTATATGAAGAAGATGAGAGTTTTCGGTAATTGTCCGGCGGAGTTGATATCACAGTTGCGTTCAGTTTACACTCCCAAGTGAAATATGATGTTGATAAACCAACTGAGTGAATGAACAGTAATTTGCCTGGTAATCACGTAAGTAGTGTATATATTAAACGTAGCTTTGATCTTCTTCTTCTTGAAGTCCATTCCGTGTGGCGTTGGCAGTTATGTCTATCCACAACCTTCTGTCTCGTGTACTTTTAATGAATCCATGCCATGATGTCAAACTGTCCAGCATCTTTTCTCTCGGTCTCCCTCTGCCTCTCCTCCCCTCCAACTTTCCTGCTGTCAAAATGTACTCCAGTTTTTGCCTTCTCATCACAGGCTTGGTGAAGTAACTTTCTGTAAACAATAAGCAATATTTTATTCAACGTAGCATTGATACATTAAATTAATTAACATTGTTCTGAAAATGCAATGTAAACATTGACACAATGATCAGGATACTGGGCGCAAGTAGTCGAGGGCAATAATAAAATACAGAGCCTTAATGGGAACAGGTGTGAGGTTTGAACAACGGATCAACATCATGGCACACGGGTGGTAACCCATAAGTGCTCCGTTCTTCTTCTAGCTCAAGTCTGAGTTCGAAGAAGCACAGCACCGTGCACAGAATCTGTAGCACCTGCGAGGATCCTGAAATGTAAATTATAACTCCACATTTTGCCCGGGCAGCACCGTTAGGCTACTCTTTTTCGATTTCCAACTGCTAAGATGTTTTTTTAAAGTGCGCAGCAATGCACTCGGGCGTCCGATCTCACTACCCAGAGACCAGAGGGGATTTACTAGAAGTCCAAGCCCACATGAAAAAATCCCAGCCTTTACCGGGGATTGAACCCGAAACCTCTAGCACTCGAGGCGTCCACTATGCCTGGAGACCACGCAGCCCCTAGCCATAATGGAAAACACTGGTGAGTGCAGTGTAACATTGTCAAGGAAGGGTAAACTGGGGTATCTTAGCTTTTATTTAAAGACCAAACAGCGCTCGATATGCGAACATCATTTATATCATTATAAGCTATCCCGATATGAGATGCCTTTTTTAAAGCTCCACCCCAGATGACGTCAGTGCCCTTATATAACATAACGATTGAACAGAGTTTCTGGGACCTGTCCTCGTGTGGTCCTCATCCGAATGGTGGCACTTTTTGTCCCTGGGTGTTTATGGCTCGGTGTGATGTAATGGTAAGGTTTAAAGTAAATCATTCGTCGGTAGGCGAAATAGCCAAACCACGCCAAACCGTCTTTGAATATGTAAATTAATTCTTTCAGTTCCAAATAACGCACCATGTATACCAGATATTACTGCTGTGTGGCAGTCAACTTGTTTTGTATATTTGTACATCTTAAGTTAAAAACACAAGTCACCCACACAGCCCAGCAATACAAGTAACCCACACAGCCAAAAAAACACAAGTCATCCACACGGCCCAACACCACAAGTCACCCACACAGCCCAACAACACAAGTCGCCTTCACAGCCCAGCAACACAAGTCACCCACACAGCCCAACAACACAAGTCACCCACACAGACCAACAACACAAGTCGCCTTCACAGCCCAGCAACACAAGTAACCCACACAGCCTAAAAACGCAAGTCACCCACACAGCCCAACAACACAAGTCGCCTTCACAGCCCAGCAACACAAGTAACCCACACAGCCTAAAAACGCAAGTCACCCACACAGCCCAACAACACAAGTCACCCACACAGTCTAAAAACACAAGTCACCCACACAGCCCAACAACACAAGTCAACCACACAGCCCAACTACACAAGTCACCCACACAGTCTAAAAACACAAGTCACCCACACAGCCTAAAAACACAAGTCACCCAAACAGCCCAACAACACAAGTCACCCACACAGCCCAGCAACACAAGTCACCCACACAGCCCAGCAACACAAGTCACCCAAACAGCCCAACAACACAAGTCACCTTCACAGCCCAGCAACACAAGTAACACCACAATGTGCTGTGTATTTGGACCGTGTGTTGCAGCATACTAGTGCTTTTATTGTAATCAGTATTGCTTCAATAAAGCATCAGTTATAACATTCTGGGACTGAAAGAGTTCAGGGATCATTTTCTCGCCATTAATGCAACGGTCATAAACAAGAGGATGTTCAGGACTAATTATGTGGGTACCAAAACATGTGGGAAATGAATGAAATAAAAATACAGACAAAATAGCAAAGAAAAAAAAAGCGAACAAATAATAATAAAATTCATGTAGCTATAAGTAGGGATGATTTTACAATCAGATTTAAAGTAAATATAATAATGAGCAGGCATGAGGAGTGAACGTTTAAAAGGCAGACGTGCCTACAGATTGTTTAATGCTACAGCTAGTGAAATAAAAAATCCCCTGCAATAAGAAATTACACAATTGTCAGCTTGGTTGGCTTATTTCACTATGACAGAAGACACCCTTTTTGTTTGTCAGATACATAATAATATTGATCATTATTTACTGTACTGCAAGAAATTGAAATCTGAATTGAATATATGGTCCACCGCAATAAGTCTATGACAGTGGACAACACGCTGGGTGGCCTTAGATAAGTACAGGGCAGGGTTAAACAGTACATAAGAAAAACACGATAAACTTGTAATTATTATAACTGCGTGAAAATATACTTCAGATTAGTCAACTATCTGTACTACTACACGCGTATACAATTGACACATACGCTTTTCAACATTGAACAACCAAACCTATTTGATAGCATAAATATCCATTATGGAAATAGAAACAAAACAACAACAACAAAACTATATATTTGTATTCCAATTTTAATTGGAATTGGTTGTTCGGAATTGTTGTTTCAATTACTACTACTATAGGAGGCTGCGTGGTCTCGATGCATGGTGTCGAGTGCTAGAGGTTCCGTGTTCAATCCCTGGTAAGGGCTGGGATTGTTTCACGTAAACTTAGAATTCTTCTAATTCCCCCTGGTCTCTTAGTAGTGAGATCGGACGCCCGTGTTTATTGTTGCGCACGTAAAAAAATCCATTGGCATCTGGAAATCGAAAAGAGTAGCCTAACGGCGTTGCCGAACAAAATTTGGAGTTAAAAATCACCTAAAGTATTTCAGGATCCTCGCCGGGGCTACAGAATTGAGGTAGAAGAAGAACGGAACACTTATGAGTAACTACCCTACCCGTGTGCCATTATGTTGATCCGTTGTTCTAACCTCAAACCTTACTACTACTATATGATGCTAGACTGATATTTGTATAGACCAATTGGCCCTTGTTGTGTGATGTGTTCAACATCTCGCCGGTCGCCTTTACTTCTTTACCTGGTACACATTCTAGATTAGGTGACCTGGAAGCCAAAGTCATTTTTTGAATTTAAAAAAAAAATCCCACTAAATGTTAATCTGAACCAAAGACTTTTGGGTCGGAAGGTGAAGCTACTAACTACTACATCACCGCGGCTCTCGTCAACCGCTTGTACTTTTCAGAATACGTATGTACACTTGTTGTAGTCTGTCATCCTGACTGCCCTATTCAGTTTTGTTTTTAAACCATCCGCGTTGGGAATTTCAAACTTATGACTACTGTGCTGGCGTCTGTGCCGCTGCGTGGATATTAATGTGCTTTAAACCCCATGAAATCTTAGGACAACAATCGCACGCGAAAGAAGATTGAATGTAAAGTAGAAATACACAGAACAGTTTCAAAACTGAAAAAAAAAACTGCGTACACTTATCTCTACACATATACCCATGGACATTTTCACACTTACATGCAAACAAACACGCACACATGACTGTAACTGCATATTTGTTTCCCCAGTGACTGCCAAATAAAAACACCTGCAGGAAATGATAAACAAAAATGACAGCCTAAGAGCAGAAACTGACAAGCAGACACTTGGAACGAATCTAAAAATTGCTCTGGTAGGGTTCTTTTAGGACATAATGACCTCAAGGCGCTGGATTATTGCATTCCTCATTCCTACACTGGCATCTGGCATGCCATCTTCACTATTTACCACCCGCAGTAAGTCAATTATCAAATTCTTCGACCTTTTAACTTTGAGTATATATTAGGTTATTTCGTGAGGCCTTGGGGGATTTGGTCTTACGGTGAATCTTTAGAATTCACTGGGCAGACAAAATTAACTTCCCAGATGGGTTTAAAGAGGTGACGGCTCGCAGACAGCTTATGGCAAACATCAGAACGAGACAGTCATCATGTTTTGGTAATGTTGTAAGAAGAAAGAAACTGGAACATTTTGTCATCACTGGAAAGGTCTGTAGAAAACAAAGGCAGTGAAAGACAACGCGAGACGATTCTTGACAGTCTTTTGGTAGCATGAAGTAGTGTCAACACACGAACTGATATATGCTGCTGAGGATCGCAGACTGTGGACAGCCAAGATCGCCCACCCCAGTCGGCAAGGCACTTGATAAAATGATAAACCTCTCTTGATAAATATGTTGTAATTCAATACTGGCTAGTCCTTTGAGGTTTGATGGCTACTTGTCATTTTCGAAATCATCGGAGGTCGGTTTTATAGTCTACAAGACTTGAGAATAGCGGCCAACTTAACCATCCAAGACAGTTAAAAATGCAGACATTGAGAATACGCCATGTAGCAAATTTACGGAGAAACTGAAGATCAAATTGTTTGGTCATCTAGTAAGAATACATCTAGAAAAACTACCGACGCAGTAGGTACACATGAAAAAAAAAAAAAAATGATGTGAAAGCAAAAGGTCGCCTTAGGAGAACATGGATTGATAATATTAGAGTTCTGACATGAACACTGAATGACAATAGCCATTACTGCCCATGGATCGCAAACTGTTCCTCCCCACGGGCTACACGGTAGAAGTGGAAATTGATTATGGGGATGATACAGAGATAGGCTAACATTAACAGTTTTCGAAACAGAGACTGCGACACAAACCACAGGGTTACCTCTCAATGCTTTCCGATCGACTTAAGAGACCGCGGTCGATGCATTGCTCACTGATGACCTACTTTCGATCTAAAGTAGGTCATAGCTCACCCCTGTTGTTAATGCTTAATTCGGAACCGGGAAAGTGGAGTGACTAGAAATTTTGCCTCCTGGCCCACAAGGTTTGAGGCTTTGAGTTTGAATCTGCACCTAGGTTGATTAAAGAGCTGACTAAGAGCTTACAGACGATTGAGCTTGAAATGAGTAGCAGGAAATTTTCAGGAAGTAAAGGCGACTGGTATGATTTTTTTTTACAACACGACAGCCGCCTATACTTCCTAGTTCTATACCTAGTACCCATTTAATGCTGTGTCGGCCTGGAAGCCAAGGTCATTATTGAAAAAAAAATCGAGCCCACTTTGGATTCGAACCCAAGACCTACCGTTCCGAAGGCGAGCGACTAGCCGCTTCTCCACGGCGGATTCCTATGTAAATAAAAGCGCCTAGTTAATCTTTCGTGGTGATATCTGGTCGAATAATGGACATAATATTTTGTGTTACAAGGTTGTATGCATATTATCGTATGCTGATTTTATTTCTGTGGCACCGAACTATAGTTCGTTCAACAACTCATAAACACACGTGTAAACCACTTTATCGAAAACTGCCTGTTAGATCGCTATGATTTTTGGCATGCCGCCTTAGAATATCGATGACGCAATAATAGTGATGTTGGACATAGATGCTCAGGATGCTGAATACCAGCCAATTCTTTTGATCTTTTCGAACCATTGTAAATAAGGGGAGTAAAAATCATCGCAGTTTTCGAGAGAATGGCTTGCATGTGTGTTTATAACTTGTTGAACAGCAAGCAGACTATACCAGCCAGTAAACTGGGTAGTATATTGTATGTTTCCTCACTTTGTATTTAATAGAACAGGTTCTGGTATTGCAGACAAACCGCATCTGGATGGCCATGCAATATCTGGGGTGGTCGGTCCTGTTCACATGATATCACGTAAGCTATACATTTGTTTTAGAACTGTAACCACGTTTTGATTATAAACAAAGAAAAGTAAGACTTCAATTTAACATGCATGTCGAAAGAGGCAACTATAGCTCTTTCTTTCTGAGAAATGCAGACAGAGCTTCACCAGTATGAGTCTTGGTCTTGGACTACGACAGCGTTTGGTTCAGCACCATTGCGTCCCAGAAACTAAAGGACACTTCCCACGCCTTCTGGGGTATTTGGTATAAAGAGCTATATACTAACCAACGCTGTGCTGTCAATGTCAAACATGGGCACTATCTTCAGGAGGCAGAAGGAAATAGGACATAAATGATGTGTTTACGTACTATGCCAGGTTATTTGATTTGATTCAAAAACTGACATCGCAGCACTCAGGGCATTCCCATAAGCGCGCCTTTCCCATCTTCAGCAGCCAGCGAAGAGTTCCGATACTAGTGGTGCCAGTAGCATTCAGATTAAACTACGTCGTGCCTTTCATCTGAGCCTCGAGCATCTGCCAGAACCTCTCGTCACTCTCCCCGGCATCAATCTCACCAGACTGTGGTGATCCATCTGCTTTTCCGAAAGGTACACACTCTCCAACAAGGCACTAACCACGTCTGTTTTATCATGAATCAGTATTCCACCAAGATGTGCAGAGCCAGCCAGTCTGTCCGCCTGTTTGTTTTCAAACACACCTATCTAGATAATACTCCTCACCTGTGTCCTCCGCATCGAAGCATGCCACTCTGCACGAAGCATGCCTGTCATGATTTTCCTCAGCATGCCTTCTAAGTCAGTTACAATCACGATGTGTGTGTGTGTATCGTGTTTTCTAGCTGCAGTGGCAGCTTAAGCTGGATGTTGTGGTATCGTATGCTAGGTTCTAGTGCTATACCGAATATTCGCTTCGTATTCGCTTCGGGGCCGGATAGTGGACCTATTGACTATTCGGCCGATTAGTTGTGGTCGGGCTGAATACGAATGGTAGTTACCGTACACCCGTTACTTCATACACATCTTAATGATGACAACATGGAACGATTGGTTTTGTTGAGAGTTAATGCAGCTTTCCTGCATTAACTAAGCTGTCAGTGACAATTTCCAAGTTTAGTTACTTGTTATAATACTTAGGATTCTTTCAATCCTAGTTATTAGCTACCACAGACTGACTGAAAGATGCAGAACATAAAATGTTTTTAAATGTTTACTATTCTGTGCGAATACTAACTAGACATGGAAAGAATATAAACTCCGGCCACAGACAATTCGATAATGTGAAAATCAAACGAACGGAAACATATAAGTACTTGGGTGCAAACTCAACTGTTCCAACATGCTGAGAGAAGATATACAATCTAGAAATAAAGTGTACTATGCCCTTTAACATCTGTTAAAGTCAAAGTGCAACACCAAGATGAAAATATATAAAACGTTGAAAAGACCAGTCGTTTTATTTGGCTCTGAAACTTGAAGCAGAAATAAAAGAAATGTGGCCTCATTACAGGTTTTCGAAAACAGTTCCACGACAAATCTTTGGACCCATCAAAGATGCTAACAGAGGGGAATGGAGAGTCAGAAGCAACAACGTAACACATAATCTGTTTAAATCACCATTGATCACTGGCATCATGAGAGCTAACACACTAAAATGGTTGGGACATATTGAAAGAATGTCAGATGACAGAGAAATAAAAACTGTATACACCTGAGAGAGGAATGGGCGTAGACCACGAGGCAGACAAAAAATAAGTTCAAGAGATAATGTCCAGCCAGACCTGCAAACAACTGGTGTCACAAATTGTGAAGATAAGGCCAGCCAGAGAGATGAATGGAGACAAGTGATATCTGCAGCAGTAAACCTCAAGGGCTCAGAATGCTAAAGAAGAAGATGACTATTCTGTGCTACTTTATGCAAAGTAAAAGTTCAGCGTACATTTGATATTATGAATGTGTGTTTTTTTTAAAATATATATTTTATACACTATACACTATTTGTATTCGGCCGAATAGTTGGTCCCGCTATTCGTATTCGGCCGAATAGTGAAAATCACTATTTGTGGTACAACCCTAGTTTCCAGGACTATACCTGTTCAGCTACCTTGTGTGTAGATGTTTAGGTAGGAAATCTAAATAGCTCAAGGTTGGGTCGAAATGGGAGCCAGGGTTAATTTTTGGAAGAAAAAAAAATCTGCCATCAGGACCCGTCTAGCCGCTACACCCTAGTGGCTCCCTGCTACAAACTAGTGGCACCCCGTTATACCCCGTTACACCCTTATGGCTCCCCGCTACACCCTAGTGGCTCCCCGCTACAACGTAATGGCTCCCCGCTACAACCTAGTGGCTCCCCTTTACACACTAGTGGCTCACGGTAACTATAGCTTTCGATTTTTATGTTGTCTAGTGTGTCTTTCTATCTCTACTAGGGCGGAGAAGCCCTTAGTACTAAGATAAAAAATAAAGGAAAATAGTTCGTTAGGTGGGGACTAGAAACAAGAATATTCTAGTCCAGATATGAGATCTTCTGTGTAAAGTCTAATAAGCCAGGTAACAAATAAATAACACACACTACTAACCGCACGCCCTAATCTGAAGCAAAGCAACTAGAACTACAATTATCACATTCACATCTATTTATTTCACTGAACATCATCTAAGGTCTTCACAAATAGTAATGCATTACAATTCACAACGTGTTAGAAAATACCCTACAACAGATGGAACCTATCTTTCTGCCTACACACCTCAACCCACGTTGCGTAAAACCATTGAACGCAACGGACAAATCAGAACTACATGTTTCTCGTCCTAAAACCAGTGGCATAAGAGAGCGAAAATGGTCACTCCCGTCTGTTTTATCACTTCCTGACCCCCCAGTTGGCCAGGTTTTTAGCTCACTTAAATAAGCCTAATTCAATTTATATAACAGTCGTTCAGCGCCTGTTTCATATCTTTCTACTTCTTTCTATGAGTGCCGTTCACAATACTTTCTGTTACTTGATTAATTCACCATATCAACATGGTTACAACAAACTGTTCTCATTGACTGGCAATATGCACAAGATAATATAAACAAATCTGAGGCCACTGATGAAACTACAGTTGGCTGTACATATACTCAAACAATTATTTGAAAAGAACAACAAATCCATAGGAACTTTTGTGTGTGTGTGGCATTCCTAGTCCAGGAAAAAAGCATTCGACAGAGTCGATAGGCAAGTTTTAAGGGAAGTAATAGCTTGATATGGAGTAAACAAACACTCAACTGGAGTGTGTAACGTGTATATAGGGATCGTAGAAGAGTAGTTAGAATATATAGGGTAACTTTGAAACCAGTGTTTCCCAAAATGAGTCCACGACTCACATCCGTATGTAGCCACAGGGAAGATGCATGCTCTCCAAATTCTAATTTTTATCTCCTTGCTGGTGCTTTACCATAGACTTTTATTTAAGGCTGTTCAGTCTTCACAAGGACAACATTTATAATAAAAAAGATACTTTCCGTAGCAACGATTTTCTTCTTCTTCTTCTTCTTCTTCTTCCTCTTCTTCTTCTCCTTCTCCTTCTTCTTCTTCTTCTTCTTCTTCTTCTTCTTCTTCTTCTTCTTCTTCTTCTTCTTCTTCTTCTATCTTCGACCATTTACCTCAGCTAGGTGTTGGGGTAGGGTGGGGAGGGGGTAAGATGTAAGGATCGTTGATTCGTTTTTCCCAATGCATTGTACAAGCTGGTGTTTATTTCTGTAAGGTTGCCTTCTTGTAGTGAGCCCTGCTTGATCCAGTTCGATGTTCGTTCACTAGTCTTCTTGTGATAAGCACGGCTCGCCCCAGTTCAATGTTCGTTCACTAGCTTTTTTTGTAGTGAGCACTGCTCGCCTAAGTTCGATGTAGTTCACCAGTATTCTTTTAGTGAGCACTGCTCGCTCCAGTTCGATGTAGGTTCACCAGTCTTCTTGTGGTGAGCACTGCTCGCAGCAGTTCATTGCTGGTTCACCAATTTTATTGTAGTGAGCATTGCTCATAACAGTTCGATGTTGGTTCACCAGTCTTCATGTTGTGAGCATTGCTTGCCCAAGTTGATTGCCGTTTCGCCAGTCTTCTTGTAGTAAGCACTGCTTGCTCCAGTTCGATGTTCGTTCACCAGCCCCCTTGTATTGAGCACTGCTTGCACCAGTTCATTGCTGGTCTTCCTGTAGTGAGCACTGCTCGCCCAAGTTCGATTTCGTTCACACTTCTTATTATAATAAGCACTACTCGCCCAAGTTCTTTGTTGGTTGACCAGTCTTCTTGCAGTGAGCACTGCTCGCCCCAGTTCGATGTTCGTTTACCATTTTTTAGTGAACACTGCTCGCCCCAGTTCGATGTTCGTTTACCTTTTTTTAGTGAACACTGCTCGCCCCAGTTCGGTGTTCGTTCACCAGTCTTCTTGTAGTGAGCACTGCTCGCTCCAGTTCGATGTTCGTTCACCAGTCTTCTTGTAGTAAGCAGGGCTCGCCCCAGTTCATTGCCGGTTCACCAGTCTTCTTGTAGTGAGCACTGCTGGCCCCAGTTCATTGCTGGTTTACCAGCCATCTTGTAGTAAACAATGCAAGCGCCAGTTAGATTTAGGTTTACCAGTCTTCTTGTAGTGAGTACTGCTCGCTCCAGTTCGATGTTTGTTCACCAGCCTTCTTTAGTGAGCACTGCTCGCCCTAATCATTGCCGGTTCACCAGTCTTCGTGTAGTGAGCACGACTCGCCCCAGTTCGATGTTTGCTTACCAGTCTTCTTACAGTGAGGACTTCTCGCCCCAGTTCAGTGGGGCTGAAGCCTCAAAGACACAGAAGGAGATGACAGATCCAAACCTGCACAATGAGAGGACACGACCTAGCCGGCCAGTTAGACACACATATTATGGCGGCCAAAAACACACCCTAACAGGGCCTCAGCCACATGTAAATTGCGAACTTCTACTGCCACCGCCGAAAGTATCTCCCACGCCGCCACGCAGAAGAGTCCCAGCCATCTAGTTTAGCCCCTCTCGGCGGTGACGGTAGTCGCTGGAAGTCCGGATTTCAAGTAACCGGAAGTGCGCAATTTACACGTGACTAAGGCTCTGTTAGGGTGTGTTTTTGGCCGCCATAATATGTGCCCGTTATTTTGAGGATAGCCATCCACGCAGCCAGCAGTGGGTTTCGATCGCGGTACGTTAGAATTCACACAAGTAGGGCTATATCTAAATGCAGGAAGCACAAGCAAAGTACACCGATTTTGTGCTTGCCTGCACTTATGGGCTCGCCTCCGAACTTCAACGGGATATTATGGCGGCCATAAAATATCCTTACGGGGCTCAGTTCTATTAAAAATATGCCGGCTCCGTATAACGAAACAAATGCACATGGATACCAGAGGGAAAGAGAAAACAGGGGCACCCAAAAACAACATGGAGACGAACGATGGAAAGTGACCTGAGTGTGGCATCTTTGACATGGAAGACTGCATTGAAGATTGTACAGGACAGGAAAGCATGGAAAGTCCTCTCTAAAGCCTCATGTGCCACTAGGCATAACGAGAAGATGATGATCCTCCAGTCAGTCTGTGGTAACTAATAACTAGGAATGAAAGAATCATAAGCATTAAGTAGTAACCAAACTTGGAAATTGTCACTGACAGCTTAGTTAATGCATGAAAGCTACATTAGCTTTCAATAAAACCAATCGTTCCATGTTGTCAGTATAAGGGCCGTGTATGCAAAAGCAGGTGTAAGGTAACTACTATTCGTATTCGGCCCGACCGCAACTATTCGGCCGAATACCGAATAGTCAATAGGTCCCGGAGCGAATACGAGGGTCACCTGCCATTAAAATGGCACTTGTACATGTCCATGGACGGCGTCTGTGACTTAGGCGTTGCGAACGCGCTTCGCAATGCCGAGGTGCCGGGTTCGATCCCAGCTGCGGGCCTTGCGTTGGTTTAGACAATGGTATTGAGAATCTGACCGTCCAAAAAAAAAAAAAAAAAGCAATAGCAATCTACTGGGCGTAAATTTGTATTCCTCTAAGGGGGATGACGAAGCAATCTCGACCACGTTGTGGTTTTCAGATTTATAAATCACATCGGCGACCCGGTCGCTCATTGGCTGGCCGATAGGCGACTTTGTCACTGGTTGGGACACTATATGTTTGATCCTTTGATCGCATCAACACTGCAAGTGTCATTTTCAGGGCTACTTGGCGGCGAACTATACTAAGCCATTTTATATGGCCTAATAACCTAGTCACAATTATAACCTTAAGTTCCCCCTTCTGAAATGCTGGCTGAACATGTTTATATATATATATTTTTTAAGATAAGCTACGGAACATAAATAAGGTTGACGCATGTATTGTTTTCCTCAGACCCGCCTGCTGTAAGTACCTCACAAACGGTCAGTCAACCTGCAAGCGTCGATCAGATTGATGAAATCATTTCATCAGGTAGTTTTGTTTACTACAGCTGATATGTTTACTTATGCTATCATTCCTTAAAACTAGAGAAGCATAATTTATAAACCATCTTATAGACTGAAAGAGGAAGTGTGAGACATGAATCTATAATGGTCATTTCTATTAAATATTTATACAAAACATTTATTCAAGCAAAAATTACATCTAAATGCAAGGGAAAACATCTAAATCTGGATGTAAAACATCCAAAGTGGCAACACTGCGCTTAACACTGTGTATATTACAAATTTCTACATAATATAAACATTTGCAAATCATTACTCCAACACTAATTTTCATTGGTAATATTGAATATTGAATGTTTTTCAGCTGACTTCTTGTGCTACAATGACAAGACGTCATTGGTGATTCCAGACGTTCCTTGTCCCGCAGAAAATTCACAGAAGACTCAAGTTACATCTCAACTCCTGAATTTAGTTCTAAAATTCCATGGCGGAGAAGTCCTAGTTCCTGGCGTGTCGTCTGTTTCGCCTCCCCATCTCCATGGTTACAACTTGTCTGACGAAGGATCAGCAGACTGGGTACGTTTTGGACACTGTTTAAGTGGAATGCTTGCTTTTTAAGACTTTTTCTCTCGTTAAATTCTTTCCTTCGGGATTGCAAGTCTGTAGAATGAACATCTAACGGATGATAATCAAACACAAACGAATCCCGAAAATCCCGTTCAACGAAAAAGACAGCTCTGGGATCCCTGAAGGTTAAGTGGTAAGCTGAAGTCCCGGGCGGCGAGTGATAAACTAAATTACGTCTGATTGACGTTTAACCCCACTAGGATATTACACCGAAAGATAAACAACCGGTGATACAAAATGCTGCCATTCATGTGATGATCGCCCAGGGATAGGTCCCATAAACCCCGTTCGACCCATTGGTTGGGTTATATTAGGAGGGCCCCCGACAACAGCCAGGGTGGGGTTTTAAAAGAACAACAAATTGATGTCTGATATTGTGACGCAAAATATAAAATACCGTCTTCTAACTCCCGGTGGACATAAACATGCAATCAGGTCACGATACAGTGTTCTTAAATTTGATATTATCTCCAACTGTGTTATGTTGCTGCTGTTGTTGTTGTAGGTCTTTCTCAATTCATATTGCCGGCGTGTTCTAGAGACAGGACAATATTTTTGCAGCACTAACAGGATTTCTCAGTTTGTGTCCTTTCTGGTGCGTGCTTACTATGGGAAAACCAATGAGGCCATGACTCACACGCGTGACCAGTCACCAGGTCTGCCTAACTGCACACTAACCCGAGTAGATTAGGGAGTGCTCACCCTTCACCCCTAAATACCAGAGGTATATTTTCCTCAGCGCTGTTAAATGGTAGCGTCTTAATTGGACACATCATTTGATTTTCTGTCTTTCTATGTAATTTGGAAAAGGCCCTGTGCCGACTTGTTATCTTTATGACATAATTTCTGATTTGTATCTCTTCTGGATATTCCTGCAGACGTTAACTGACGTCTTTGAGATCCGGTTCTTACAGTTACATGTCTTCAAAACTGGAAATTATAACCGTATCAAAACTGGCTCTTAGATAGCATTATATCTCAGAAATGGAAAACTTAAACATATATCAAAACCTACCTTTCTTCGTCTTCTTCGATCCTTCTGTCAAAAAACTTTATATCAGGAGGCCGGTAGCCTTTATGAAAACTATTGTGCAGTCCATATCTTCTCGTGTACCATACAGTTTTGTCTTCATTGTGGTTAGAACAGACCAGATTGTCAGCATACAGTTGGCAGTGTTGGAGCACATAGCACATGCTCAGCATTTTCGGGTGCCACTCTGCAGGGACACATATCCGTGTTTCCTACACCGAAAAATGTTAACATATGTTGACGAAGTATGTTGTGCCCAATCCTTAGTCTGAATATAATACACTGTCCCTCTCTAGAAAGGCGATGAAGCGAGTCTTAGGAAGAGAATCTGGATACATAAAACCTACCCATAAAATGCTTAATATCTCGGAAACTGAAATACTTTTGCAGTGTTGGATTTAGGCGTAAGATAACAAGTAAGTAAATATGTTTTACCCCACCAGGACATCATACAGAGCGATAAACACCCGGTGACACAAAATGTCACCATTCGGATGAGGATCACCCGTGAAGAGGTCCCGTTCAACCATTAGGTTATATTAGGGCCCTCGGCAACAGCCAGGATGGGGCTTCAGAATATTGCGTCCCACAAGGGGTCGACTTCTGCCTATAAGATAACAAAGCTGCCCCACAAACTGAAGGAACCTCAATAAATTCATATTTTATGTTCACGAATGCAATTTTCCTTTAATAGAGCCTTAAAAAGGATTATATTTTCATCAGATTCGTCCCCTTGTGGGATGTAATTTTTCGTTATTTTGAAGCCCCACCCTGGCTTTTGCCAGGGGCCGCAATATAGCACGTCTATAACTTTTGTCTAATGGCTAAACGCGGTTTCCGGGACCTCTTCACAGGTGATCCTCATCCACATGGTGGCACTTTGTGTCATTGGGTGTTTATCGCTTGTGTGATGTCCTAGTGGGGTAAACTTTACTTACTACTGTTACTAATATTTTCATCGATTTTGCTGATATATTCGTTATTATTTACTTTACTAAAAACTAAACGACAATATATTTCAATCATACATATATTTAAAAGGCACATATATTTTAAAGTTTTCTTAGATTAGCTAGTGTAATATCTTCTTCTTCTTCTTCTCTGTTCACCGGTTGTAAGCTCCGACGGAAAGTCCTGGTTGTTTGCTCATTTGGACTTTGGCTTTGTGCCAGGGCCTGATCTGCGTTTACATCTGGTTTACTGTCTTATTTGTGTGCAGTTGGTTGTTCATTGCCGCTCGGGTAGATGCACTCCGACTTCGCAGGAAGCACTCAATTAGTCACTCTTACGACATGCTTGTTGGCACTGGGTCTATTCTTGTTTTCCCCACAATTAGGCCCCTGAATCCATACAGGGAGATAGTGTAATTCGAAACAGGCCTCATGGTTTTATATAACTAAGACCCTCACTAATAATAAATCCGCCCCACTGATTTGGCCAAATTAATTAACACGATTAAACAATCTAATTGATTAAAAACTCGTTGATGCTGTCACGTGTATATTTTATACACAGTTTTTACTGCATTATTAAAAGTTAAACTTTGATAAGTTAACACCATTTTATTGTTTACACAGATGCATTACAACCAGTCAGACCTCAGCATCCGTCTTCAGACACTACTTCGTCAATTTCAGGAGAATAGAACTCAGTTACTCGACCACTTACTAGAATATACATCTAGCAACAACCTTAGAAACATCACTTCACTGACTAATCTACTGTTTGATGCTCTGAATTCGACCTCTGTCTTCAATATGTGTCAAAACGGTACTGGGGCAAATACTACCAGCAGTGAACTTTCGTGTGATGAGTTGCAGTCTAGAAGTGAAACTCTGAATTATTTGAATTCTGAAGTTCAGAAATTGATAGCATCTGAAGAATACTCAAGCACGTCTGCTCATATTGAGACAAATTCTACTGGAATTACATCAAATGGTAGTCTGAGCAATGACACAAACCTAGACGCTGTTATAGACGATTTACTACAAAGACTTAGCGGAACGAAAGCAGACTCGAAAGCACTCACAGAACTGTATACACATTTACTTCTAGCATTAAACGATTTCAAAGCCGTTGTGATCAAACTCATGCATAAATTTGTAACAGTCCTGTTGGAGTCAGATTTTATTGAAATTTCAGACAAACTTTCAAGATCTATATTTGATATCAAGGTTGTTTTAGGAGGAGATGACGGTATAGAAAAGCTTGGTGCACTAGTATCCCACACGCCAAAACCAGAGTCTATTACAGAAATACTCATTGATAAAACAGTGAGTCCTGACCTTACAACAAACAATGCCTCGTCTGAAACAACGACACATTCGTTTATTTTATCGGACATCAAAGCACACGAATTAGGCCAAGATCACTCTCTGTTTAATCATTCATTGCTGTTAGAATTGGTAAAGTCAGACATGAATGGGACAAATGCTACTTTAGAAGCAGTTGAATATTTTGAGGTGATTCTAGAGGTAGCAGTCACGTTGATTTCGTCGCTGACAGAACTTAGTCGACTACTGCACGAAGGAAGGGTAGCAGAGTTTGACCAAGATGAGGTTCTGGAGAATATGACTGCTTGGCACAGTCTACGCAGCAGAACAAAGAGAGATATTTCTGGTAAAACTTGATCTACAACAACAACTCTCTCTCTCTCTCTCTCTCTCTCTCTCTCTCTCTCTCTCTCTCTTTTCCCCCTGTCTCTACCTGTGTGTGTGTGATTGTGTGTGTGTGATTGTGTGTGTGTGTGTTATTATTTTTATAGTCTATGTCAGGTCAAATACAAGCATCCAAACAAATTATAAACAGTATATTCATTGCAACATTGAGCTACCAGTGCTAAGCATGGACACGATATAAAAACCATGTATGCAAATTCATCACTTGCAAGATTAGATGCCCGATAAAAGCAGCCAACCTAACCATCAGAGATCTAGGGATTAATGATACTATCAGGCAGATTATGTGAACGACACCTTGTACTAGATTCACCGAGAAACAGCAGATCAAGTGGTTGGGTCATCTCGTTAGAATGTAGCAAAATCAGATATTATCACAGGCACTGAATCTCACATCAGCTACAAGATCAAGAGAACGGCCAAGGAAAAAAAGGGTGGGGAAAACAATAAACCCACTGCCTGCCCAACAAGCATGTCGTAGAAGTCGACTAACAAGGGACTTCCTTCGAAATCGGAGTAAATCTGCCCGAGTGACAAGGAACAACACACAAATAAGCCAGTAAAACTCATGTACACGCAAAACTCAGGCCCTTGCACAAAGCCAAAGTCCAAGTGGACGAACAACCAGGACTTTCCGCCGGAGCTTACAGTTCGTGAACAAAGAAGAAGTTCAACACTCAACAGACGAACATTCAGTGTCCTATCTATTCATGTAAGAAAGAACTGCCTTCTTCTTCAGAACCTTGTCCTCTAAATTTAAAGTTGAGAGGATCCGCTGCACTGCACTTGGCTTTATCCCTTACAGCTGTGTCTCTCTCCACAGGAGGGCAGGTTGTATAACAATAGTATAGCACAAAGTACGAACTTCACATCTCCAGCAACAATCCCCATAAACATTTAATTGTGAACCAAACGAGCCGCCTGTGAAACGAACCCAGAGTAGAAAGCAAATGGCTTGACCACTTCCCCACGGGGACAATCATCCCTCCCTCCCCCGACACCTAAAATACAAAATGTATCCCATTTGGGACTGCAGACCTTCACATTCAACCAACTCATGCCAAGCTTTTTTATCTGTTGTCATCTCATGAAAATCCCTCCATGCTTCCTATGTACTCTTCACCATTGTCTCTAATTCTCTTATCTGTACATTGTTACGTATCATCATCATCATCAGGTGCCTTGCCGACTGGCCTGGGCGATCATGCCTCTCCATAATCCCCGATCTCCTGCAGCATGTATCAGTTCGTGTGCCGTCACACCTCCATGCCATGCAACAAGACTGTCAAGTATCTTCTCTCGTTGTCTTCCCCTATCCCTCTTTCCACAGATCTTTCTAGTGGTCACAACATGTTCTATTTTACCTCTTCTCATAACATGGCCGAAAAGTGATGACTGTCTCCTGATGTCTGTGATTAGTTGTCTTCGGGCTTCCGCCTCTTTCAAAACCTCTTGGTTGCTCTTTTTGGCTGTCCAAGGTATTCTAAGCATATACTTATATCTCTTTTTAACGTAGTCTGCTAATCCTAGTGTCCGGACATTAGAGAAATACTATTATGTCTTGTTTGAGAACGGAGGTAGAGGAAGTCACTGCTGCCTTCCGCTGGCTTGAGAATCAGCTGTACACACATGCCGTAATTGTAACTGACTCACAAAGCATGTTGAGAAGGGTGGAGAAAAGCATGCTCCGTACAGAGTGGCAAGCATCAATTCAGAAGTCCCTGGTAGTTAAAAGTCCTTTGGATATTTTCTCCAGGTCATCTAGGTGTGTTGGGAAATGAGCAGGCAGATAGATTGGGCGACATTGCACCACTTGGGGGTGAACTGATCTATGACAAGCTAGACAATGTGATGGCCTTTTGAGAGCGAGTGAACAGTGCGGAGGCACATATAGATCATTACGGTCTGAGGAGAATGTCGCTGCGAGGAGTTACCAGGGGATCTGGCTGATGCTCAACACTCAGGGGAAGAGCGAGACGGATATTCAATCAGACAGTTACAGATGCCATTTGCTGCTGAAGTTGGGGATGGAGCGCTTATGGGAGTGCCCGAGTGGTATGATGTTGTTTCCTTATATAACATTAAACTATTATCAAGCTTTCTCAATGAGTCTTATCCAGCACTGGTGCATTTTCAACCTCTCTTGCTTCCCTAGAATGTATTTAGTTCTTTACCCTAGTGTCATGTCATTTTATCTCTTGTATTCCGCACAGGAATAAGTTAGAGATTTTACACTTTATTGTTTTTTTAAGCACCACAGGGGTGACGTGTCTTAAGAGAGATGTTGGAGTAATTAAAAATTAGATGATATAAAATTTAAAATGAAAAAAATGATAAGAAGACTAGGACTGAAACTAGTCATATAGCTCATTAAAGAGCAACAGGTGAGATCCTTTGGCCAGGCAGAAAAAATATAATACACTTGGAGCAAGAAGAAGACGATGCAAGATATGGAACGACAGTATCAAGAACAACATTAAATGTTGGCCAACTGTTAAAAAAAATTCTATAGCACACACAGACAATCCTTAAATCTCTCCCAACATATCGTTAAAGCAACTGGGGGATGAGGAGAAGACAAAAATTAAAATGAAGAAGAGGAACTTATTATCTTAGTTTGAATATGAGTTTGATACCAAGTTTAGTTAGTATGAAGTTGAATATGTGAATAGTTACATAATATCCTTTGCAGTTAAGTGTGAGTTTGTTGGTTCTCAAGCATATAAGGTTATGTGATAGGCTCAGACAGATGCCAGCGACAAGGAAACATCATCAATCAGACTAATTTCATCAGTCTGTGCTCCAGCTGCTTGCACACAACAGTCCTGGACAATACTTACTATCCCCGGTACCTCACAGAGAAGGTCTGCAGTAGTGGATCCAGTAGCAACCCTGCCTTCAGGGATGGGTGCCTCTTCCAACCAGGATTACGTAAGTGATTTATACAGTGTCTTCTGATTTAATATAGACTATAATAAGCACACGCCCCCCCCCCCCTTTTTTTTTCTTCCCTCACATACACCTTCTCCTTGACTTATGACCTATGCGATTTTTGTCCATCCGCACTTACGAAAAGATAACTACAATCGTCAAAAAGTTTGTGGAACTTATGTCTAGAGCTCAGCAGGGTCCGAGTATAGGTGCATAGACTGAATTATTGTATTTTATTAACAATTTTGAGATATAGAAATCTTATTCTACAACAAAGAATGTTTTATGATGGCGATTTTTTGGGACGTCGATCAACAGTCTTAAGCAAAGCTAGAGGGAGGCACGTAACAGCTTTACATACCTAGGTAGTAAGATGACATCTACCGTGGATTCAAAGCCTTCAATATCATCTAGAATCGCACTGACATCTAGTGCCTTTAACAAACTGTCAAACATCTGGAAGTCGAAGAGATTCAGTAAGCACACAAAACCTAGGATCTTTAACTCTTGTGTGATTCCAGTGCTAACTTATGGAAGCGAGAGTCGGAAAGACATGGTAGCTCTGGATACAAAATTAGACAATTTTGAGAACAGATGTCTTAGAATATTTAATCTCCACTGGACAGATTTCAGATCCAATACGTAAATAAAACCAGAGAACAAGCAAGAAAATGTATTCAATTTTATAAGAAAGTGCCGCAGGAACTACATTTGGCCATGCACTTAGAATACATAAGACCAGACTCCCCCATCTAACACATATATAGACGCCGGAAGGGGAGACAAAATGGAAAGATCAAGAGAGAGACCCTGCCTAGAACCATCATCAGGGAAGGCTCAACCATGGACCTAACAAACATCTAAGACGTAAAAAAGGTGGCAACGAACGGCCAGACATGGAGAGCTAGCTATGACCTTTGCCCTAGGCCCAAGAGGAAAGACTAACTAACTAATGTTCAGTTTCTATAACCAGTTTGAATAAATATGTTGAAAAATATAAATTTTTATTTATGACAAGTTCAACTTACGACCTGTTAGTAGGAACGGAACTTAGTCATAAATAGAGGAGATCCTACATATTCTATGATGCATGATGATGGTCGTCAGATTTGCCAAAACTGCCTTATATACCACTTTTGCAGTGTAGGCAGGGGGGTCTTTGATTTAAGGCCGCATGGCTAGTGCTGTTGCCATGACTGTGCAGGTGAGGATTTTATTTTGCCTTCAACAGAAAAGAATCCCCAGCCTTACCGAGGATTCGAACCCGGGTCTCCCGCATGAGAGCCCAGCATTCTAACCGTTCGCCAGCTGCTTCTCGTCAGATTTGTCGCAGTCCTAAATTTTCGGGTTATTTCTGATTGATGACTGCTGAGAAGGTCTCTGGAACAGGTCTGCAGAATGTGCTCAAGTGTTGGTGGTCCTGTTCGACAGGCACACCATGTGGACTGTAGAATTTTATTTAATGCATAAAAGTGACTGACTTTGAACAACTCTGAAAACATTTGTCTCCTACAACTGTTGTATATTTGGACCCTCTGGAAGTAGTATACACATGCGTTTAGTACTGCCATTCTTAATTCTGTTTGACATTAGCTAGTACCTAATGGGACCAAAAGAGTTAAAGAACCTGCTGTTGATTTTTATTTAAAAAATATATATATAAACATTAAATCTATGTTTTTCACAGTTGGAGGCAGACCTGCAGGACTATGTAAACAGCAAGAATTTAATGTTCTTCTTCTTCGAGAAGTTCCTGGAAAATGCATGAAAGTCATCAGTCAAGGAAAAGAAATTATAACAGATCAATGGCAAAGCACCACACACCCCCTCCGCATTGGTTGTGAATGTGTAGTGGATCAAAACTCACAGTTTGCAAAATATACACATTTTCCTTAAAAATATGCACATTTATTATTTTATTAGCACTGATTACACAATATTGTTGTGAGTAAGAGAAGACTGATACAGAAGGGAACTCATTATTAAATATTAAACCCCACACAAATCTGACCATTATTTCTATGACAGGTTTTGATGATGTCTTTTGCGTACTCAATACGCTGATGTTTTTTGTCATCAGACAACAAATGTAGTACAAACCGGCAAGAAACTGCTTTCTTGCCCAAATCTTCCACAAAAAGTTTATGAATGACTTCTCTATTAACACCAGATTCATCTGGTATTATCCTCACAGTCAAACAACAATCTTCCTGTATCCATTCTCTGACTTTACAATGAGTTTCTCATTGCGGACAGAAATTGAGCATCCAGGTCCAGTCACATTAGTAATCATTTCCACACTACTTTTGAATTGTGAATACCCCCTAAAAATCTGTGCGTGAGATAAACAATTATCACCATAAACTTGTCGCATCAATTCAATTGCCTAAATGGCACTTTTTCCGAGTTTTAAGCATAATTCTCTGTTAGCTGTTTGCTCCATGCTGATTACATAACAATGTACCTCTGACTAGGTCAACTAAATTGTGGCTTGGTTGTCTGTTTACCAGGGCGTCGATGAAAAGTTGCTAGATCATAGATGAAGGTTGCCTCTTTGGACTCCATGCTTTGCTTTGTAGAAGGCACTTTTGTCTTGGCCATAATAGAATCAGTTTCACTACTTAATTGTCGGACTTTGTATGTGACATTTGAATACTTTACAATCATTGTGCAGTAGCTACACAAAGGTAAAGATGCGAGTGAACCAGTGCACTTATATGCCAACTGACAGTGTTATTAAGACATATAAACATAAGTATGAGCGCCAAGAAATAAATTATAAACAGCATATTAATACCCACAATGTGCTACCAGTAACAGACATGGACATTATAATAGGCTAACCTATGTAAAATTAACACATGTGAAATGAGATGCTTGAGAAAAGCTGCCAATTTAACTTTCCGAGACAAAGTTAGAAATGATATTATCAGACAGACTGTAGGAGCAATACCATGCAGGAAATTTTATGAGAAACACATAGAAAGATCTGAAGTAAAAGCGAGAGGCTACACTAGGAGAAGATGGATTGATCACATTAAAGATCTTCTACATTGACATGGTTTGAAAGTAGCTATTGAAGTCCATCAAGCAATGGATCGCAAACTGTTCCGCCCCATGGTGCTTAACAGCAGAAGTAGAAACTGATGATGATGATGACATAAATGTAATCAATTTTTTTTTCTGCAAATGAATACATTTGTTTCTTCAGTTTTAATAATATTTGAAATTCTCTTTCTACTTTTACTAGTATATATTATTAGCGTAAGGTCATCCCTTTTGTTTCAGTTTTTGTAAATGGTTTAATGTTTGGTTGATTTGATGTGTTTTAATCGGTGTGAATTCATTTAGCCTACTGACTATCCTGCAAATGGTGAGGCTCGGTATGTGCACCGATACAAGTGTCATTAGCAAAAACATGTATATTTGAGCAAAAAATTATATGTGTAACACACATTTATGGTGAAATCAAAATCATAAAGCAAACAATATTTACACCATTTGTTTTCAACTGTCCTGTTTTATTTTCTGCTGGAGTAGTTCAGTCAACACCATCATGAATCTATATATAAATGTAGCAAGTA
This sequence comes from Candidula unifasciata, assembly GCA_905116865.2. Classification (NCBI taxonomy): domain Eukaryota; kingdom Metazoa; phylum Mollusca; class Gastropoda; order Stylommatophora; family Geomitridae; genus Candidula; species Candidula unifasciata. Next base: position 1,212,323 of record CAJHNH020002223.1, on the reverse strand, counting down.
TTTATGACTTGCTTGTATTTGAAATAAAATAATGGTAATTTGGTAAAAGTGAATGCAATTGTTGCTAAAAATAGATAAGGTTAAAATATTTATTTAGGTAGAACAATTTCTAAAAAATATAATTTTTTAAATGTAACAACTGCCTTTGCAAAAAATTAATAGTACTATTATATTTTTTTAAAACAGAAACTAAGTACACAGAGTAAAACTCAACAATAGCCACTAATGGTGGTAATAATCCATGAATTAAAATATACAAATGAAAATTATAACATGCTATTAAAGATAACTCTGTATACTGTCCCAAGTTTCTTCTTGGACATAATTTAAAATATTCACAGCTGCATTTCTAAATCTAGTTTTTGGTGTGATATAATTTACAAGATGAAATCATTCGTGCTACTAAATTACCATAGTGCTTTGACAGATTTAAAATATGTTAATGACTTCATGGATTTCACAATCAGTGATTCCTAAATATGTTCAGGCAGCTGCCTATCTTTCCCAAGTTTCTTTCTTCCTTACTCCCCCAATCAACCACTTAAAAAAAATTTAAGTTAATTTTTAAGTTTATTTTATAGAAAATGTATATTCTCACTGTTATCTGGATCTTACCTTGTTATCAGTGGCTGTACTACCATCTGCTTTGTTAACCACTGGAAGACTTCAGGAGGGGTGTGTGATAGAGAGAGAAGGAGAGAGAGAGAGAGAGAGAGAGAGAGAGAGACAGAGAGAGAGAGAGAGAGAGAGAGAGGGAGAGAGACAGAGTGAGAAAGAGAGAGTACAGAAGGTGAACACAGAAGAGGAATGAAGAAAAGACAGTTGCTGACAAAACTAAAGGTAGAGACACATGATACTGTAAACACCTTGGCCATGAGAATACCTGAGGCGAGAGGAGGAAACGTGAAGTTTTTCAGTTATCCACGAAGGCAATAAAATTCTGCAAAGAACCTGCTGCACGATGATGATGATAATATATTCATAATTGCCCTGTATCTTAGCACCATATATCTACACATCAACACAAAGCACAACCAACTGCAAGTTTAAAAAAGCGCTACTTGGGGTTACTTTAAAGAACAAGAAATACACATGTATATTAAATCATGATAATGGAAATCTATATATATATTTCATTATGAGTTTAGCACCTTATGAAATGTTTGCATAGTAATTACGATATTGAAGAACACTTCCATTACTCCTTGGATGCACTCTGCTTTAGTAGCACCACTCTTTGGGTAAAGGAACATAAAGTTCAAGGAGAATAGCAGATAGTTTTGTTCTGAAAGTAAACAAATAGCAGAAATATTTGCCATAAATGTTTTAAAATGTATTATTCCACATTACTGACATGAGTTAACTAGCGCATCATGTCATGATTAAACATTGTCAAGATTTTTCTCATGCTGACTTCTTCTATCTCTCTTTCCATTTATTTTCTAGCTGCTATATGTCTGAATTTTTCTCCTCATATTATGAAAAAAAATCTAGTCACTTCCTGTTGTGACACAGTCCCATAAATGCCTAGATAAGGCCATGTCTGCAGTGACCTGTTAAAAAAAATCATAGTTAAATTAACTTGGTTCTAAGTATGCATGCACAGTGCTAAACAGGATATGAATTTAGTTAGGAGAGTTTCTGTATGACCCCAACGGTTTTCAGAAAGCCAATATGATGTCAACTTTTCCCATAAGCCTCAGTGATAGTGGTCACAGGAAGAGTCACTTGATACATATTTTGCTTAGGCCCTGAGGAATGTATTCTGTTTAGCGCTTTATTCTGTTCATGCTTATTTATTACCCTTCTAAAAATCTATATATATTTTGAAAGGAAAACCTGTTAATGCAGACAAATAATTTTTTACAATTTTAACAGAAATGTCTGATATGATTAAAAAAAAAAGGATTTTGGTCCTGAAATTTCCACTGGTTCATGAGGCATGCCATTCTGTGACCGGTCAACTAGTTGTGAGTGTAGTTGATTTTTAGTGTAGGTAACTTTGTATTTCAGTTAGTTTGAGCTGAAAACCACTTTTCCAGTATGCAGTTACTGTTGGAAAAAGTGTCATTGAAATGTTCCTGCTATTCTGCCATCATCTAAAGCACTTATGGGAGAGAAGTCAGCACAACTTAGCCTCACCTTTCAGTTAACAACTTTAATCCTCGCCTTGGCCCTGTCTTCCTTGTGTTCATTAGCAGCTATACAGGTGTAATCACCTTCATGGCGCTTCAGCAGATGTTCAATCTGCAGCCACCCAGTCACCTGGTACTTTCCTGGACCGCCTCTTGTGGATGAAACAATATGGTTGTCATCACCTGTTTAGAGAGAAAAGTAATCATGTCAGTCAAAGACTCTTTTCATACCAGTGGTGCATCAGGCATATGAAGTTAGACTCACATTTTCATAGACCAATCGGCAGTAGATGAGTAATGTGGTCAACATCATGTTGGCCAGTTTTACATTGCAGGATATTTTTTTGGTACCACTTTTAGGCTTGACTGTCCTGGACATGAGACAACCTTATTTCAAGGGGCCACACCACAATGACAGATCTTCCACGGGTAGGCTGATCATGACATTTTGACCTGAAAATGAGATGTCTTACCAACAAATTGAGCAGAAAAGGGGACATTCCAAGCAAGTCAGACTGTCACTGACGCAAGCCAAGGCCTGTATGCAAGTGACCAATGATGAAAGGCATCTGCTGCATGGTAGTCTGAACAATTTAAGAGAAGACTGGTTGAAAAGAGGAAAGTCGTGGATGGTACCAGCTGAAGATACCATCAAGATGGCGGCCTCAGTCAAGCAAATACACAGGGGGTAGGAATGGGTCGACATGAACACATACAACAGCAGTTTCCATCACGTCATTATCACATTAGGAAGAGAATGTAGAGAGTGGTGTAACGGTACGGCAGAATTAGAGGTACAACAACTTATAGATGAAAAGGCTGATCTAGATGATACAGTAGTGTACACCTATGGTTCTGTTAATTAAAGTGTAAGATCTGGCTGGGAATTTTCAGCTAGAATGAAGGAAATTATTGTGGCAGAATAAAATGGAGCTTTTTAATCTACAACTTCAAGGATGAGAATGAAAGTGGAGACAATCACTGTAGCTCTGAATTGGATAGCAAAAACAAAGTTACCAGAGGAATTACTGTGTCTGATTCTCAGTCGGAACTGGGGAAGGTTTAAAATGGACAATGTGGCATGAATGGCAACAGTGCATCAGTACCCCAGTATGGCAGGGAATCATGTGGATTTACTGTCTGGGATATACAGGAGTGTGAGGAAATGAAAGAGCTGATTTTCTGGCTACAACAGCGAAAGCTACGGCAACAATCGTACTGGACAAGGGAGATATTCTAAAGACCATAAATGAACGACTGTTGGCGGAAGACACGAGATTAGATGAAATAACATCAGCGATAATGTGTGAATGAGACATTAAGTGTGGATCCGGCAAGGATTGGATGGATGAGAGGAAGAGATCAGCGTGTGTATAATCAGTGTGCTATGGGAACATTTAGCATCTACAGCTTATGTCATTTGCTGCAGGAGACGGAGCATCTATAGGTATGCCCGGTGTGCTGTGATGTTGATTCTTAAATCAGTAATCAGAATTCAATGTCAGAGAACAGATACACAATTAAACTGTTAATGTTGCAAGCAAACTATAATATTGTTTAAAATTTTCAAATACTAGAATTTGAAATCTACATAAAATATGATATAAATTATACATATAAAGGACAAAATTCTTACCTGGCAAAGCAAATGTTTTGTTGTTTGCTTTTGTAACAATCCAGTGAATAGATGGAGTAGGGAAACCAATAGCCTCACAAGACAAAACAACATTGTTGTTTGTGCTGTTGCGAACATACTCAGGTTTAGACACAATTTGTGCACCTGAATTAGTTTGTAAAAAAAACTGAAATGTACTGCACACAAATGTGTTGCATTTGATGTTACATTTTTAAGAATGTCGTAATTCAGATGGGAGAGAGCAGGGCATCATGACAATATTTTACCTGCAGGAGCGAGTGAGTGATGTTTAACCCAGCAGGATAGCACAATGAGCCACTAACATCTGGTGACAAAAGTGCCACCATTCAGAGTAGAATCCCAGAGATGCAAGTCCCAGAAACTCCTTAGGTTATCTTCTTCTTCCTGTTCACTGGCTGTTAACTCTGATGGAAAGTTCTGGGTGTTCGTCCAACTCATGACTTAAGTCTTGTTTCAGAACTTCAGTGTTGCGTGCACATTTGTTTCACACATCTGGTTTATTTGCATGCAGACTCTTGGTTCTTTGACTCTCAGACAGATGTACCCGAACTTCAAAGGAGGATCCCAGTTAGTCGACTATTATGACATGCTTGTTAGGGAGGCAGTAGGTCTTTTATTGTTTTCCTAACAATGGGGCACTAAAAGGATAACAGAGTTCTTAGGTTATATTGGGACCCCCCGAAGACAACCTGGGTTGAGCTTTAACATAACCCACACACACAAAAAACTGTGTCCTACCCAAACCCACAGGAAAATACATATTAACTTTGAATCAAGTTTCAACGGGTACCATCAGTTATGGAGTTCTTCATTGGCTACTGAAGAGGGGAAACGGAGGATTTATAGAATGCCCTGAGCGCAGTGATATAAATTCTGGACTCATTCCTTTCTTCCTTAATTCATTCAACAATGTCGTAATTAAACCTCAGCCAATTGTATCATAACCAAGCACCTTACCAAATGATATCAGCTATCTTGCTTCTCCCCATCTTGTCATTTTTAATGAAATATGTTATTTTACCCCAAAAACATCTGTACAAAAAAACTTTTTCAAAATTTTGTTTAAGAAATTTGGAATTCTGGTCATTTAAATAAAAATCCCTGGGTTTGAAATCTATGGTCACCGAGCAAATAGGCAAGCCTAGGATAGCTTTTGTGTAAGTTTTTATCCCAAAGTCACTTAAAGTAAAGTAAAGGACCTTTTTTCATACATTCAGGCATATTTGGCATCGGGCATGACATATATTTTTAGACCATTCTGTAGGTTTATCAACATCACCCAAGCCGCCTTTACTTCCCAGGAATTTACAAGGTATATATTTAAGGATAGGTCGACCTGGGTTTGGGAAGCATCTTTACATATAAAGGTAAAATAGACAGAGAGATAGAAATGAGAATCCAACAATGTCACGTGCCAACTTGTTTCAATTTTTAAACACCCTGCTATTCCAACAAAGACAAGAAGACAACTGACAAATTATAAATACAATATTTATACTGACTTTAGGTTACCAATGTGACTTGGATATTGACGAAAGAAAACTTTACCACCCATGAGGTGAGATTTTTTTAGAATGGCTGTGAATAAAAACAGAAGAGAAATGATGTGATCACAAAAACTGTTAGTACAACACCCATCGTCAAATTTATTGAGAAACAAAGAATGAAATGGTTTGGCCATTTAATGAAAACCAACGATGCCAGCAGCAAGAGCGAACAACCTGAAAACTGAAACACCAAGAAGAAGCAGGGGAAGACTGTGAAGAAGATAGACTGAAGGAGTCATTGACACTGTGAGACTGCATAACATCACGGCATATCACGTGACCAAGCGCATCCTGGCTCTGCTACCGATCGTCTGATGAACTGCGACACCTAGCAGCATAAGAAAGAAGTACATGTTGATTATGATGCCAACAGTGTTATAATTACCTGGATCACAAGGCCCCACTGACTTCACTTCAATCATATCTCTTCTGTTTTCTCTGACAGCTGTAGCCATCATATGACACAAGTTGCTGAAGATGCATAATTTAAATAAAAAAATTAACGGATACTTCTAATACCTTCTCACAAAAAATATGTCCTAATACAAAAGTCAATCATGGATTAAAATAAGACAATAGTTATATTCTGTATATTTATTAATAACTAATCAAACTCCCCCCCCCCCCCCCCCTCTCCAGCACCAAATAAATAATATGTCTTCTTCTTTGTTCACTGGCTGAAAGCTCAGGTGGAAAGTTCTGGTTGTTCGTCCATCTGGACTTTGGCTTTTGTGCTTGGGCCTTAATTTTGCGTGTAATTCCGTTTTACTGATACACGAACATAACATCAAAAGGGGTGAGGCCAGACAAGAACGCTACACAGGGACCCAAAGAACTGTGTGTCATAAGCCACTACACACTGAGGGAGATAATGAAGAGGGGATGATCTGAGCACTAATAGACTGAAGGGTTTGATATGAGATGATGATAATCTGTTGAACATTTTACTGACTTATTTGTGTGCAGCTGGTTGTTCCTTGCCATATTAAGTCATTCCCATGTGGGATGCAATTTTTTGTTATTTAAAGTCCCACCCTGGCTTCTTCCAGGGGCCCTGAATATAGCCAGGGAATAAATATGGCCTAGTTATAGATAAGGCCTAACGGCTGAAAAGGGTTTCTGGGACCTCTCCATGGGTGATCCTCATCCGCATGGTGGTACTGTGTTTATCGTTTGTGTGATGTCCTGGTGGGGTACAATTACCTACCTTCCATCCTTGCCACTTGGGCAGATGTACTCCGACTTCAAAGAAATCGCCAATTTGTTGACTCCTACAACATGCTTGTTGGGGAGGCAGTGGGTCTATTGTTGACTTCCCCACAATGGGGTCCTGGAACCCACATGGGGAAAATGATACGTGAACCTGAATAAGAAGTCACTAATGTCACTTTCTTTTTCATTGCTGTAAATTCCAGTTGTTCAGTTATGGCCTTAGGTCTTGTCGCAGGAGTGTTGTGTGCACATATGTTCAACAGACCTGGCTCCTTTATGTGCAGATTGTTGGTTCATGTGCAGATTCCTTGCCTCTCAGTCAGATCTACTCCTACTTTAAAGGAAAATTCGATCCTATCAATGTTGGCAAGGCTCCTGGTTGGAACTTGTTTTCAGGATGACAGCAGTGAGCAAAAGCAAAGATGTTGCTTAGTGCAGCAAAGCCTTGATATGATATCACAATGTTTAGTTTGAGAATGGAGGTGGAGGCGGTCACTGCTGCCTTCCGCTGGCTTGAGAATCAGCTGTACATACATGCTGTGATTGTAACTGACTCACAGAGCATGTTGAGAAAGGTGGAAGCAGGCATGCTGGGTGTAGAGTGGCAAGCATCACTTCAAAGGTCCTGTGTAGTTAGGGTTCTTTGGATATTTTCTCCAGGTGCTGGTGTGTTGGGAAATGAGCAGGCAGATAGACTGGCCAGCTCTGCAACACTTGGCAGTGAAGTAATGTATGACAAGCACTTTAGAATCAAGTGAACAGTGTGGAGGCCCAGATAGATTACAGTGTGAGGAGAATGTCACTGCGAGGAGTTACCAGGGGATCTGGCAGACGCTCAACACTCAGGGGAAGAGTGAAACGGATATACAATTAGACAGTTACTGGTACCGTCAGAATTTTAACTTTTCGCTTGCTGCAGAAGATGTGGATGGAGTGCTTATGGGAGTGTCCCGAGGGCTATGATGTATATTCTTAATTCAACATTCAGCAGTGAGCTGTAGATAAGCATTGACAAGTATCAGCCAATGCACCCTAAAATCGACAATATAATTGAATTTGAATCTACATTAATAAAAATGTTAATTTTCCGAATTTGTTAACTATAAACTAGGAGACTATTGAACTGATTGATTTCAAATTTTCACACAATGTTGCCCTTGACTCAAAGCGTGATTTTTTTGTCAGAAAATCGCACAAACCATGAACGACGTGGCTCCAGCAACGGTCAAATCATTATTTGTTTCATTGCCAGCCCGGATTTGTTTTTAGTTGATTGACCACCTTCGACTGCTAAGCAGGGCTGCCAATAGATAATTTTCCCCAAGGATCAATCTCCGACATTTCTTTACCGATCGCTTTCAAATTTTCCCACAACGATACCTTAGACTCCGCGCATGTTTGTATGTAGGAGTTTTGCACAAACCACGAATGACATAGCTCCAGCAACGATAATTTCATTAGTAGTTTCATTGCCAGCCCAGATTTATTTTTAGTTGTTGGCCACCTTTGACTCTGTGTGTAAAACCGAACTTCACATTATTATATAATTTCCTTTCTACTAAATGCTTGAATAGATGTTAGCGTAGTTAGTTGTAAGCATTTCGCCATTCACGCGATAGGCGTTCTATTCCCTGCTGGGTGATGAAAATTTTTTTTTGGGAGGGGGCCCTAACTGGGTGGCTGCCACTTTTTGTTGTGGTTTATAGCTAGGCTGCAATATCTATGCCTTTTTCCCGCTCAATTTTGGGGTTTACAGCTAGCCTGCGATAGCGGTGACGTGATGCTCAATATTCATGTCACGGGTAATATTTGTTCGCCCTTGAGAGGGCGGTCGACACGTTGTGTTGTGGTTTACAGCTAGGCTGCGATATCTGACCTAAAATATCTGACCTAAAGTCTTCGGTAGTAGGGTTGTAAGTATTCCGCCCTTCACGCGATGACCAGTGCTTGATTCCCCACTGGGTCCTAATTTTTCTTTTTCCCCTAAAGGCGCGGTTGGCCCGTTGTGTTGTGGTTTACAGCTAGGTTACGATATCTGCGCCTTACGCCCAAAGACATCTGATCTCAGTAAAGTCCAAATTAGCCTCCCATCGACGCTTCACTCGATCAAAAATATTAGTTGATGACGGAAACTGTTAACTAAGACGGCTTACGGTCCAGTTTGGTTTGGGTCAACACGGATGCCAAGGTTAATTAAAAATCGTCCTTTCAGAGAGGGAGAGATGACGAGTGCAGGTTATGACAGACACTGTTAGCTCAGAGAGCTTATAACTTTATTTTACAGTTCTCATTTCTTACATATTTATATTTTAATACCGCTTCCTCAGCTATTCAATTTTTTTGGGGGGTGCCAGTTTGTTGGTCAGTTAGAGGTATAGCCGTCAGCTTTACTTTTACCTGTGTAAGCACAACAGATGCTTTAGCCTCAATTAACAAATATTATATTTTTCTCTCTCTAACAGTGCACTTTATTTGACCACTAATATGGACATTCACTGATATGTTGTGTGTTCTAGAGTTGGCATATCAGACTATCTCTGTAGCTGTGCAATGACTGATATTAACTATATTAGACAGGTGTGCTTTCTATTTTCTTTCTTTTCCAGTTTACCATTTTGGGCCACAGCAACGTGTGGCTGGGTACAGCTAGTAAAACATAATTTACATCGATGATCTCCTATTAGATAATGGTAGAAGTGAAATAGAAATGAAAAAGAGAATAAGAATTGCCAAAACTACTTTCAAAAACACAGAAACTTTTTAACATCTAGAGAGATTTTTGAAAACATTAAAGATTAGATGTGTCAAGTGCTATGTATATTCAAAACTGGTATATGGCGCAGAAACATTGATAATTAGTCTGCTTTTGCAATGCTTGATAGAGAGGGCAGTGGGGTCTATCCCCCTATCCCCACTCCCATCACCCATAAATGTGGCTCTGAAACCCACATGGGGAGCACATTATAGTCAGTAAAATTTAAAATAAATTTCAAAAAGAGGACAGCAATAATAACTTATGTCTTATTTCTATAAGAATGTTAATTTTAGTTGTAACTACCTCTACAAAAATAAAATTTTGTTTTATGCAGTGCTTGTGAATAATTAAATCACCAAAATGAAAATAAACACATAATACAGCCATTTTACGTGTATGTAACACCATCTGAACCACAGATGATTTCTTCCCAGGCACACTGACAGATGTTGCCACCAGTAGTGGACTTGCACTCTAGACCATCACCGCACTGACCATGCTTGTATGCTGCTCCTTTTCGGTCACATTTTTGGCCTTCAAATCTGATGCAAAGAGAACAAAGTGGTAACTTTAACTCCTTCACTCCCAGAAGAATTAATAACAGATTACAGAAAGCAGCCAGAAGTACAGGGATATAGAACACTACTTGCTGGAATGTGGGGGGTGGGGGGGGGGGGGGGGGGAGGCTGCATGGTCTCGATAGCATGCTGTCTGCCTCAAGTGCTAGAGGTCCCCGGTTCAAGCCCTGGTGAAGGCTGGGATTTTTTCACATGGACTTGTAGTAATTTCTTCTGGTCTCTGTGTAGTAAGACCGGACGCCCGTGTGTATTGTTACGCACGTTAATAATCCCTTGGCAGTTGGAAATCGAAGAGAGTAGCCTAACGGCGCTGCCCTGGCAAAATTTGAAGTTAAAAATCTACCTAAAAAGTATTTCAGGATCCTCACCGATGCAACAGAGTTTGTGCAATGTGCTGAGATTCTTCAGACTCAGGCTTGAGTTAGAAAGAAAAAAAAAACGGAGCACTTATGGGTTACACCCGTGTGCCATGATGTTGATCCGTTGAATAAACATAAAAAAACATTATGCTGGAATGTAAAAAAAAAAATGAACCCCAAAGAAAACCATTAACTGACTTTATGAATTATATGAATCTATGCCCGAAATACAATAATATAGATCACTATTTGCTGGAGTGTAAGAAACATGAAAATTTAAAAAATTAAAAAGAACCCATTAGGTGACTATATGAATCTCAGTAAATTACCTATGACGATGGAAAACCTGTTGCACATAAACAGCCCCGAGTGGCAAGGTCAAGCTATTTATTACTACAACTTAAATCCAGATACAGAATGGTAAAGAATACCTATGCCATCTTTGAAGAAGTTTCCCTAAAGATAAAATCGAGGAGAAAAATCAACTATTACACTAAGGGAATAACAGATTCAACATGTTTATGACACGATGTTAGTATCGTTGTCTAATTATTCATATTACAGTTTCTAACATAATCGCAAGCAAGATTAAAGCAATATGTGAAACAAAATAAATTACATATCGGTCATATAAATAATTACACAATATATAAAGTAACAAATAAATACTCTGAAAACTCGATGAACAATATACATCCTAATTATAACCCTGTGGATAGAACAAGATTTTTTTGAAAAATTACTACTAGTATATGAAACTGTATATTGTCAATGACGATAGAAAACCTGCTGCATATAGACAACCCCACAGACAGGCATGGTAAGGTCAAGCAATTTATGACTAGAACTAACATCCATAACACATATACACGCACGCACACAACACGCACATACAATGAAAACAAAGTAAGAACAGATTACCAAATTATGAAGTCTGATAAAACGTAAAATGTTATGAATATAATACATAGAGAGTGTGCCAAATAGTTCTGTCATACAACAAGAGTTTCTCCAAATTTACTGGCTTCATAAGCATATTACAAATTACATGAGGGCAGCAGAGCAATAAAGACAACATAGGATGTGACAAACTGGCCATATTAAGGAAATCCTTGAGAAGCACGGACTCACAGCAACAAGTGCTGCACCTATAGGTAAAAAAGTAAAGATCCCTTTTCATGCCTTTAGGCGCATAGGGCATATGGGAAAAGCACCCATATTTTTATAGACCAATCAGCACAAGGAGGGTAATGTAGTCAGCATTACGCCGGCTGTCTTTACTTCCCCAGGACATACATCCTGGTACCCATTTTAAGGATAGGTCGACCTGTGACGACTCATAGCTGCACAAATAGTCAACCAGAAAAGACTGCATTTAATACAGTGTATTCCCCGTGTGGGTTCCTGGGCCCCATCGTGGGGAAAACAAGAATAGACCCTCTGCCTACCCAAAAGCATGTCGTAAGAGTCAACTAACTGGGGAGCTTCCTTTGAAGTCTGAGTGCATCTGCCTGAGAGGCAAGGAACCAACAGTCTGGTTCAAGTGAATCAGATCTGTAAAACTGATGCACACGCAACACTCAGGTTCTGGAGCAGAACTGCAGTTCAGAAGTGGACGAACAACCAGAACTTTCTGCCAGAGTGTACAGCTGGTGAACGCGAAGAAGAAGAAGAAGAATACAGTGTATAAGGACACAATATAAAACAGCAAGCAAATAGGAAACATAAGTAGAGAAACAAATTTCCAAGTAAATGTTTGTGTGATCTACCTGGAGCAAACATCGCAACAGCCGCACTCAGCATCCTTCTCCATTCCTGCTAAACACTCTGACCGCTCTACCACTTCACACTTGGCACATTTCTCTGTGCACTTGTCAGCACATACTGCCACCAGCCCAGTTATCAAAATCAGCAAGAGGGTCTTCATGGTGCTAGTGTGCCTAAAACAAATGCGAAGCTGTCATTGATTAAAAAGATTGAAATTCATGTCAAGAAAGATAAGTTTTCTTTGATGCAAGTAAGTACACTCACAGAGCATGCTTCGGAAAACTGGCGTCCTACGAGTAGAGCGGCTTGCTTTGCTTAATAACAGGAGAATATAATGGATTTTTCTGTCTAGGAAATTTTTGTTTGCAGGATAATGAGCAAGCTGATAAATTGGCTGCTGCCGATCCTCTGGGTGGTGAGCTACGTTATAATAAAGAAGAAGTGATGAAGGCTGACTGGGATCAAGTGGACAGTGCAACAGAACAGACTGAGCATCCATGCACTGATAGACTATTTCAGCGAGGGGTGAGCAGGGAGTCTGGAAGATATTTAACATTGCAGGGAAAACATAGGCAGACCTATAAACAGGTTGCAACAGGTAATATCAGCATACAGACTCTGTGTTGGCTACTGAAGAAGGAGATGGAGAAGATTTGGGAGTGTTTGGAGTGCAGGAATGTCAATTCTTGATTCATTTATTCAAGTAAGTATAGGACCTACCCGCTCCCCTTTCTTTTTTTTACACCTCTGGCGCATCAGGCATACGATCCTAGACTCATTTATTTCATCAACCAATCTTCCTCGTGTGGGTTCCGGGGCCCTATTATGGCGAAAACAAGAATAGACATACTGCCTACCAAAAAGCATGTCGTAAGAGTCTACTAATTGGGAGCTTCTTTCGAAGTCGCAGTACATCTGCCGGACATGCAAGGAGCCAACAGTCTACACACACATGTGTCAGATCTGTTAAACGGATGCACTCACAACACAGATTCTGGAAAAGGACTGCAGTCCAGAAGTGGACGAACAACCAGAACTTTCCACCAGAGTTTGCAGCTGGTGAACGCAAAGAAGAAGATAAACCAATCTGCACTTGACGAGTGACCTTGTCAACTTCACGCCAGCCACCTTTACTTCTCAGGATATTACCTGCTACCTATTTTAGGCTGGATAGACCTGGGAGCATAGTTCAATTCTGAAAAATCCACCCTAATGCAGATTTGAATCCAAGACCTTTAGTTTGCTGGGTGAGCGTCCAACCACTATGCTACTATACCTTCCCTACATTATAGTGACATTAGTGAACTCTTGAAAGTTCAAAATCACTATTAGCTGGAAACTGTACTGTGGCAGATCTGCAAAAGAACAAATATAATAAAACTTCCAATGTAAAAAAACTGTCATCCAGCACTGATGCCCACAGATTCTCTTATTTCCTTTAGAAGATGTAAAAGAAGATGGAAACATATTGTTCTATTAGCCAGTTGATTATTTCCACCTGCATTTCCTGCTTCATTTTCTACAGAATTCTTCCTGCTAGGGCCATTTAGAATCTTGATTTCCATCAGTTGTAGCTCATTAATTTGTGGTTCTCATCCGCCGCCAATCATGCAGCAAGAAATCATTATTATGCATTTATGACTTTGCAGTTGTTCAACCACAGTGTTTCCCTGGAAATGTTTTGTAGACAGCCTGCTGACCTTTTAACTACCATGCACACCAGTATATACTGGACAGTAAAGCTTCATCAGCTCTTCTTCTTTCTTCTGCGTTTGTCCTTGCATTAGACTATCTTGCCAACCTGGGCTGTAGAGGAAGAAAACACGAATTTTGACACTAATCTAATTTATCATAAAGAGAATCCTTCTAGGCAGTGGCTTGCAGTCCTTTTACTAATAAAATATGTAAAACTTCACAGAAACCCTTTTCAACCATAAGGCCATATTTATGGCCCGGCTGTATTCAGGGTCCCCAGCAAAGGCCAGGGTGTGGCTTCAAATAACGAAAAATTGCATCCACGATAAAAAAAAATACTGAACCACTTTTTACCCCACCAGGACATCACACAAGAGATAAACACCCGGTGACACAAAGTGCCACCATGCGGACGAGGATCACCAGTGGAGAGGTCTCAGAAACCCCCTCATCCGTTAGGCCATATCTATGAACAGCAGAAACCAGGGTGGGCCTACAAATAACGAATTGCATCCCACATGGGGATGATTTATATAGACCTAATTTTATTCCCAGCCATTGGTTGTCTTGTGATAAAAACGGTGTGGTTACTTTTAATAAGCAGCAAGTACTTTTCACGACTAAAATAGCTTAAACGTTAATATACCACAACTGAATTCTCAGTGGATTTAATAACCAATCAACCTGTAAACAACACACTTTTTTCCAATGCCATATGAAATATACAGGACTATGTGTCAATTATATTAATTATGCAAATTCTTGCTGGTTAAATCTGCTTTTGCTGAAAATAATATTAACTGTAAATTAAATGCAAAGTAAAATACCCATGTTTCTTTATACAGCCATAACAGAAAAGGTTTAAAACTCGTCTGCAGATTCAGACCCCTCCCCCCCCCCCCCCCCCAATCGACTTTTCCCAGTTTCTTATCAATCCATGTATAAATTATCACAAAGCAGCATATGAAATGGTGCACTTTTCACGATTACTAAAAATAACTTTTTTACATGAATATCAAAAACAATTATTATACCACTTTTACAGATAAGTACAGCACAGAATTTAAAATCAGTTGATATTTCCAAAACAGAAATGAAATAGTTTAACTTTCCTAGATTGCAGATTAATCTCACCGTAGCAGAATTCTTGCAGAACTTTGTAGAGCAGATCCTTTTCAAATCTCAGCTTGGCTTACCACACGACACCCCCGCCTGCAGGCCTTTCTAGATGTGCTGGCTTCTTCCTGTGTGTCTGGAATTTAGGCTCACGCTACTGGGAGGAGAACGTTAAACGAAGACGGGCCAGGCGTGCTTTGAAAAGCGTGTGAGTGAACACGGAAGCATTCCTCTGGTAGGAGTAACCAAATGTTTTCATTTTCCTGAGTCAGCAGCTCTCCCTGCTTTTACCATCCGAACAGATTTGCAATACTGGGTAAATCTAGGACGGAATCGCGCAATTTGCTAAAGGACAAATTGCAATTATTTACATACCTTTCAACACAAGAGACTCAATTTTTACATCAACTTTATCGACAAATAAGATGTGTGTGTGTGTGGGGGGGGGGGGGGGGGATTATGTTTGAGATTAAACTGTCTTATGCTTCTCCTTCTCGTGGGTTCGCTTCCTGACGAAGCCGGACTTTTTTTCGAAAATGGCCTTGGCTCCCAGGTCGACCCAGCCTTGAGCGGGTACCGCGTGCAGTCCCGGAAAGTAAAGGCGGCCGGCGTGATGCTGACCACATCACCCATTTTATGCCGAGTGGTCTACGAAATATAGGTCTAGCCCTATATGCCCTAAACGCCTAAAGGTGTGGAGAAGGGTCCTTTACTTTTACTTACTTATGCTTCTCCTTCTCGTCCCCTTTCTTCTTCTTTTTCTTCTTCTTCTTCTTCTTCTTCTTCTTCTTCTTCTTCTTCTTCTTCTCTTCTTCTTCTTCTTCTACTTCTTCTCCTCCTCCCTCCCTCCCTCCCTCTTCTTCTGCCACCACTACCATCTAGTTCCAATGGAGCATAGGCCTTCAGCCAGCTCCCGCCAAGCCCTTCTATTCTTTACTTCTTCTTCTTTTTCTTCTTATTCTTCTTCTTCTTCTTCTTCTTCTTCTTCTTCTTCTTCTTCTTCTTCTTCTTCTTCTTCTTCTTCTTCTTCTTCTTCTTCTTCTTCTTCTTCTTCTTCCTCTTCTTCTTCTTCTACTTCTTCTTCTTCTTCTTCTTCTTCTTCTTCTTCTTCTTCTTCTTCTTCTTCTTCTTCTTCTTCTTCTTCTTCTTCTTCTTCTTCTTCTTCTTTCTCTCCTCCTTCTTCTTCTGCCACCACTACCATCTAGTTCCAATGGAGCATAGGACTTCAGCCAGCTCCCGCCAAGCCCTTCTATTCTTTACTTCTTCTTCTTCTTCTTCTTCTTCTTCTTCTTCTTCTTCTTCTTCTTCTTCTTCCTCTTCTTCTTCCCCTTCTTCATCTACTTCTTCTTCCTCTTCTTCTTCTACTTCTTCTTCCTCTTCTTCTTCTACTTCTTCTTCCTCTTCTTCTTCTACTTCTTCTTCCACTTTTTCTTCTACTTCTTCTTCCTCTTCTTCTTCTACTTCTTCTTCTTCTTCTTCTTCTTCTTCTTCTTCTTCTTCTTCTTCTTCTTCTTCTTCTTCTTCTTCTCTGGACATTCCCATGAGCGCTCCGTTCCAATCGTAAGCAGCCAGCGACGAGTTCCAACTCCAGTGGTACCAATAACAGTCTGATTGTAAGTCCGTCTTACCGTTCCCCTGAGGGTGGAGTGCCGGCTAGAACTCCCAGTTGCTTCCCGTTGCACCAATTGTTTTTCAAGCCATGACAATCTAAGTGTGCTTCCGCACTGTCACTCCCTCACAAAGAGCCGTGACAACATCTAGCTTGTCATGCACAACTTTACTACCAAGTGGTGGACAGCCAGCAAGTCTGTCCGCCCATTCGTTCCTTGGCATACCTTTATGCGCTGAAGAAAATATCCAAAGGATGCCAAGTACCCTGGACCCTTGAAGTGATGCATGCCCCACTGCATGATGCAAACCTGTCCCCACCTTTCTTAGACGAATGTTCTCGAGAGAGGCCAAATGCACTAGACTGGATTTCATCCCCAATATCTAGATGACTGCACAAGATAGGTCGGATTGGAGCACTAGGCTGATAGCCCTTTATGACGTACAACAGCACACTAAAGATAAGTAATACCGTGCTTAAAAGTATAAAATGGAGTCAATGCAGAGTCGAATTTAGGATGTCTTCGGCTTAGCTTGTTATGAAAAAAAAAAAAAAACGAAGAAAAAAAAGTTTTTTTTTTCTTTTAAGCGATCACATCAGGCGAGATTTAGGGAAATCCCATAGTATAAGGGAATGGATAGGGTTAGGTCCTGTGTTAAATAAATAGCGAATCCCACTAACCCTAATCCTACCTCCCAGCAACTTTCCTGCTAAAAGATTTTCTCAAATCTCGCGTGATGTGGTCGCTTTAAAGAAAGACCAAAAAAAAAAAAAAAATCGTCACGTTCAACCAGCATCCCCGAAGGATGAACTTCAAGTTATAGTTATGACTAGGTTATGCACGCCATATAATATGGCTGGGCATTGCTCGCCACTGATTAGTCATAAAAAGGATTCTTGCTTCCTTGATGCAATCATAAAAGGCAGATGAAATACTGTCCCTACCGGCAAAGAGGAAGGCGTCTACCGGCCAGCCAATTGGCGACCCGGTCGCAGATGCAACATTTAGGATGTATAGCAGGGTCATTCATCTAAACTTATTTACTCAGGGGCCAGACTGTTAGGAAACAGGAATGGTCGCACAATACAATCGACAGATGATCCATGGGTCACTTTCTAGGCCTCTGAGGGCCTGATTTGTTTCTCGGGCCGATAGCTGAATAGCCCTGATGTGTAACGTCCCTCTGCGGTGACTTACTTAACACTTCCCACAACTAAACTTCAGCATCGTCATTCATTTACGGATTACCAATAATAGGTTGTGGAACGTTGCTGCTCCCTCCTCCCCCAACTTTGCAGCACTGTGAAGCTGCATATATGTCACAGCGCACAAATACGGGTACTTTATTTCGAATTCCCTTCAAACAAAAGACATCAAGGAGTTGCCGTGAAAGTCCAATATTCTAGGGGTGTTCTGGGTTAGGGCTACGATCTATGTCAGCTCCGACCGCCTCAGAGACACCGATTAACCATAACCCTGACTCTAACCTTAACACTAACTCTAACCCTAACCATAAAACCAACCCATAACAACCCTATAATATTGAACTTTCCGGGAACTCTGGGATGTCCTTTGCTTGGGGTGGATTAAAAATAAATTACTCAACAACAGGAATTCCGGGATGACCTTTGTTTGGGGGTAAATCAAAAAAGTACCCAATAATATCTTGTTCAACCAATCTGAATTATAACTGTGATACATAAGGCTTTTATATCTATATTGGATATTTGTGACTACTAATTATATCTGGTTACGCAATATCACATAGCTTTATTAATCGTATAAGAGTGTAGGAGTATAAATTGTCATATTCAATACATTTTAAATGTACTTTCAAACAGTTATAGTAATTATATTCTCTATCTTTGCGGCTATTTAAAGTTATCTGGGATACCGTTATTCTGCCTTGAGCTAAATTAACACCTCATATGATAATCCCTGTTCTTGTGATGGGCTGTTTAATCCTTTGCTGTAGTCAGTTTTCTAGAACCATCTACTCCCAGCATATTTTCAATTGTCATAGGCTATTTGCAGCGGATCATGTAATCATGTAATTATTAAGGGAAGTCCTAGGGAGCTCACTTATATTTCTTGTGGTAGAGTAAACAATGTTCAATATCATTATGTATCTGACATACAGAACTGACTGACTTTCTACCCCACCAGGACATCACACAAGTGATAAACATCCGATGACACAAAGTGCCACCATGTGGATGAGGATCACCGTGGAGAGGTCCCAGAAACTGCGTTCAGCTATTAGGCCATATTTATGGCTTGGCTATATTGCGGCCCCCGGCAAGAGCCAGGGTGGGGCTTCAAATAACGAAAAATTTCGTCCTTAAAAAGGACGGTATTTTGTTGACAATTAAGACATACAGAACAGTATACTGATAACAACCACTCAGTGTAGCGCTTAAGGATTTACACCCTTTTCCCATTTGTCCTCCGCCGTTGTCAGCTTCGTCCACGAAAGGTGACTTCACTGTTGCGGGGAAGTATCGTCTTGTGAGGAAGATTGGCAGTGGGTCCTTCGGTGATATATACTTGGCCATTAATATTGTAAATGGTGAGGTAGGTTAACTATTTGAAATTAATTTACTATTTACTTAGCATACTTTAAGTACTTAGTCTCGCGTCTCTTCTACTGTAGGGTATAGTCTGGAGAGGTTTGCCAGATAGATCGCCAGACATCTCTATCAGCAGTTTTGGCCATCTTCCGAATAACGGTCCCAAATTATCGAGGCAGAAAATAAACCCTAACAGGGCCTCATTCACGTGTCAATTGCGAACTTCCGGGGGACTATACCGCCACCGCCGAGAGTATCCCCCACGCCGCTCACGCGGTGTGGATTGGGGCTGAACTAGATGGCTGGGACTCACAAGCAAATAAAATCAAGGCAGCTGCAGGAAATACGGTAGCTGCTGCTCGTGAGTCCCAGCCATCTAGTTTAGCCCCAATCAACGCCGCGTGAGCGACGTGGGGGATACTCTCAGCGGTGTCGGAAGTGCGCAATTGACACGTGACTGAGGCCCTGTTAGGGTATATTTTCTGCCTCGATAATTTGGGACCGTTATTCGGAATATAGCCGCAGTTTTCTTTTTCTTTCTTTTTGGCTTTTGAAAAAAAATTATTAAACATTATTAAATAACTTATGTGCGGCTCTCCCACAATAAAATTGGCTGCAAATGATAATAATGGTATCCCAATTATCTGTCTTTAGCCCTGGTTGTTTGCTCTCTGACTCTCTGAGACTACTATTGACTACATCTACATCTCTTGATGTTACCCTCCCACTTGTATTGCCGTTTACCTCTGCTGGTTTGCTTCAAAATGTTCCTCGCTGTAGGATTTAAACAATGTTTTGATGTGTTAGAAATATTTAATTTGTCTCCCTTTTTTGTTTCAGCTTGTCCCTGTTCATTCAGTCTCTCAAGAACCTCTGTATTTCAATCACTGTTCATGTTTGTTTATGAGGATGTACCTCAAGATGGTGTGCAAAAGATGAACCTGGGCCAGGACATCCAGTTACTGTTCAAAGTGCTAAACTCTAATAAAATTGCCAAAAGTAAAAAAAACCAGATGTACAAAGACTGATATCTGAGAATATGATTTTGAAATTGACAAACATTAATCCTCATACTTATCTCATCAATTCAGTTGTTTCGAGGGCAGTTTTGCAAAACAGACTTAGTGTTCACCTACAGCTGTATGCTCCTTGTCAAATAAAGGATCCTTTTTATGCATCAAGCAAATAGTGTCTCCCATATTTTTATAGATCAGTCAGCACTCAATGGGTGATGTGTTCAGCATCACGCCAGACACTTTTACTTCCCATTTAAGGCTCAGTCAATTATACACATGGTTAATTATAAAAATCTGCCTTGATGTAGATTTAAACCCACTACCTTTGAGCTGGCATGCAGAAATCTGGTTACTTTGTTACTGCATCTTCCACCAGTAGACTATAATTTCATTGAGAGTTGAATTAAGAATACATAACAGCATTCAGGGCATTTCTGTAAGAGCTGTGTTCTTCATCTTCAGCAGCAAGTTTAGAGTTCCAATTCAATTCATATGGCACCAGTAGTAGTCTGATTATGTATCCGACTTACCTTTTCCTTTAGTGTTGAGCATTGGTCATATCTCTTGGTCACTTCTCATAGCACCATACCTCTGAGATCCTGATGATCTGTTTGTGCCTTCCTACTGTTCCCTCGCTCCCAAAGGAACCTTACAGCATCTACTTTGTCATGCATTACTTTACCATCAAATGATGCAGAACTAGTCAGTCTCTCTGGCTGTTCACTTCCCAACACAGCGGCATCCCCTGGTGAAAATTTTCAGACAACCCTAACAACCCAGGATCTCTGAAGTGATGCTTGCCCCACTGCATAGAGCATACTTTTCTTCATCTTTCTCAGCATGCTCTGTGAGTTAGTTACAGTGGTTGTAGTCACGTTGGCTGCCTGTACTTCCCAGGACTGCTGTCAAAGTAATAAAAAAAAAAAAGCCAAGTTCCATCAGGACACAAACTCATGATCTTCCGATCTGCAGGTGGGCGTCTAGCCACCTACGCCACAGCTAATTGGCAAGGAACAACCAACTGCACACAAAAAAGCCAATGAAACCAATGTACATGCAAAGTTCAGACCCTGGCACAAAGCCAAAGTCCACATGGACGCACAATCAGGACTTCCCATTAAGAGCTTACAGCCGGTAAACACAGAAGAAAGAAGAAGAAACTTAGTTGAATAGCCCTGTTTTAAAGTGTACAAACTTAGGGATAGCAAAATTAAGAATGAAAAGTGTTGCAGTAACAAGTGACTCGGATGTAAGGAGTTAACATTACTTTCAGGAAGTAGCAGTTAAACTGGAATCAGCAAAGGCCAGACATCCTCAGCTGTTGTATGAGAGCAAACTATACAAGATTCTCGCAGGTGGTGTTGGTGTCCCTCATGTAAGGTTAGATGTCCACTTTTTCACTTGTGTACTTAATATCATAAACTCATCCATGTCCATCCAGTAGGAACAAGGCACAGGTGTTATCATATCCTCATGAGGCTACCAATAAAAGTAAAAAGCATATAGGGCTAGACCTATATTTTATAGATCAGTCGGCACTCAGTGGGTGGTGTGGTCAGGGCCTGACCTTCCGATCCTCAGGTGCTAAGCGCCTCTCTGCTACACCACGTCAGCTACCGATCAAGCTACTAATGGCAAAACCAATTCCAAAAATGTAAAATATTAAATTGAAATCTGTGGAGAAAAATTTACATCAGCACCGTCTGTCAGATAAGGCACATGGTGGTGACAAAATCTGCACTTATTTAAAGAAGTTAAGTCGTCCTAGAGACCAAAGATGCAACAAAAGTTACAGTCAGCAAACAAGATTTGACCAAAGCACTAAGACACTTCCTTGTGTTGATTTCGACAACAGGCTGCGTCACTGCAGTCTGGTTGGGGGGAGTAAGAGTTTGTCTTATGTTAATAATTTATGTATATGCATTCTTATTCTTTTTAATAAATATTAAATATTAGTGTATGCTTGCACAGTTATACTGTCATGATCACATTTAAATACTTTTAAGTATCATCACTTCATCAACTAATTAGTTACAATTTCTGAAATCTTGCTTTCTGACCATTACAGTGACGTTTTATTTTGTGATGCATTTTCAGATGGTTTGGTCAAGAGAGGGATTTTAATGTTCTGGTTATGGATTTGTTAGGGCCGAGTTTGGAAGATCTGTTTAATTTCTGTAGCCGCAAGTTCACCATGAAGACAGTTCTTTATATGTTATTTATAACTTTTGTTGAACGTCAGAAAGAGATGGCTGAAGGCTCATGTCAGGCCTGTCTTATGTATGGCAGTAAATCTTGAAATATGAAAGTCTTGGAAGCAGTAGAGTTATATTTTCATAGACTGATGTTATTAGTACCCAAGTCAGCCTGAGTAAGTAACAACAATAAGTAAAGGACCCTTTTCCACGCCTTTAGGCTTATAGGGCTAGACCTGTATTTTATAGACCAATCGGCACAAGATGGGTTATGTGGTCAGCATCAAGCCAGCCGCCTTTACTTCCCGGAACTGCACCCGGTACCCACTCTACGCTGGGTCGACCTGGGAAACAACAACAAAAGTTTGGGATAAATTAAGGATGGTAGAACATTGTATACAGCCATATGAAAGAGACTATGTTCTGAACATTGTGAAGACTGGAAAGGTCACTGGCGTGGGGGATGGGGTTGGGGTGGGGGGGGGGGAACAGAGGCAGACAAAGAAATGCTACTGGATAGCCTGAAACAGTGAGGGATGGTAGGGATGTCATCTGTTGAATTGATCTAGACACCAGGTACCGGTTTGGGAAAACAGTTTCTACACCAGCCTAATGTAATCAGGTAATTGCAGTTCTAGCTTTATAGCAAATGGGTGACCCCATAGTTACTCAGTTCCTGTGCCATCAAAAACTACACAGAATGACTGCAAAGGTCCCTGGTGACGGCTAAATTGACACACTGTAGACTGCAGTCTTAACAAATCCAACAGCATACATGTACAGTAAGTGCATAAGGCAGCAATCAGAAGTGCCAGTACAGATGGTCCAACACTAGAATAGTCAGTGGAAGCAGCAATTAAAACCTAATGTCAACAGTGACAAGAATGTGTCCCACTGCCATATCTTGAGGCTAAACCTTATATTTTAGAAGAACGATTAGCTCACAGTCTGTTTATGATAATTCAATGGATCAACATCATGGCACACAGGTGTAACCCATAAGTGTTTCGTTCTACTTCTAACTCAAGCCTGAGTCTGAAGAATCTCAGTGCAGTGCATGAACTCTGTTGCACTGGCGAGGATCCTGAAATACTTTGGGTAGATTTTTAAATCTAGATTTTGCCCGGGCAGCCCGTTAGGCTACTCTTTTTCGATTTCCAACTGCCAAGGGATTTTTATATGTGCACAACAATACACACAGGCGCCCGATCTTACTACCCAGAGACCAGAGGAAATTACTAGAAGTCCTTGTGAAGAAAAATCTCAGCCCTCCCCGGGGTGTGAACCCGGGACCTCCAACACTCAAGGCAGATGCCACACCTCGAGATCACTCAGCAGTCACCACACCATACTGGCAACCACACTAGTTTTGCCAGACAACACACTAAATGTACATTGACTTGTTACTTAATACATGATATACTTTTCTGAACTTCTCCCTCCTCAGTTTTCTGTTCATTAACCACAGATTTGCTATTATGACTCAGTCTAACCCATAACTATATTACTTTAACTCGTGACATCACAATGAGTATTACTCTAAAATGCAACTGTACAATAGAAAGTATTGAAGTAGCAACCTCATGGGATGGTTAGAGTTAAAACTCGGTCTTCCAGAGGATTCATAACCAATACTCAGTCTTCCAGAGGATTCATAACCAACCAGCCATCAGTGGAAGTATCATTACTGGTTACGATCTGTAGTTTCTTCTTTGTGTCACTAGCTGTAAACTCTAGTGGAAAGTCCTAGTTGTTTGGTCACTTCTGGACTTTGGTCTTTTTCCAGAACTTGAGTTGTGCATGCATATCCATTTTACAGATCTGGCTTATTTGTGTGCCGACTTTTGGTTTCTCAACTCTCAGGCAGATGCACTCTGACTGCAAAGGGAACACCCCTGATTAGTCGACTTTTATGACATGCTTTGTTTTTTTTTGGGGGGGACGGGAAGAGGAGGGAGTTGGTGAAGGTAATTCTTCCCCTCAAATGAAGTCCAGAACCCACATGGGGAGGTCTATAGTTTGATCCTATAATTTCAGATGCTGAACAGAGTTGAGTTCACACACAGCAAGAACTTCATTCACCGTGATATTAAACCAGACAACTTCCTCATGGGCACTGGCAGCCACTGCAACAAAGTGAGTGCTGCTTCTTCACTCATTTTCAACATAATTTTGTACTCGTGTACATATGTTCTTCTTAATTGCTTAGGGGCCGGACTTTGATGATATAAATATGCAAATTACAACACACTGCTATCATTATATATGCCTTGCTAAACTGTGTAGAAGCTCATGTCTCTCCACACATCTCTATCCATGGTATTTTGAAACGGTTCCACTGGTGATATTCCACCATGCCATCACTTCAGACCATCAGGCATGTCTTTGTTGGTCTGCCTCTGCCTCTGCTACCATTGATCTTTTCAGTTTCATGATGTTTCCCGAGGCTACTCTTTCCATCACATTATCCAAGAACACTGAAAGAGAAATGCCTGGGGTTTCGTAGCTAAAGCCAATGGAAAATCTTTAGTGCAGGACAGCCTGGCATATGATACCACAACATCTAGCATGAGAATGGAAGTGGAGGCAGTCACTGCAGCTTGCCAGTGGCTAGAGAACAAGATACATACACATGTCGTAATTGTAACGGACTCTGAAAACATGCTGATAAAGGTGAAGACAGGATTGCTTCGAGCAGAGTGACAAGCTTCACTTGCAAGGTCATGGGTAGTGAGTATACTTTGGATCTTTTCTCCAGGCCATGCCAGCATGGTGGGAAATGAACAGGCAGACAGACTGGATCTGCACCACTGGGTGCATGACAAGGCAGATGTGGTTAGAGCCCTTTGGGAACAAGTAACAAAGTCAGAAGAGAAGTTAGATAATTGTGGGCTGGAGAGAATGATGCACCTGGTGTGACCAGAGGGTTCAGCCAGCACACTAACTACACTCACAGGAAAGACAAGACGAACATACAACCAGACTACGAGTGGCACCATTAGTTTTGGAACTCAGCGCTGGCTGCTAAGGATGGGGACAGAGCGCATATGGGAATGCCCCAAATGCTGTGATGCCAATTCTAGACTTAGCTCAACTCAACAGCGATATAGTAGCACTGGCTCAACATAACATTTCAGTACTCTTTTTTTAATGTTAAATGAGGGAGACATGATGCATAAAATATTTTTCATGTTTGAAATGCCACCTTCGCCTGGCATTTCCTGCTACAATACATGGTCTTATGCAATCACCATGATATTCTTCTTCTTCTTGTTCTTCTTCGCGTTCATCAGCTGTGAACTCCGGCGGAAAGTTCTGGTTGTTCGTCCACTTCTGAACTGCAGTCCTGTTCCAGAACCTGAGTGATGCGTGTGCATCCGTTTGACAGATCTGTATGCAGACTTTTGGTTCCTTGTCACTCGGGCAGATGCACTCCGACTTCGAAGGAAGCTCCCAATTAGTCAACACTTACGACATGCTTTTGGGTAGGCAGTGGGTTTATTCTTGTTTTTCCCATAGTAGAGCCCCGGAGCCCACACGGGGGACCATGATATTGAGCCAAATAGCATCTTCATAGGTAAAAGCAGCTGCTCTAACACTCCTTATCAGCAAAATAAAGAATATGCTGCTAATACCATGTACCCAGCACACACCAAGGTATGGAAAATATTCCTTTACTTTCATTACCCATTGACCACCTTACAGCAGCACTGTCTTACAGAGGCCAGCGCAACATTTGACACTAGATAATTAATCACTCCTAAATGGCACAGCCTGTAATGAGTCGAAGGCTCAATATATGAATGTGAGCTTAAGCAGTCATGTGCAGGATGTGATGATTCTTAGAGTGAGCCCTGTACCAGAGCACCATGTATCGGCTGCATTTATGGTAGCCTCCTTGGATGCTGGAGAATAATGCCCATGCCCTGTGCTTTTTCTTGAGGGTTTATCAATGTGCATGCTGTTGCCCTGGATGGGTCCTCTAGGGACAACAGCTGGGGATCAGGGAATAACAGAATCACTACACATATAACGCTGAAGACAGATGTGTCGACTGAAAGGCACACATTTCACAGCTATGCTGTAAACAGAAGAAGAACATGAATCAGGTGGGCAGCAGAATAACAAGAGTGATAGGGGTCCTGCTTCTTGAGTTGGAGGGTCCCCATATGGGTTTCCCAGGCCGCCATTTTTAGGGGGGGGGGGGGGGGGGGGGGGGGATAAAAAAGAATCGACCCACTGTCTCCCCTAACAGGCATGTCATAAAAGGCAACAATTTAGGCACATGAAAGCCCATTTTTCTGACCTAATCAATATTATGTTATCATATGGGATTTAAAAATAAACCACTCAACTTAAAGTTAAGAGTCTCACCAGGCTTCATCCAACATAGCTCGATCTCATGCTGCAGAATAACTAACCGCCTACCAAGTGCATTGTTCAGAAACAAAATCTGTAGCTCCAGCAATGATTCCCAGGGATCTCCATAAAAGTTGCATCATGAATCGATTGTCACAGGCCGTGAAATAAACCCACGGCTTTCAGAGTTCATGACAAATGGCTTAACCACTTTGCCACAGAGATCCCCTGAAATTAAGCAAATAGTTTGAAATGAAAATATGTGGTACTGAACTCACAGCTTGAATCTACTACCACAGTTTAAGGTTGTTTTGGTTTTTCAGGTTTTCATTATAGATTTTGGTCTGGCTAAGAAGTATCGTGACAGCGGGACTCGAGCACACATCCCTTACAGAGAGGACAAAAGTCTGACAGGCACAGCAAGATACGCCAGTATCAATGCTCATTTGGGAATTGAACAAAGCCGTAGAGATGACATGGAATCTTTGGGTTACGTATTCATGTACTTCAACAGGGGATCATTGCCTTGGCAGGGTTTAAAGGTGCTGTGATGGTTTCTAGTCATAGTTAATAATAGACTAATGTGATGCTTTCTAGTCATAGTTACCAATAAACTGTTGTAATGCTTTCTAGTCATAGTTACAAATAAACTATTGTGATGCTGTCTAGTCATAGTTGCTAATAAACTAATGTGATGCTTTCTAGTCATAGTTACTAATAGACTACTGTGATGCTTTTTAGTCATAGTTACTAATAGACTACTGTGATGCCTTTTAGTCATAGTTACTAATAAACTAATGTTATGCTTTCTAGTCATAGTTACTAATAAACTACTGTGATGCTTTCTAGTCATAGTTACTAATAAACTACTGTGATGCTTTCTAATCATAGTTACTACTAAACTACTGTGATGCTTTCTAGTCATAGTTACCAATAAACTTCTGTGATGCTTTCTAGTCATAGTTACCAATAAACTAATGTGATGCTTTCTAGTCATTGTTACCAATAAACTTTTGTGATGATTTCTAGTCATAGTTACCAATAAACTAATGTGATGCTTTCTAGTCATAGTTACCAATAAACTAATGTGATGCTTTCTAGTCATAGCTACCAATAAACTAATGACTTTCCCCTGAGTGCAGTGAGCCGACCAGACCCTCTGACCACACCCAGGTGCCTCATTCTTTCCAGGCCATAATAATCTTGTTTCTCTACTGATTCTGTTGCTTGTTCCTAAAGGGCCTTGACCACATCTGCCTTGTCTTGTATCAATTCACCACCCAGTGGTGCAGATCTAGCCAATCTGTCTGCCTGTTCATTACCCACTACGCGGCACATGACCGGCACTACGCCCAAGTATTATTCAGCAGCAGCTATCAATAATAGGGAAAACCTCATTCGCTATGGTACCGCCACTGGGCAAAGCTATGGTGGTACCATAGCCAGTGAGGTTTTACCGAGGCATGGTTATTGCTAGTTGAAAACCTGGGCTTTGGCCTTTATCCAAAACCTGAGCTTTGCATGCACATCCACTTTACAGATCTGCTTATTTGTTTGCAAACTTTTGGTTTCTTGTCTTGCAGGCAGGCATGCTGGCTCTGGCTTTCAAGAAAAAAATCCCTAGTTAGTCGCCTTTGGGTCTATTCTTTTCCCCCCAAAAATGGAGCCCTGGAACCCAGGGATACAAGCATTTATCAACTGGTGCTCATGTAGAATCAAGGGAAATAAATAGTTTGACAGAATTACTGTTGTAAAGTTGTTTTGGGATGGCACTAAACAAATTCCAATGAATATTCTTCTTTTATGTTCACCCTTAAAAGGGTTCACTGTTATGAATATCCAGCACATGGGCAACTATGAACCTTTTTTTAACTCAGTGAAAAGGTGGAAAATTCAATGGTACGGACATATAATGAGATCTAATGACCTTTAAAAAAATACTGCAGGGTGCAGTAGAGCAGAAGAGGCAGACCAGGGAAGAACTGGATACAGAACTCTGACTGACTGGACAGGCCTTAGGCATGCAGCAATGAAGTCCATGGCATTTGACTGCCAAAAATGGAGGGCACTGATCAGACAGTCAACAGCAGCTGGTGACCCAGTGACATGCAGTGTTACAGGATGTTGATGATGATGATAATGATGAATGCAAGAAAGCTGAAAAAATCAGAGAAATATCTGGACAACTGCTGGTTAAACAGTTGTAAGATAATAAAAATGGTGATGTATTTGGACATTGTGTAGAAAAAACATCAGCTCTCTGGCTAAGTCGATGCGAACGCTTCATAATGCCGGGATGCTGGGTCGATCCCAGCTGCGGGCCATGCGCCTTGCATTGGTTTGGACAGTGGTATCAAGAAAGCCAACCGTCCAGAAAGCAATGGCAAACTACTGGATGTAAATTTGCCTAGAAAACCACACAACAGCCCCTGGCCAAACAGGCAATGAAAGAGGAAACAGATTGATTGAGGAACAAGGAAATTCAAGAGAAACCTTATGATGACTGCCCGTGAGAGAGACCAAAGGTGTTGGACTGGATTCCATCCACAGTGTTTAAAAGATTATACAGTATAGAATGGAAAAAAGGAAGTCAGCATAGACTGGATATTCGTTGATTTTTTTGTAAATTCCCTGCCTAGAAAATGAACTCATTGATCTACAGATAGTTCTTTGGGCATTAGGAAAATGAGATGTCTGAGATATTATGTGAACTGCGTCCTAATGTCGGATGCAGTTTACAAAAATTGTTTTAAAGCCCCACCCTGGCTGTTGCTGTGGGCCCAAAAAAAAACTCAATGTACGGGTTGAACAGGGTTTCTGGGACCTGTCTCGGGGTGATCCTCTTCGGAATGGTGGCACTTTATGTCACCAGGTGTTTTTCGCTCAGTGTGATGTCCTGGTGGGGTTGAACGTCAGTCAGTCTGAGCTGTTCCATGATGTGTATTGAGCATATTATAATTGTGTAAAAATCTGTCTTTGTCAGTTGGTATGTGAGAGCTGTTAAGAGCTATTTAGAACCAATCTTGATGTATGGAGGTGAATCAATGACAGTCAACCCATAAGTGAAAAAAAAAGTGTGGCAGCTGCAGGAATGTGATTTAGTAGAACACCATAGAGAGATAAAAAGTGTAATGACAATGTCTTGAAAGCATTTGCCTCCTGGATAAAACAGATTACCCACGACAGACAGCATTAATAATTCACATTTATTGGGCATTTTATGAAAACAGGAAAGCTAGAGTACCTCATGACAATGGGAAAGTTCTGGTCAAAATTGACGCTAGGCCCGGTCACTGTTTTGAGTCGTGGCAATTTTTTTGCTTTTGCAGATGGTGGCCGTTGCATTTTTGTTCCATTTTTAGACTGAAAAGATATGTTTCATCGCCCAGCTTCTGAGTTGAGGGCATGGTGCGACACTTTGAGCTTCGGATTTCATTTGAAATGTTTTTCGACTGTGGCCAACGTGGTGGTATGAATTGTAGATTCAGAAAATGGCGCGAGGCCTGTTGTCACAATATTGGCAGTGCGATTATGTGATTAAAATAGATCACGTGTGCAACTGCTGATCTGTTGGTGACTTCTGCCACCATCGATGATGAACTGCATTTCTAATGTTGGATTGTTTGTGTTAGCACTTTGAATGGCTACCATATGTTTTTAATGCTTGTGTATGCTAGTGCATATTCTGAGATAGCAGTCTGTCAATCTTTCCACAATGGACTGTGATAAACATTCTGTGTGTTTTCTTTGGACAGGAGCGGAGCAACTATGGGGTGACCCGTTTGCTTTGAAGCTGAAACTAAGATTACCAAGGGAAAGGTAAAGAAGATGATTTGGCAGTCTGGTATCATAGCAGGAAGGAATACCTGTATAAAAAATTAACACTGCACACGACAGAAGGCTGCTGACAGACATGTCTGTCTTCATCACGTGGCATGAACTATCTGAAGAATTATTTCCGGGAAGGCTAACCTGAGCAATAGAAGCCTGCAGAAGTCAGTGTTGTCGGCCCAGAGGTGCAAATATCGCAATGGATTTTACATCTTTGGTTGAATGCAGAAGAAGAATTTTGGAAACCTGACCTTTGTGGACAAGCACCACTAAATACTGAACATGGACAGCAGGTATGCTCTCTACATGCTGTAGAAATATCCGAGGTCTGGCCTGTTGGCATTCTGGTTGTAGCCAAATCATTTAGATCAATGGAGAATATACCTCACACGAGGCCCCTGTGAAGGCTGGGATTTTTTCACGTGACTTCTAGTAATTTCTCCTGGTCTATGTGTAGTAAGATCGGATGCCCGAATGTATTGTTGCACAGTTTAAAAAAATCCCTTGGCAGTTGGGGAAAAAAAAGTAGCCTACCAAAGTATTTTAGCATCCTCGCTGGTGCTATAGAGTTCCTGCAGTGCGCTGAGATTCTTTAGACTGAGGTTTGAGTTAGAAGTAGAAAGGAGCACTTATGGGCTATACCCTTGTGCCATGTTGTTGATCAGTTGTTTAAACCTAAACCTTACATGGCAACCATCATGGAGGTCTGTGGCCTTCTCATTTGAAAACTGAAAAACCACTAGCAGGGAGAACGAAAAGAAGACGAAACAAGCCTGACTTAAACTTCATTTTTTCCAGTTATTGACATTTTCTGCATTCAAATTTCTGGATGCTATTTGTACATATAACCTTGACTCCTAGGTTGACCCAGCCTTGAGTGGGTACCGGATGCAGTCACCTATCTTGTGCCGATTGGTCTATAAGAATATATGTCTAGCCCTATATGCCTAAAGACACGGAAAAGGGACCTTTACTTTACTATTTGTACACATAATATCATTTTCTGATTAACTCAGGCTTCATGTTTTGGAGTTATGTCGGTTTGTTTTTTGAAACATATTGTGTGCACTAAATGAAGATATCTGATAATTTTTTGCTTCTGTGAAAACTATAGGCAGCAACTAAGAAGCAGAAGTATGAGCGCATCAGTGAGAAGAAAATGTCAACTCCTGTAGAAGTCCTTTGCAAAGTATGTTCTTTTCTTTCATGATCTTTATCATTAAGCTCTAAAGCAGCTTCACAAATCTGACAAATCTCAATGCTTAGAGGCAAGACAGGATGAATATTTAATCACTGTTAGATGGAGTGTTTCTAGGAATACCTCAAGTGCTCTGATGTCGGCCCTTAACTTTAAACTTCTTTTTCTGTTGTTTTTGTGCACTTACCATGGCTCAAAGGTCAGCCTAGTTTAAAATGGGTGCTAGAGAATTTCCTGGGAGGAAAAGCCAGTTGACATAGTCTTGGGGACATCACATATAGAGTGCTGATTGGTCTATACAAATATGGGACTCACGCCGTAGGGCTGGTACCCTTGTAAGCATGGAAATGGTTCCTTTACTTGATAACCCATCATCAGAAAGTGATTTGTTCAGTTCTAGCGACTTCCTATGTGGGTTCTTGAGCCTTATTTTAGGGAAAACAAGAATAGACCCACTGTCTAACTATAAGCATGTTGTAAGAGTCGATTGACTGGGAACTTCTGTCTACACATGAGGCAGTCAGATCTGTAGAACAGATGTGCATGCCACACTCAGGCTCTGGAACAGGACCAGAGTTCAGAAATGGACGAACAACCTGAGCTTTCTGCCGGTAGACGCCGCGAAGAAGAAGAAGTTCTAGCTACCTCTATCTCTGGCTCCCCTTAGTGAAACTAAAGTTATCTAATTGAAGCTGTCATGCCAGATCCACAAACATGTGGACACAGAAATCTGAGACATGACAAAACATGCTTACAGATGTAAATCATAGGCAAAAAATAAAGGGGTGGGGGAGGAAGGGGGAGGGGGGGGGGGTACAACCTGATTGCAGTATGAGATATATAAGATAGGTGGCATCAAGGGGCATAACCAAACAAAACACCACTGCCTAGAGAAATTTGAGTCAGTAATATACAACTGGAATGTCCTTTCACTGGAACCTACAAGGTAAGTCCCCATCAAGGCTGTTTAAAAAAATATTTGTTTGGGCTTACCCAACTTTTTAAAAAATTTGTGCAAGGAAATGTTCTTGGAAGTAAAGGTAATTTACATGATGTTGATGACATCAGCCACTGAGTGTCAGTTGGTTTTTGAAAATATTGCTTGTATTCACATTTTTTACTTAGAATGTCGTCCCCATGTGGGATGCAATTTTTTGTTATTTGAAACCCCACCCTGGCTTTTACCAGGAGCCCTAAATATAGCCGGGCCATAAATATGGCCTGGTGGCTGAACGGGGTCTTTGGGACCTCTCCACGGGTGATTCTCATCCGAATGGTAGCACTTTGTGTCACCAGGTGTTTGTCGCTTGTGTGATGTCCTGGTGGGGTACGACAAGAGAGAGAGAGAGAAAATATTGCTTGCAAGTTCTAATCTTGATTTTGCTTGAACTAGCTGTGTTTTAAATGCAGAAAAAAACAATAGTTAATATTAAATTACAGTACTGTAAATAATTGGAAAAGTGCTATGTGGCTTAGAGTTTAGCAAGTGCGGTTAAAGGTTTCAAGTACTAGAGGTTGTATCCTGCGGTGGATGGTTTACCAAAGATTGGGGTCTCCCCATGTAATATTTTTAAAGACAATAGAACGTTTTTTGTTCCATACAAAACTCAAATCATTCTTAAAATGTTTTATAAATTTTAACGTCTTCTAGGACTTTCCAGCATTTTGTCATATATGTTAATCATTCTAAAAAACTTCTCGTGTGGGTTCTGGGGCCCATTGTGGGAAAAACAAGAATAGACCTACTGTCTCCTCAACAAGCATGTCGACTAAGTGGGGTTATCCTTTGAAGTCAGAGTACATCTGCCTGAGAGATGAGGAACTAAGAGTCTGCATACAACTAAGCCAGATCTGTGAAATGGATGTGCACACAACACTCTGGTTCTAAAACAAGACTAAAGTCTGTAGATGGACGAACACCCAGAACATTTTGTCAGAGAGTTTACTGCGGATGAACGCGAAGAAGAAGATTCTAAAGAACTTTCTAAACATATATAATTCCTTTTAGAGTTTTAATATATCTTACAAAGTGTAAAGAACTTTCTAAACATATATAATTCCTGTTAGAGTTTCCATATATCTTACAAAGTGTAAAGAACTTTCTAAACATATATAATTCCTGTTAGAGTTTCCATATATCTTACAAAGTGTAAAGAACTTTCAAATAAAAAAAAATATGTTTGTTTCCTAGTCTTGTATGCAGTTTGATATTAATGAATTGAAACAGCCTTCTAAAAATTATAATTTCTTCTAGGGATATCCTTCAGAGTTTGCCATGTATTTGAACTACTGTCGAGGTCTGAGGTTCGAAGAAGCACCTGATTATGCATACCTAAGGCAGTTGTTTAGGATCCTATTTCGTACACTTAATCACCAGTATGACTACATTTTTGACTGGACATCATTGAAACAGAAGGCGGCCTCTTCAACATCAACAGCACACGGTCCCTCAACACATGTGACTGTTGTTGGTAAGTAGAAACAGCTTTGAACCAGTTTTTATGTCAGTTCAGTTCATTGTAGTCTTCTCCTTCTTGTTTGTTCAGTGTTGTTGGAGAATGCCATATTGCCATGTGTCTGTCCTTCACTAGAGCCTTCTTGAACCTGTTCAAACGCACAGACTGGAAAATTTAAGAGAAATATTTTTGTGACCTGCAGAAATAAAGACAAATGTAGATACAAATAATGAATGAAGACATGCCAAACCGCCATATGTCAGTAGAAAAATAGGAGAAATGTTTTGCAATTGCAGAAACAAAAGCAAATGTAGATATACATACATTTTTTGTCTCCGTTGTGGATAATATCTGAAGTACACCAGCTGCTGGTGTAAAATTATTACTTTACAAAAGTCATCCCTATGGGATGCAATTTTTTGTTGTGTGAAGCCTCACCCTGGCTTCTGCCGGGGGCCCTGAATATAGCCGGGGCATAGATATGGCCTAGCCTTAGATATGGCCCAACGGCTGAAAGGGGTTTCTGGGACCTCTCCACGGGTGATCCTCATCCGCATGGTGGCACTTTCTGTCACCAGGTGTTATAGCTTGTGTGATGTCCTGGTGGGATACAACTACCAACCAACCAATATTATATGGTGAGATCCCAATCACTTTCATAGTGGGATTCATTTTTCACTGTATCAAGGCCCCAAGAACAGTCTTTTTCTAAATAGCGAACTGCAGAAATCAAAGCCTGGTGCATCGAATTACTAAATTACAGATTTCATGTATGAAATCCAAATATAAAATTATTTTGATTTGATTTGATTCAAGAACCGACATCACAGGACCCGGGGCATTCCCATAAGCGCTCCGCCCCTATCTTCAGCAGCCAGCGAAGAGTTCCGATACTAATGTTGCCAGTAGCGTTCTGATTAAACATCCGTCTTGCCTTTCCTCTGAGCCTCGAGCATCTGCCAGAACCTCTCGTCACCCCCAACTGCATCAATCTCATCAGACTGTGGTGATCCATCTGTTCCTCCAAATTGTACACGCTCTCCCACAAGGCACTAACCACATCTGCTGTATCATGAATCAGTATTCCACGAAGTTGTGCAGAGCCAGCCAGTCTGTCCGCCTGTTCATTTCCCAACACACCTCCCAACACACCGGCGTAACCCGGTGAAAAAATCCAGACAATACTCCTCACTCGTGTCCTCCGCAGCGAAGCATGCCACTCTGCACGAAGCATACCTGTTCTGATCTTCCTCAGCATGCTTTCTGAATAAGTTACAATCACGATGTGTGTGTGTGTCGTGTTCTTTAGCCAGTGGAAAGCTGCAGTGACCGCCTCCACCTCCATTCTTAAGCTGGATGTTGTGGTATCATATGTTAGGCTCTCCTGCACAAACGTCGACCATTAATTTTTTCCTAAGAAGCCCCAAGCACTTCTTTTGCCTCTTGACACTGAATGGTTTGTGTAAATGATCAAATCCTCTGAGCGAGCATTATCTTGAATTAATTGCTGAATTTCCACCTCTGTGGCACCTGCTGGCCAGTCTCTGCATTCCCGGCTCAGCGTGATTATGACTACACAATTCTGACTGTTCAGATGGCACTTTGACCCACTCCTCTCCTCACCTAATGTTCTCAAGGATGCAAACCTGTCTGATTGTGTCTTCTGCCTGAGCCATCCATGACCTTCCTCTTATCAGCCGCTGACCCTTAACTGCACCCAGAGCTTCATGCAGAGGGTGGTCTGTGTCTGCAGCTACCCTGAGATATATTTCGGCTGCAGCACCTTGTGCCTACCTGCAACCGTCGGCAAACCAAGGATGTATTGCATACACACCACTGGGGTGTCTCTGGTGCAACCCAGAATGACCCGCATAGTCGTGTTCTGTATGCGCTCTAGTTTGTCCATCTGACTCTTTGAGACGGTAAGCAGTCCCAGGCCATAATTCACCACTGACAGGATCAGGTGCTGATATAGTGTGAAAAGCATTCTCTGCTCTATGTCAATTGCAGCCATAGTCTTAAGTGCACTGTCCTTTTTGGCATCTCGTCACAGCACTCTCCACATGGTCCTTAAATGACAGGCTCCTGTCAAATGTAATTCCCAGATACTTCAGTTTGCTCTCTCTGTTGACGTTTCTTCCATCTATTGTGAGACTTGGGACATTAGTTTTAACGATTCTGTTGTCCAGAGAACACCACAAAACAGACGCCTTTTCCGGGTGGACGACAGCCCTCATTTCTGTACATCACTCAGTCACTTTGTCCACTGTTGCTTGTAGCTCCCAGGCTGTTTGTTCCCTCTCTTCCCCCTGCCTATATGCAAGTATATCATCCGCAAAAGTCAGTATCCTTCCAACTCCTGGTGCTTCTAGGCTTGCAATCTTGCTCGTAAACACGTTAAAGAGCACAGGCGAGATGGCGGATCCCTGTGGCAGTCCTGGGGCCAAAGTGCATGGTTCTGAGGTCCATGAGTCCAGTCGGGGAGCAACCCGACGTGAATACAGGACAGCTGCAACCCAATTCACCAGCCATGGACTGACCTCCTTCTCCTTCAGTGCAGTCATTACGATGTCGAATCTCACTCTGTTATAAGCATCCTCGAGATCCATAAGTGAAGTGAGCTATCAGTGAATTGAAGAAGGAAATAATTAAAGAGATTAATAATAATATTGGGGCAGAGTGGACGGATCTGCAGGTGACTACAGTTAACTGAACAACCCCGCATTAGTAGATTGAGGGTGTATGTTCTAACATGGACAAAAGACAGCAGAAGAAGGCACAAGGAGTTAAAAGCAATATTGCATTTTCCTGTCTAACTGTTCTGTGTCTTCAGTTTCTTATTGAGGAAGATCTTCTCCAGGCCGATCCATTGATATTCAAAAGCCAGCATCAGGATGAAGGCAGTCATGTTAGTTAGGACTACGATTTCACAGAATGGGACAACAATGCTGGCATCTTTGATGTAGTAGAGCTACCTCCGATCTCGTAGCGTATGTACAGAAGGTACAACAAATGGCGACCAGGATAAGATGATGTTGATGAAGTCTCCGCTATCCGAGACACAGGCAACGACGACCCAGGTTCCACAGATTCCACAGCGTTGTCCCAACACTATTGACATATTCCCCACTGATGTCAACACAGAGGCCGTAAACAGCTGCCAGAGCGATGACCGTTTGGACTATCAAGCCGAGACACAGCTGCATCCTATTGGCAAATGTTATCTTGAGATTACATAGTAAAATTGAATTTTTTACCAGCTGTGGTACTTTTGTATATATCACATCGATGTAAAGGGCCTTTATGCTTTGCCTGAGCACACACAACTTTGTAAAATTGAAATTTAAGAAAAAAGCCGAAGAAATATCTCATAAGTGTCACGTTGGCTGGTATTTGATGAAGTATGCCAGGATAAAACTCATTTTCTGTCCACCTGGAAAGTGCAGATACCCCCATCTACTCACATCGAAGTCGGTACCAGTCTTTCATGTATGTATCTTCAGTGGTGCTGCCATTAAAGACTGACCACCGCCACGTGTCAACGAAGTTTGCAAATGGAATATAGGCCACCGTGTGCAAAGCTTTGTACATCAGAATGTTGAGGTTCGACCCTCTGTCTGTTGGAACCTCGGAGATCAATTCTAGTTTCTGTAGGTGTTCTGGGGTCAACACCGTCAACCCATTGCGATCTCCAATAGCTTCATGTGTCAGCACTATCCCTGTCGAAGAGTGGCCAGTTTTTGTATGCCATGAAGTAGGCTACATGAGCCATCTCATGATGGGCAGTCACAAAGTCTCTCTCTTTGACTTCACTACACATCTTGATCCTGTAGTCCTTGCAGTCATAGAAATCCCAGGCAGAATGCTGACAGTCCTTTACCCATCCCTAAGGCCTCTCAAGAACGGACTTCTCCCCGAAAGAAGGCAACATTTTGCTAAATCCCATGGATGTTAGGAAACTTTCTGCAGTCTTAAACATGTGCTGCACTGTGAAGCCCTTTCTGACAAGACTCTCCCTGAAGTTAAATACATTAGTTGATTTATTAAAAGGCTCCACCTTTGAATAGACACCACCCCAGGAATCACTGATGACACCGCAAGGATAGCTACAAACTCCAGCTCGCCTGCTGTTTTTACTACAGCCAGTGTAACCAACGAGGCAACAAGTAAAAAAACCTGATATCCTCGAGTATCCAGCGGTGGAAAACATTGCCGTCATGTGTTTGAACTGGTAAGAGGTTTAATTTAAGCGATGAAAACCGATTGAATATGCAAAGTTTTTGCCTTGAAATAATCATGGTTGCTAGCGCCACCATACCGGAAGTCCTCAGCCATATAAAATTATAGTTTTGAGCTAATAAAACATTTGCTGCGTAGAGGTTAGAAAATATGAAATACCTTGCTGGAGCGTTGATTCTGAGAGAAAAGCACTGTAATGTTGTTTCTTTGTTTGCCTTCACCAACTGTAAACCCCAGCGGAAAGACCTGGTTGTTCGTCTATTTCTGGACTTTGGCTTTGTTCCAGAACCTGAGTTGTGCTTGTGCATCCGTTTTACAGATCTTGTCTATTTGTGTGCAGACTGTTGGTTCCTCACCTCTCAGGCACGTGCACTTTGACTCTGAAAGAAGCGCCCAGTTAGTTCACTCTTGCGACATGCTTGTTGGGGAGGCAGTGGGCCTATTCTTGTTTCTCCCACAATGGGACCCCGGGACCCACACAGGGAAGCACTGTAATAATATCCATTCGATTTCTCTGTTTGATGTTCATCACTGACATGATCTCTACTTCTTGTTCTACATTGTCTGGCACTACATTGTCTCAAGCAGTGTCTCATTCACTAAGCAACAGTGTAACGTCTGAATGTTATAATCGCTACATTAGATGGACAATTTGGGGGACCATCCAGACCATAGGTTGAAAACCACTGCTCTAACAAGTTCATAGATGACCGATCAGACAGGGAGAGAAGATCCTCTCTGCACAAAGATGTTAAGCTGTTTTCCTCTCACTAGGAAGGTTATTGTCTCACTTTTGAACTGTGCCTCTGGAGATCCCTGCGGATCATTACTGGAGCCATAAAGTGTTCTGTTTTGTGCAGTGACTGGTCACTTTGCAGAGAAAAAATGAGCCAAATAGGACACCGACCCTTTGACCCTGAAAATGCTAAAGAAAAAATTGGATCCTTTAAAAAAAAAAAACAACTTCTAGACATGTAGCTAATAAATTGTTTAGAATTTTATTTATTACAATTTTTTAAATGTTCGTTTAAAAATATCTAAAGGTATATAAAGAGCAACATGGATAATCATGGACTATCTCTGAGTCCTTAAGAAAGAAAACAGGGGGCTTTTGAGCTGAGATACTTTAAAAAGATTCTCAGAATACCATGTACAGAGAGTGGCCAGCAGGTGCTACGGAGGTTGATGTCCAACAGTTGATTCACGACAATTCACACCCAGGTGATCTGATTATCTATACAGATGGTTCAGTGTTGAGAGGAAAGAGAAGTGCCTGGGGGTTCGTAGCGAAAGCCAATGGAAGATCTTTAGTGCGAGACAGCCTAGCATATTCTTCTTCTTGTTCACCGGCTGTAAATTCCGGTGGAAAGTCCCGGTTGTTCGTCCAATTGGACATTTGGCTTTTACCTAGACCTGAGTTTTCCCTGTACTGGCTTATTTGTTTGCAGTTCTTGTTTCCCGCCTCTCCAGCAAATGTACTCCGACTTAGAGGGAAGACGTCAAGCCTATCTCTAGGATGACTGTGGCCATTGTTTTGTGTGGGTCGAGATGTTGCCTCATTTGTGTGGTGTCCTCTTTGACCTTTTACAGGTGTGGCCCCTAGAGAACCCTCCTTAGGGCAACCCTAGGTAGAATGGTCAGCCCTCAAGGGAAGGCAGGGGCAGATCATGGGCATTC
The DNA here is from genome assembly GCA_905116865.2 of Candidula unifasciata. Classification (NCBI taxonomy): domain Eukaryota; kingdom Metazoa; phylum Mollusca; class Gastropoda; order Stylommatophora; family Geomitridae; genus Candidula; species Candidula unifasciata. The sequence goes on along the minus strand of CAJHNH020002223.1, from coordinate 1,172,351 downwards.
TTTGCCATCCAAGGAAGCTTCCATAAATGCAGAGCTGACACATGACGCTCTGGTTCTGGGCTCACCCAAGGAATCCTCACGTCCTGCACATGACTGCTTAACCTCACAACGGTATATTGAGCTTCCCGCGCGACCAGGCTGCGCCCTCTGGAGATTAGCGGGGAGCAGCCTGCAGGTCTAGGACTTTTGTGGCCACACAAATAGGTACATTCTTGTTCTTCACACATTAGACACCTTTAACGTTGTTTCAACTGTGCCCTTAGAACGAGAGAATGGGGAAGCATGTGTCAGGCGTGGCTTCACCTGTTTGGTCCCAACACTCGGGCGAGTGGGGCCAGTGTATACGGACATTTGAACGCTTTTCTAATCAGTACAATTTATGATGGTTGGACTTTGAGCTTGCTTGTGTGCCGTAGAATCTAACTTTGTCGGACATTATTCCCTAGCCAGCAGATGAAAAGTTGCTGTCGTGGTGTACCTCAGCGCAGTGACGACAATGCTGAGGATTGACAGAGGATGAGAGGATGTATGTAGGTAGGATCTTACTGCGAGAAACCACCCACAAGAGATATTACTCGTCTTTGCTGCTGGTAAATCTCTCGGTCAAGGGTTGAGTCTCAGCAGCACAGTTTTCCATTCGCTCCACAGGCTTTTAACCGAGAGTTGTCATTTGGTGGTACATTTGGCAAGCAGACTTTACTCATGTTTCGAATGCCTTTTGATAGACTTTTCACCCATGCGTTTGGGAGCAGGCTGATGAGAGTCAGAAAGGACACTACACCTCTGGGGGCCGCCAGCGCCGAGATCCCCTGCCAACTCTGTTAATTCTCATGTGAGACATTATCCGTGGCGCACGACGGGGACGTGCAGCAGGAGTCTTGCATGAGGTTCTGTAAAACCAGAACAGTGAAGGACTGGCGTCCGAGTGAGGTACGGAGTATCTCCTTAAATACATCACATAAGACTTAACTTTCCCTCACGCCTGTGACCGAAATCACCGCGCCACAGCCTAGCGTATGACACCACAACATTAGCATGAGAATGGAGGTGAAGGCAGTATCTGCAGCTCTCCGGTGGCTAGAGAACAAGATGCATACAAATGTTGTAACAGACTCTGAAAGCATGCTGAAAAAGGTGAAGACAGGGATGCTTCATGTAGAGTGGCAAGCTTCACTGGAAAGGTCACAGGTAGTGAGCATACTTTGGATCTTTTCTTCGTCATGCCGGCGTGGTGGGTAATGAACAGGCAGACATATTGGCTGGATCCGCAACACTGTGTGGTGAATTGATACTTGACAAGGCAGATGTGGTCAAGGTCCTTTAGGAACAAGCAATGGAATCAGTAGAAAAAGAAGATTATTATGGCCTGGAGAGAATGAGGCACCTGGGTGTAACCAGAGGGTGTGGCCGGCTCACTACTCTCAGAGGAAAGGCAAGACGAAAATTTAACCAGATTGTGACAGGTACCATCAGTATTGGAACTCTGTGCTGGCTGCTGAAGATGAGGACGGAGCATGCATGGGAATGCCCGAGTACTGTGATTACAATTCTTGACTCAACTCTACTCAACTCAACTCTCAGAATACCATGGACAAAGAAGTGAAGAAATACTGAAATTCTATAAAAACTGAACTTAAAAAAAAAAATTTGCTTATAAACAGCATCCTGTCTCGGACGCTGAAATATTTTGGTCATATCAAGCGCGATGGTGGATTGGAGAAAAATAGCAGAAGGCATGGTACCAGGAAGGAGGGGACAGGGGCCGACCAATAGAATATAAGTGACTCCTTGAGTATGAAAGTACACAAGGTGGGAGAGCTGGCGAGAGACCGAGTTTCATTCAGGCATATCGTGATGAGAACAACTTTCTGCAAAGGACCTGCTACATGATAATGATGTAAAGAAAGTAATCAATAAACAAGAAGACAATGAAGTATTAAATGGAATGCATTTCCTGTTGCCTAGAACAATTTGTATCAGGGCATTTCCTGGTGCCTAGAACAATTTGTATCAGGGCATTTCCTGGTGCCTAGAACAATGTATATCAGGGCATTTCCTGGTGCCTAGAACAATGTATATCAGGGCATTTCCTGGTGCCTAGAACATTGTATATCAGGGCATTTCCTGGTGCCTAGAACAGTGTGTATCAGGGCATTTCCTGGTGCCTAGAACATTGTATATCAGGGCATTTCCTGGTGCCTAGAACATTGTATATCAGGGCATTTCCTGGTGCCTAGAACATTGTATATCAGGGCATTTCCTGGTGCCTAGAACAATGTGTATCAGGGCATTTCCTGGTGCCTAGAACAATGTGTATCAGGGCATTTCCTGGTGCCTAGAACAATGTGTATCAGGTGACGCAAGCTGTTTGGGAAATTTCGAGATCAACTTGGTTTTTAAAAAGCCATCAAGCTTATAAGGAAAAGTTCTAAATGTTATGTTAGTAACTCATAAACACTGACACTGTTAAACATAAGACACACAAACAGGGAGAAACAAATTTAACAATGCAAAGTCTTTGCAAATTCTCACCATGGACTCCGTGTGAGTCTGTGATCTCGTCACTTCACGGCAAAGTACACTCAGCTGGTTAAGTCTGCCTGGTCAAGTTTATAGAGGATCAGGTCACACTGTTAGGGGTCATGTAGCAAGGGGTCAGCATACAACTCGCAGAGGTGGTCAACATTAAGAAGTAGCTTTTGTTGAGAATATGTAATGAAAATTAGGTCAGCATAGGGAGGTAGTCAATGTAGTGTAACATTTTTAGGTTCAGCTGCTGGCCAATGGTGATGTGATTGTGTCTGTTTCAAGGCAAGAATTTATAAACATTGACCAGGGTTTCCATTTTGACCCAGTCCAAAGTGGGCAGCAGGAAATGTCCTGGTAAGTAAATGTGGCCAGGGTAATAAAGGCCACATCACTCAGCTAGTACCATGGTCTCCATGGCAAAGTGGTCAAGCCTTTTGACTCACACTCTGAGGGGTGTTGGTTGATTTCACGGACGCGTCGCTGAGGTGACGAGTGCAGTTTTTACATAGATCCCTGGGAGTCATCACTAGATTCGGTAGTTCCTGCTTGTGCGACAGTTTCGGCAAGCGGACAGCTATTCTGCAGAGAGAGAGAAAACCACACTATATTAGATAAAATCCGGTGCAGTAAGATCCATCCTCTTGACTTTAACCCATCCTTGACTGAGGTATATATCTGAGAATAAAGTATCCTTTACTGAGGTATATATCTGAGAACAAAGTATCCTTTACTGAGGTATATATCTGAGAAAAAAAGTGTCGATGTGGTGAATGGACATCAAAACCTCAACGCGTCCTAATGGGTCTGGCCCAGGGATCACCATTGTTGCTTGTGCTCTTTAATGTGTACACAGTAGGTGTCACGAGTGCACAAAGCGTAGGCCTAGGCAGAGCAATGTCGTATGCAGATGATATCCTTGTGTACCATCGAGGTAAAAACAGGCACGAAATTACAACCATGCTACAACACCAACTAGACAGACTTAGTGAGTGGTGTCAGGCATCAAGAGCTCAAGTGAACCTGTTCAAAGCGGCCTCAACGTGGTTCTCTCTGAATACCCACATGGTCAGTACACCAATGCCAGTCGTGAGCATGTGTGGTGTGGACATCGAGAGAACGAACACCTTGAAATACCTGGGCATGACATTTGACAGATGCTTGTCATACAAATACCACATAGACAAGGTCATGCTAAGAGCCAGGAAAGGTTTGACAGCACTCAAGGTTCTAGCAGCAGCTGATATTGAACAAAGCCTAATTTTCCTTCTCTGTCAAGGGCTTGTATTACGCATCATTGACTATGGTCTTGGCCTTCTCACTGTCAGCAAAACCCAACTAGAAAGACTGGACCGAGTACAAAATGAGGCAATGAGACTCATACTCTGCTGCAAAAAAAGACACCTCCTGCAACGCCAAGCGTTATATCCTGGGTTTGCCGATGATGAATAGCAGATACAAAGTTGCACAGGTCAAGGTGTCCATGAGGGTATCTGCAGATGTTAACCCCCCCCCCCCCCCACTGCACATAGCTATACACGATACAAAAGGAACGCGTCTAAAAAGAGGCCGCTCCTGAATGGCAAAGGCTGAGGATTTCATCCAGCAAGTATGTGACCTAGACGTTCAGTCACGGAAAAGAATGGATGAATACACCAGTAGACATGCTTGGCATCTCTAAGGTTGTCATCACACTCGGAAGGTACTGCAGGGATCAAATTCCTGCGGCCGTGGACACAGAGGTAAGGGAACTGATAGATCTGCATTCAGACCTAGAAGATATCGTCATCTACACAGATGGATCCGTGAAGCGCTGATCAAGTCAGCAGGGGCATACACAGTACAGAGAATAGGGAAAACAAAACAGGAGGACAGCAGCGCTTACCAGACAACCATGTCAAGCATGACCATGGAAATAGCTGCTGCTTCTAGAGCATTAGCATGGGTATCCCAGCAAACCACCACACAGGCAGTAATTGTCTCAGACTCCAAGAACATGCTTTAGAAGATAGCAGCAGGCTATAGCAGAATGGGTAGAAAGCATTCGAAAATTTCACTTAACCTCCCTCACCTGGATCTACACACCTGGTCATGCAGTCATAAAGGGGAAATAAGCGAGCAGACCAACTGGCAAGCTTTGCACTAAGACATGTGGGAAGAAGCATGCACAGAGCAAATATCGTCAACGCTGTACGGACTGGGCTAGTGGATAATGAGGAATTCCTAACACAATTGCGTGACATGGGAGTAAACCATGGTGAAGCACGTCTATGCCGTCTTAGAGGCCAAGATAGGAGACAATATAACCAGCGTCTCATGGGAACAATTCGTAGTTCTTTGGAGTGGCTGCTGCATCGGTGGACTGAGCTCGCATGGGAATGCCCAATGTGCAGTGTTGTCGATTGTGATAACATAAAATAACATAAATATATCTGAGAATAAAGTGTTCTTGACTGAGGTATATATCTTAGAATAAAGAATCCTTTACTGAGGTATGTATGTATAATACAAACTGTATTTTAAATTTATTTGTAAAGAGACATCTGTGAAAAGACAGAAAAGTAGTAAGTTTTTGTTTTTTCCCTTCAAATTTTCTCATTCACTTTTTAAAAATTTTGTTAACAATGAATTCCTCTTTGGCTGATCTGTGTATATTTGCTGCCTGTGTGGGTGGGTTCTGGTGCCACATTTTGAAAGGAAAAAAATATGTACACTCCCCCTCCCCCACACACACACACACACCGCATCCCTCCCACCCAAACAAGCATGTCGTAAAATATAACTAATTAGAGGTGTTTCCTTCATAGTTCATCTGCCTGAGAGGTGAGAAACCAGCAGTCTGCATGCAAATAAGCCAGATGTGAAATGGATGTGCATGCAAATCTCGAGATCTGGAACACGACCAGAGTCCGGAAGTGGACAAACAATCAGAACTTTCTGCTAGAGTTTACAACTGGTGAACGCTAAGAATAAGATTTTCTAGTTTGGTGACAAAGTGTGGAGATTTGTTTAATTTTTTAGCTTTGGTTTGTTTCTTTTTATTCTGTTTGAAAATAAAAAAACTGAACAGCTGGTTTTTTTAAATGCAACATATTTGCTGTAAAATGCAAGATGAAAGTACATGGAATCAGTCTTCAGCAGGTCAATATGTTCAAGTACTTTTACTTTTTAGATGTTGGAAGCGTTATTTAAAAAGTTGATTACAGAACTGTTGAGGTACATCAGCATTTCACAACATGAAGAATATTCAGTGCTTTGTTAATATCTTACTCCAAAATGGTCACAGCATAGCCTAATATTTCAGGGGGTGGTAGTTAGGCAGCAGTCATGGAACATAGGTTGCATACATTCGTAGGACCTAGGCTGCACTCTAGCATGGGATGTAGGTGGGTTAGGGCCAGTTCTAGATGTTTTGGGGTCGTTAAAAGCATCAGAAAGCAGGGAAACCCAGTCTTACCACCCTCTAAAATGTTGGACTGTCCTGTGACGTCAGCTGGGGTAGGATATTAATAAAAAAAAACCAACTATTCTTCACGACCAGCTTTGTAAAGATCTATTCTCAAGAGATATATAGAGCCGTTCTTGACATACAGAAAAAAAAGAAAAAAAGGACAGGAACGACATTCATATGAGCTCAATTAAAAAGTCAACCAGTTCATAGTGAGAAAGTGCTAATTCATAATTTCATATTTTTTTGTCAGATCTATCAGCTAGTCATAGAAATTTGTGGAAATTCTGTTGAAAGATCTGAAATTGTGAGCTATGACTTCATCAAATTTTTGAATGAGCTTGTCTTTATGCCAATCTCTGAATTTTCTGCACCAATCTGTCACAGAACTGTCACTCATAATGCTATCACCATACACATGATACAAAAGACGATGAATCTCAGCATCATTTTGACCTTCTGATTAAAGAAAATGTATCACATTATGTCATAGCTGGCGGGAAAGGCACTAACAGTGTCCATGTTTATTCATTCACAATTTGTGAACCACTGAACAAATGTGACTTTAGGTTTATGTGTAGTGAGCTAAAAGACTACTGAATGATGCAAGCAATGAACGGTATCACTATGGCAAATGTTTTTTTTTAACCAGCCAATCGCAATTTGATTAATAACCCTCATATATGAAAACTTTGTGTCACCAAAATATTTAATTTGCCACTTTTTAAATGACTTTAAACAGCCCGCATTTAACATTGCACAGGCTTCGTCTGAGTAGTTCACCACTGTGTCCCTGTTGGCACTGCATACATTTCCTGCAAGACTATCCCTTGTTACAAAAGTTGTGTTTCCTTTACAAGACGTTGCAGAACCAACCCTAGCATTCTTTGTTGTTGTTTTATTACTGTTATGATTTTTCTAGGCAAATTTGTATGAGGTAGTTTTCTGTTGCTTTCTGAATAGTCAGCTCTCGATACCACTGTCAAAACCAATGCAAGATGGTCTGCTGCCAAATGACCTGAATCTGACCTGATTAAATCTGGCACCCCAGCATTATGAAGCGTGTTCACAACACATAAGCCACAGACGCCAACCTGTCCCTTGTAGAGCTTATTAACAAGGGAATACAGGAGTGAGCACCATACCCAGCTTTGTATGGAAATAAGAGGAATTTAAAAAACAAAACAAAAAAAACAGAGAGTCAATTTTATCATAAGTACTTGTATGTTGGTGTAAAGCTGGGCTATTCAACTAAGTTTACTCGCGGGCCTAAATCTTGAAAATGGGGATCGTCGCGGGCCAGTGGCCCGAGCCAAGGGTGGGAAGATTATTAACACTACATTTGAGAAAACTGTCAATGTGTAAACTTAATACCCTCTAAGACTGTTACGCCTAGGCGCCCTAGGATCTAGCCTACGGTAATATAAATGAAACAGTATTGTAAACCATTATAATGTAAAATGTACTACAATAATTTCTAATGATTAAAAAAATACTCACTTTTAATGAAAATACATAAAAATAGTAATACAATTAATAATAACTGTCCACAGTTTGTTTCATATAGCTTTGTGCAGAAAAAAAAACAAAAACTGAAAGCTATAACGCAGCAAAATGTAATAAATGGGAACATTTTTGAGCTAATTTGATAAAATTTGGTTGGTGAAAAGTCAGAGCAATTCTCATGCAATCCTGCAGCCTATCATTGCTCAGTGAGCTCCGACTATTTGTCTTGATGACGTTCATATGTGAAAAGCTTGATTCACAAGTGAAAGTTGAACCAGACAAGGTGAGTATGAATACAGCAACCTTGCTAGCATTAGGGAACTACTCCTGTTGAATCGTATCGGACCAAATCTTGACGTACCACTTTCTTGAAAATCTTTATTCAGTGAGCTGGAACTTTGCATATCCACAAGTTCTAACTGCAGAGAACCTTCATCAACAGAGGATAACTGCTTTTTAACATTCAAAGAAAAATTAAAAAGGATCTCGAACAAATAACATTACATTGTTTGGGATATTGAAGTCTTCAATGACAACTGACAACAATTCTGCCTGCTTCATGCTTTCAATTAAAGATTCAAAAACTTCAGTCCCTAAAATTTCGAAGTATCCGACATAGGGATTTGCTGAACTGCATGTGCCACGCTTGTTTTTATTTTATCAACTGCTATTTTGCTAGTATGCATTCTTTCACGGTTTCTCAGTCAGTGAAAGGCCGCTTCTTTTTGGCTAATATCCACGAAACATACAAAGAAACCGTTGTAGCTTTTTCTTGTTCAGTACAAGCTCGCACAAGAATTCTGCTGCTATGCTGATAAGCAGCAGTTAACGACTCAACTTTTGATTTCCTAGCAGTGAAATCTTCTGGATATGATTTGTCAAAATCAGCATGTTTTGTTGTAAAGTGCCTCTTAACGTTGTACTCCTTTACTGCCAACACATATTCGTATCAATGATCGGCGGGCCATTTGCTAGACCTTCGTGGGCCAGATCTGAATAGCCCTGGTGTGAAGCATAGAAGTGATCACAAGAAGAAGAATCTCTATTTTTTTTCTTCTTCATTTTAAGACTCTAGAACCTCTGAATTTAATTATTTTGTTTCCAACATACTGACTTTTTTCTTCAGTTCATTTCTGTGGACTCAGTTCGACTTTTTAATTTTTTGTTTATTTTCCAGGCTTCTAAACTTTATAATAGTTTATGATGTTAGGAACTGAGATAATGTATATAATTAAATACTTTTATCTTAGAGACTGCAGTGACAAACATCTGTTTTACTGATAATTTGTTTTACAGTTGTAGTAAAAAATAAAATCTTATTAACTCTTTCAATCCTACCATGGGTTGTGTAAAAGACTTTTCCCATATGCCACCACAAATCCTCAACACAGCATAATTTCTCAGTTTTTTTACATCTGGTTAAAGTTAAAGCAATTAAGAGGACGGAAATGGCTGAATACCTCTCTAACTATTTGCCAGTCCAAAAATAGGAGTGTGAGTCATGGGCATTGACACCATTTCAAAGAAGCCAGCTTTAGGCCTCGGAAATGAGTTATCTGAGAAGGGTGGTCCAAGTGACAAGAAAGGACAAAGTTTGCAACCAGACAAATTTAGGCCTTAGAAACTCAAGGGGATCAATCACTGTTGAGATGATCTGGACATGTAAGCAGAGTAGGACAGTATTGGCCGCGATGGCAGGCATAGAAAGCCAAGAACCGGGTAACCAGACCTGCAGCACGATCCAGGGTCCACTGAGAAGACAACATCCGACAATTCCTGACTGCCAGAAGACTTGAATGGAACAAAGCCAGAAAGAAAACTGCAGATAGAGAAGTCTGCGATTTCTCTGAAAAACCTCTACACCGCAAGGTAGAAGAGGATCGACTAAAGTAAGTAAGTAAGTAAAGTTAAAGCACACTAAAACATTTGCGCCACTTCCACTGTATATTTAGTTTTTTTAAAGAATGTGTTCATAGTTTTTGTTTATGGTTATTGCTCTCATTCCTTGAGCATCTGCTGTCTTGCTTGCATTTCAGGTGTTCAGTGACATTAAACTCTACACTAAGTTGAACCTCACAAAATTGATTACTCTTGCTTGCATTTCAGGTGTTCAATGACATAAAACTTACTACACCAAGTTGAACCTCACAAAATTGATTGTGTTCACTGGAACAGCCTAGTCAAGTTGACCAGATCTGCAAATGTCATCAAGCTATTCTGAAGTTAATATGTCATTCAGTTCTACATTTGTCTGTATCTGATGCTGTTTTGTTGAACCTCTAATGAACAAGTGAGTCTTTCACAAGACGGAGGCACAATGTCCAGACTGTCATATTATGAGTGATTAAGCAGACATGAACTAAACAGTGTGAAACTGTTGGTAACTGGTCAGGTTATCTTGTGTTTGTTATAGAAACCATTTGGTTATGATGAACACCATTTGGTAGTTTTAAAAACCATTTGGTAGTTAAACCATTTGGTGTTTGTAACTTCTGTGCTTGTTGATTTTTGTCCAGTTATTAGTGATTGGTAAGGATTATCATTACAGCTCTCCAGGTAGATCCCTAGGTGCTTCGATCTCCTCCTCACAAGCTCCACTAGCATAAAAACGACTGATGATGCCTGTTCTGTGTTGTTTAGTCAGAACGTTTTGTCTAGCATCTGAGGGTAGATTTGGTTAGTTGGAATTGTTTGCTCAAAATTGAGGTGCTAGGTCTAAGCAGAGTGGTGCTTGTTAAGTAGAGTTTTATCACATGCGCTATCTTACCAACTCAGTCATTTCCTTACTACTTATTGTGGTGGTCAAATAGAAAATTCTTTTATGACAGCAGCCCGTTCCAGGTCTAGCTTTGGATCATTTAATGGTTACAACACTATGATTGCTCCAACAGATTTTGGATCATCCAAGAGGTTAGCTACCGTTTCCCTTCTATTCCACAGACGTGAAGAAACACCATTACTGGGATTGACCAATTTGTATTTTCAATGAGTGGATCTCATCTTAAGCTTCTTATTCTTGCTGACCTATATTACCCATTGGAGCAGAAGCCGTCCCATCCTTTGCTACCACCTGCAGTTCCCTTCATATCCTCAAGCAATCACCTGCAGTTCCCTTCATATCCTCAAGCAATCACCTGCATCTCCCTTCATATCCTCAAGCAATCACCTGCAGTTCCCTTCATATTCTCAAGCAATCACCTGCAGCTTCCTTCATATCCTCAGGCTATCACCTGCAGCTCCCTTCATATCCTCAAACTATCACCTGCAGTTCCTTTCATATTCTGAAGCTATCACCTGCAGTTCCTTTAATATCCTCAAGCTATCACCTGCAGTTCCTTTTATGTCCTCACTGTGTTATTAATATCTATATATCTTATTCTCTTCTCACCCTCTGTCTCATTTACCCTGTATGTTCCACCAAAGGGCATTATTATCATACTATTGTGTCTTGGATCTTGAGGCAGTGATGTTTTGTTCGGTTTTGTCTCCTATTGCTATCTGTCTTACATATCTCATGTTCCAAACTCCCACACCGTCAGGTTTTTTCCCTTTTTTTTTTGCTTGTTATTTACATCTGTAAGCATGTAGGTAAAGTAAAGGACCTTTTTCATGCCGCTGGCACATTGAGTATATGATACTAGACTTATATTTGTATAGACCAGTCAGCACTGATCTACACCCAGAGGCACGCTTTATCACACATTAAATTTCTTCCTTCATATTTCTGTTGATCTGGCATGGTGGCTTCACTTAGATCAGTGTTTCTCAGCTTTTTTACACTTATTCACGACCCATAGGTTGAAGAACACTGAGTTAGATAATCTGTTTTTGGCAAGGAGAACTAAAAGCAGGGTAACAGAACTGCTCACATCATTGTCTTCTTCTTCTTCTTAGTTCTGCTGTTACCTCTGGCAGGAGGTTCAGATTGTGTATCAGCTTCTGGACATTGATTTTCTTCTAGAACTTAAGTTTTTGCGTGTACATCCATCTTACAGAGCTGTTTCATTTTTATTCGTACTTTTGGTTCCTCGCTTATCAAGCAGATCCACTTTGACTAAGAAGGAGATATCACTAATTAGTTACCTTTTACGACATGGTTCCTAGGTTGTTCTTTGTCCTCCCTAAATAGGGCCCCAGAAACTACATTGGAAGCTGATAGTATGATTTCACCACATTATTGTCAAATGCTTGTTGAACTATACAAATAAAGGGCTAGAACTTTGTATGGCTGAAGGCATAGAAAAAGGTCCTGTACTGTATGTTGGGGATCATTCAAATTAAAACTATCTAAATTATCTGCAAACAATTTGTTTGATAGACAGTCACATTCTCTGATTCCGAGATGACATATAGAATGCCTTAAATGATGTAAATTATTTTTTTTAAAACTAATTTTGCAGACTGATTAGTCTGAACATTGAAACCAGTACCTAATGTGTATAAATACTGAATTATGTTAACCTTATTTGAATTGAAACCAATCAGTAGTTCATTTGTTGTGAGGATCAGATTTGTCTGACATATTCTTGATGTCTATAAGAACATTTCTGACTTGCTAAGTCACAGTGAAACATGTTAACTCTTTCACCTCAAACACTGTTATCAATCGATTGACCGGTTTGTCCCCACTGGGCTGCTTCTTGAAGCTTTGCCGTACAATCCTAAGATTAAAGAATCTCAATCTGGACGGCAGACCAACAAAGAAGATCACAGATACCCCGTTCAACCACCAAAGAGGAAATAGTTAGGGCACCGGTAATGGCTGCACCAGTCAGATATAACTTGCAGACCTATGGAGTTAAGGACACAAGCACTGTGTGATGAAGTTTCAGTACTTACTGATGATTTTCAACTATGATGGTATGACAAGTGTATTTTATTGTAACAACTGGGAGGGGGACAATGGTTTGAGAATTGTATATGATGTTAGTAGAGGCCAACAAATGCAGGTGATGTGCTTGGTATGTTATGTTATCACAATTGACGACACTGCATATTGGGCATTCCCATAGTGCTCAGTCCTCCGATGCAGCAGCCACTGCAAGGTACTTCTAATTGTTCCCATGAGAGGATGGTTATAATGTCTCCTGTCTTGGCCTCGAAGGTGGCATAGGTATGCTTCACCATGCTTTACTCCCATGTCACACAGTCATGTTGGTGTCAGAGATTCGTCATTATCCACCAGCCCAGTCCATACAGCGTTGATGATATCTGTTCCGTCCATGCTTCTTCCCCACATGTGTTGGAGCATTGCTTGCCAGTTGGTCTGCTTGCTCATGACCCTTTATGCCAGCATGGTGTGTAGATCCAGGCTGATGTTTTCTGGGGGTGAATGCTGATCTATCAGTCCTTTAACTCTGTGTCTACGGCCGCAGGAATGTGATCCATGTAGTACCTCCCCAGTGTGATGACAGCCTTAGAGATGCCATGCCATATCAGTTGCTTGGTACTGAGTGGATTACAATTTAGTCAAAGTACTTAGAAAATCTGGCTTCTCCTATGTCCTATTCTTTTGATACGTTTTATACAAGGTGCATGTATTCCTGAAAGGTGAAAGGGGCTATATGCTACACTGGATATCTATTTGCCAAACCTTCTGGGACTGAGCAAGTTAACAGTTAGCTGCATTTTGAGAGATTTACCGTCTTTTTTTTTGGGTCATTTTTTACTAGTGAAAGCCTAAAATAGAGGATATGAATCCCTGGTTTGGTCAAGTTTATAAAGGATAATTTTCATTGTCAGTGGATATCTACATTAGGACCCTAGTTTTTTCCTCTTTTTCTTGACATTCACCAGCTGTAAACACTGGCAGAAAGTTCTGGTTGTTCATCCACTTCTGGACTTTAGTGTTATTCTAGAACAGTGGTTCTTAACCTTCCTGATGCCGCTACCCTTTGATATAGTTTCTCATTTTGTGGTGATCCCCAAGCAGAAGATTATTTTCATTGCTACTTCATAACTTCAGAGAATATGTGTTTTTCAGTAGTCTCAGGCGGCCCCTGTGAAAGGATCGTGCGACCCCGAAAGGAGTCGCGACCCACAGGTTGAGAACTGCTGTTCTAGAACTAGAGTTTTGCATGCATATCAGTTTTACAGATCTGGCTTATGGTTAACAGACTGTTGGTTCCTCATCTCTCAGGCAGATGTACTCTGACTTCGAAGTAAAGTACCCCAGTCGAATCTAAGTTATACAAGGAGAGTCTTTTCATAGTGCACAAACTCCATAGCATCAGCGGGAATGCAGAGTGTGTATGCAGAAATTACAGATTCTAAAAGACCTCATAGAAGATAATATAGCTTTAAAAAAACTGCCTCAAAGATATGTAAACCGCCTTATTCAACACTTTAGAAAAACCACATAGAAGGTAATTTCAGTTCAGTACAACTCATAACGTCGCCCAATCTCGTCGGCTGAGTGATTTTGTAGGGGGTTGCCTCCCGGGACACTCCTGTAGTCTAGGGGTGTCATGTGTTACTCGGATTGACCACTTTAAGCACATCCACGACCAGTGACAGCCACCACCAATGATACTCACAAACAGCCGCACCTTGAGTGCTTCCCCACTGCAAAACTTCTTCCTTGAACACAGGCGCCTGAGACCAAATCACAACAAGAGATTGCAGAAACAACAGTCGTTCATAGAAAAGAGAGTTGCGAAAAGAAAGCTACACAGTTTTGCTCGGGAGACAGTATGTCATCCGTACCAGACTAACCCCAGCCACTTTTTAGCACGCTAAAGGAAGACATCTCATAACACCCCTACAACATAGGACAGCCCATGGGAACCGTTATGAAATCTCTTGAGATGGGTTTGACTTTCATCAATAGTACCATCATCTCATATCCCCCAACACTTTAATGAGGTAACAGGTGAAAAGATGATACAACACATTCTGTAATAATTTGTGTGTGTGAGTAGTTTTTTTAATTTGAACATTGATAAGGTGACAGATGAAGTACTGGCTAAAGTAATGTTGAGGTTAAACTACATGAAGGGCTTTTAGTGTAACAGCAGCAAACAAATTAAAGTACACACATTCTCAGATCAGGCTTTTTTTCTGGAGCAAAATATGTGTGAATATTGTACCTATTCAAAATCAGTGAAAGATCAGATTTGAAGCTTTCAACCCCTTTGCCCCATACTATTCTGTAAAAAAAAACACTTTTCCAAGATTTTCTCAAAATGAAACGCATCTTATAATTTTCTGAGACTTTACACCAAGACACTAGGGAAAGAGAAGAAGTAGCAAATGAAATTTGGAGTCTGTTTTTTAATGTTTGTATTGTTGTAAAATCAAGCCATTGAAACCTTTGATCACCGAGCAGACAGACAAAAGTGTTAGCTACTGCATTATCGCAGCCTCCTAGTCTCTAAAAAAAAATGGATTTTTCATATTAGGAGTCATTATTGTGCACATAATTTTTTTTTTTTAAGGGGGAAAATCACTAAATACGAGGGGGAAGTCATTTACTAAAGGCAGTTGCATTAATACGTTTTTTACAAGTGGCAGGAACAAAAGTATTCTCTACGACATCACCTCATGGTCATCTGAAAAACACTTACCCCGCAAATGTTCTTTCAATGGGGTAAACAAATGAAAGTCTGATGGTGTCAGTTCTGGGCTCTGTGCTGGATGTTTCAATACTTTACACCGCAGAGTCTGTAGTGTCTCCACTGTATGCTGTGATTTTGATATATTTTATATGGTTTAACACCTTCTGCTCACACATACAAAAGAACGAATAACACCTCATTGCTCATCCACAGTGCATGTTAACAGTGCTGCAACCATCTTGTATAAGCTGTTATGCATACTGCTAAATCTTTATGAGACATTCTTTGAGCAAGGGACAATTCTGTGTCCTGAAATAATGTTATTTCTTCTACATACTGTTTCATACAGACTAGGATACAACTGCCTTTACTTAATGGCTGCCCCTCATACAAACAGAACAAAGAAATAACTGCCTTATTTCCCTGTGACCAAGAAAAGGGAGATTTTGTTGTCAGAGCTACAGAGAGCAAAGTGACTTCATCATAAGTTTATTATGAAGTCAGCTGACTCCCCAAAATCAACTTTTTCACCGAAAATATTATCTCATTGTTTTTTGTTTGTTTTTGTTTAATATAATCCTACCTACCATGACTACTAACTATGCAGGGGCAACCTGTACCAAAGCTGTTTTCAATATATATATATATATATATATATATATATATAAAAGCATACTCGCCACTGCCTAAAGATGTCATAAATAAAAACTATAAAAGTTGAAAAACTGGCTTTCTCGGGCCGATAGGGTTAAACTTAAATGTTACAGAGAAATTGTATTACAAGATGTGAACATGGAATAAATCTGACTCATGTACAACCAAGACAAGATAGACAGAGCATGTAGGAGATCCATCGCAGTCAGTCTTCACTGTGGAGATGGCAACTGATTGATTCATGAACAGCACCATGTCATGAAAATGTAAACACGTTGACCATAATACTGATTTACTGCCATAAAAACACCATGATACTGCTTTGTTTTTGGTATACACTAGCTGTAAACTCTGGTGCAAAGTACTGGCTGTTCATCCACTTCTAGACTTTGTACTTGTTCTTTCTTATTCTTCTTTGTTTTGCCGGCCGTAAGCTCTGGTAGAAAGTCTTGGTTGTTTATTCATTTCAGACTTTGGCTTTGTACCAGGGCCTGAGTTTTGTGTGTACATCCATTGTACTGGTTTATTTGTGGGCACCAGGTTGTTCCTTGTCGCTCGGGCAAATACACTCTGCGTCGACCAGCTGTAAACCCTAATGGAGAGACCTGGTTGTTCGTCTATTTCTGGACTTTGGCTTTGTTTCAGGACCAGAGTTTTGCGTGTGCATCCGTTTACAGATCTTGCCTATTTGTATGCAGACTGCTGGTTCCTTGCCTCTCAGGCACATGCACTTTGACTTTGAAAGAAGCTCCCACTTAGTCAACTCTTATGACATGCTTGTTGGGGAGGCAGTGAGTCAGTTCTTTCTCCCACAATGGGGCCACGGAACCCACACAGGAAGAACTCACGGAACCCACACAGGGAGAACTCACGGAACCCACACAGGGAGAACTTGTTCCAGGACTTGAGTGTTGCATGCACATCCGTTTTACAGATCTGGTTTATCTGTGTGCAAACTGTTGGATCCTTGCCTCTAATGCAGATGCGCTCAGACTTTGAAAGAAACATTGATTCTATCTGCAGTGGCCTTGGAGAGATTATAGATAGATCATCATCAGTAGGAGCCCTGGTTCTGGTACTTCTTCTTTGATCACAGCCTAGCTGTAAACCACAACACAAAATGCCAGCCGCCCTTTTGAGGGCGAATGCAAAAGAAGAAGAATGCTTATATTTTGTAAAAATCCAAACATTCAGCACTGAGAGACAGACCTGAAGTTAGAGGCGGTCAACCTAACCTCTGATCTAGTCCACCCTTAAGAAATCCTTTAAAAAGTAGCTGCCTTTGAAATATTTCAGTGTGACAAAATAGTCCAGAATTATTCTTATATATGTATACATATAGTTTGTTGGTGTTTCAGAATGACAAGTGTATCTTGTAAACCAGCTATTATTAGCTTGTCATAGTTTTCATGTGTGAACTTGTACATTTGTAAATACATTGTGATCCCCATGTGCAGTACTTGTCAACTCCCAGTGCCTGAATACATATATTCTGAGAATTTAAACTGTTCATTGTGTTTTGTTGTTGTTGTAATTTTAAATATATATTTGTGTGTGTGTGTGTATATGTGTGTTTGTTTATCTGATTGATTTCTTTATCTTCTACGTTCTTCTTCTTCTTCCTTCTTCTTCTTCTTCTTCTTCTTCTTCTTCTTCTTCTTCTTCCTCTTCTTCTTCTTTTTTTTTTTCTTCTTCTTTTTCTTTTTCTTCTGGTGCTTCTTCTATGCTTCTTCTGCTGTTTCTCCTTCTGCTGCGGCTGCTACTGCTTCTCCTCCTCCTCTTTCTTCTTCTTCTTCTTCTTCTTCTTCTTCTTCTTCTTCTTCATATTTTTCGTCCTCAGCATTCTAAACCCTTGGAGTTTATTGCTTCAGAAAGTCACCTGCGTCTAATCAACTCTTTGATTGGCTTTCTCTTTTTCTAGTTGATAAGTGTTTGATTATCTGATCTCTCCATCGTCATGTTGATCTGTCTCGTGGTCTTTGACCATTCAACTCGTGTGTTTACATTGGCAACACATAATTATTTTCAGCATGTTTCTTAAAAACATTTAGGCAAAGTAAAAGACCTTTTCACAAGCCTTTAGGCATAGTGGGTATACAGTGCTACACCTTTATTTTAGAAACCAATCGGCTCTCGGTGGGAGAGGTGGTCAGCATCCCGCCAGCCGCCTTTACTTCCCATAACTTTACCTTTTAGACTGGTTGACTTGGAAGCTTAGGCTAAAAATTAGTATATTTATGTAAAAAAAATGTATTACTTAAGACAGTGGCATGGAGGAATAACATCAGTGGAACTAAGGAGTTGGATGAACGCCTGCGCCAGCTGACAAGGCACTTGATAATGATGATGACGCATCATCGTTAAGCGAGCGATATAACTCTGGTGTTAAGCATGTAGCTGAGAACAGTCACCTTTGATGAGCAGTTTAGTTTTGGCTTTCCCTTTACTGTGTTTGTGTCTTAAGCGTTTGCGAACGCGCTTCATAATGCTGGGGTGCCGGGTTCGTCCCAGCTGTGGAAGATTTGTCTTACATTGTCTTCAAAAGTGGTACAGAGAGTTGACCGTTCAGTGTAATGGCAAACTACTGAACGTAACATTTGCCTGGAAAAACCACCAAAATCTTTATTTAGTCACCCTTTGTTACATATTTGCTAGGGAGCACTGTGTCAACCCCCCCCCCTCCCCCCGGGCCGTCGTTAGAACGAGGTCAGCGGAAATTTCCATTTGTTATGAAGTTCGGGAGGCCGCCTATGAATTCAGGAACATACAAGTGAGACTGATCTATTTAAAGATAAATCAGTTAACTCCTGCGACATGCTTGTTGGGGAGGCAGTGGGTCTATCCTTTTTCCCCCCCGCAATAGGGCCTGGAAGCCATATATATATATATATATATATATATATATATATATATATATATATATATATATATATATATTATACGGAGGAAAATACTAGACAAGAGAGGCAAAGGGAAACAAAAATGTATGTGGAAAGTTTCAATAGTGAGCAAGACATAATAATACATATAACACCAACTCTAATCAAAATTTCAAATGATAGAGAAGATTGGATAGCCAGTGTTTGGTTCCGACTAGGCTGCTCGAGCAGGAGACGGAGAAGAAGCAGAAGAAGTGAAGAAAAACAAGAAGTAAGCACAAAGAGATCATACTCTTGCTTATTTAAACTTATTTAAACTAGCTTGCTTGAGAATCAGCTCTATACACATGCCGTGATTGTAACAGACTCGCAAAGCATGCTGAGAAAGGGGAGACAGGCATGCTCTGTGCAGAGAGAGCATCAAGCATCACTTCAGAGTTCCCAGTAGTTAGCATCCTGTGGATATTTTCTCCAGGTTTTGCGCGTGTGTTGGGAAATGAACAGGCAGATAGACCACTTGGTGGTGGTGAACTGATGTACGACAAGCTGGATGCTGTGAGGGCCACTTTGGAAGCGATTGAACAGAGCGGAGGCCCAGATAGATCATTACAGTCTGGGGAGAGTGGCGCTGCGTGGATATACAAGTGGATCTGGCATCCTCTGGATATTTTCTCCAGATAATGCCGGTGTGTTGGGAAATGAGCAGCCAGATAGACTGCTTGGTGGTGAATTGATCTATGACAAGCTGGATGCTGTGAGGGCTCTTTGGGAGCGATTGAACAGTGCGGAGGCACAGATAGATCATTACCGTCTAGGGGGAGTGGCGCTGCGTGGATTTACAAAGGGATCTGGCCGGCGCTCAACACTCAGGGGAAAGGTAAGACGGATAAATAATCAGACAGTTACTGGTGCCTTCGGAATTGGAACTCTTCGCTTGCTGCTGAAGATTGCGACGGAGCGCTTATGGGAGTGTCCCCAGTGTTGTGATGTCGATTCTTAAATCAACATACAACATTTAAACAAAACAGTTAATCATGAAATAATGTTATGTGAAGCGGTATTTTCACAATCCAATTTTGAGTTCCAAAAAGCCCCTTTATATCCACACACACCTTTGCAAAATTCTACTGAGCACAGAAACTTGTAAAACTAATAAGATAACGTCTGAGAAAAACGTAATTAAACAAGCCTCCCAATTACATTATATACGGATCAGAAACGAAGATGAAAACATTACTTAATTGCTAAAATAAAAAGGCACTCTCTGTGCACGTATGCTTCCAACTAGCACACAGTCGTAAAAATGCAGTTAAACTCTAATTTATTTAATAACTAATGCCGCCTGTATTAATTGCCAACACGGATAGTTTGCAAATTTTTATTGATGTCCTAGACTTTATCAAGAACTCATTAAACGCTTATAGCCGTGTTTTGATGTCTGCAAACGATAAGGGCTTAATTTCCGTGGTACACGTCTCAGCCATTAGTTGGGTTTGCTGTCCCGATAAGAAATTTACTGTTCTGTTATTGCCAGGAAAGACAACATTTAGTGAGCAGAATAATCGGCGCACTAGCAATGATTCATTTCAATTACCTTGGTCTGTTGCGAGGGACTGAGCATTTTCAAATGCCTCTTGAAAACACGTGCAACAGGAAGGAAATGACACGATTGAGGAGAGTGGTTCTGAAACTTCGTTTACTGGTATCCCCGTATCTTCCCCTTTAGGTTCCAGGGCATCAATGCGGGGGGAACAGAAAAAGACCCATTGCCCCCCCCCCCCAACAAGCATGTCGTAAGAGTCGATTAACTGGGAGCTTCCTTCGACGTCGGAGTGCATCTTCCTAGGAGGCAATGAACTAACAGTCTACATACAAATAAGCCAGATCTGTAAAACGGATACACACGCAATACTCAGGTTCTGAAGTCCAGATTTGGACGAACGAGTTTACAGCCGGTGAACGCGAAGAAGAAGAAAAAGAAGTCTCGGTTTTAGTTCATTTTTTGTTTATGCTGTTTTTGTTTCTCATTATTGTTCTCCTGGGGCAGGCGAGTCGTTTTAACCTTCTGTCTTTGTTTATTGAAACAATGGTTCTGTAAAGCTGACATATATTTTATGTTATCATTTCTATCTTTTACTTCGGTACTTTTTACAATATTTGTGAAGTCTTTTTTAGACTTAAGAAGTTTAACAACAAAATCATCGCCTATGTATATACCAACAAAGCAAGCTGAATATGGGATGTTTCTCCCGTGTTCACCTAGCACGTCCTACATTAGTCAGCCCACATCACAGGCAGCCTGACAATGCTCCCAGCTTCATTTGTCCACATAATTGTTAACAACTGACAGTCTAACAACTGGTCCAGCGGCAAGCAAAGCGTCTTATCTGACGCCAGGATCTAGAACAAGTGGCGACAACTGGTGGAAACCACAGACACATGTAGCCACACATACTCGCCGGTTTTGAACACATTCTGGTGCAAACTTGTCCCAGTGTAACAGTCCCTTTTGAAGCTCTGTCTCTTTGGTCATTGGATAGTGGTGTCTTTACATCTTGTCGAGGGGGTAATTGCCCGCCCAGCCAACGCTGAAACTCGAGAGGGACGTGAAAGGGTTCCTGGAGATAACTGAACACAGACAAAGTACAACAAAGGTCTCGTTATGACTCCACTCATTGAGTGATCACTTACTAACTACAGACATTGTGTCATTCCGTGTCCCTAAATGTCGCCTTCTCTCATTTACTTCAATGGTAGTGGTGGCTGCATTAATAATGACAAATCTAGCTTTAAAATGTTAGGGAACTGGGCTGCAACAGGAACTGTGCTTCTCAAGACTCCCTCAAACGAAGGCCAGGAGATAGATGGACATTGCTCCCTGTGTGAGTTCTGGGATTCCAATGTGGGCCTAAAAAATAATAGACACACTGCCACCTTGAAAGGTCGACTCATTAGGGATGCTTCCTTCTTTCGAAGTCGGAGTATGTCTGTCCGAGAGGCCGAGAACCAACAGTCTACAAACAAATATGCCAGATCTGTAAAACGGATGTGCACGCAAAACTCAATTTTTTTCCCCGTTATTCTGAAGCCCCACACTGGCTTTTGCCAGAGGCCGTAACATAACTTAATGGTTGAACGCGGTTTGTAAGACCTATCCACGGGTGTTCCTCATCCGCATTGTGTCACCTGGTGTTTATCGCTCTGTCTGATGTCCTGGTGGGGTATAATTTACTTACTTACTTACTTACTCCGCCTGAGTTTACAGCTGGTGAACACGAAGAAGATGGTCACTGCAACGACGTCTTCGCCAATGAAGAACAACAAGAAACAAAAAATATATAATAATTAGCAAACAATACTGCAGTGACCAGATAAGATCTGATAAACTCTGTAACACGCGCAATATTGTTTGTTAGACAAGTGCATGTTTTCTTCCTCAATAAACCCTTCTGGCGCGCTACTTGGAGCAAACTGACCAAAAAGACGAAGCTACAAGAATAGGGGTTAAGATGAAACTGTCGATGCTGTGCGAGAACACTGTGTTAGGCACTGATCTCACAATCACTGCAGATACCTTAAGAACTTGCCTCAAAAAATCGCGCAGCACTGCTCCAGGCCCTGACGGCATCCGATACAACGACATGCTGATGATGTCGAATGCTGATTTGAAAAGCGTGGCAAAGGAATTCAATATCAGCATCCAGAGTGGCCAGATACAAGAGGAATGGCTCCATAGTTATTTGTTTCCACTACCAAAGCCTAATAAAGACCACTCGAAAATCTGCGGCTACAGAATCATCTCGATGCAGAATACTGTTGGCAAACTTTGGAAAAAAATTGTCGCACAAAGATTGACCACCTACTTGGAACTACATGATAAGTTCCCACCAACACTTGGAGGGTACAGGTTAAATAAAGAGACATGGTTTAATGCTGCAGTTTTCGCCTACGATGTGTACGAGGGATTTCAGATTAAAGAAGAGACATGTGCGGCAGTGTTGGACTTAGAAGATGCCTACAATAAAGTACCATACGATTATTTAATGCAATTACTGCTTAAACTAGAAGTTAATCCTATTCTGATCCGCTGGATTGCTGCGGTCCTGTTCCAGAGAAAGATTGTACTAAGATGTGGTAGCTGGTCCCCCGAACCGCAAACGATATGTCCAGGCTTGCCACAGGGATCACCGCTATCACCAGTTTTATTCAACGTTTACACGGTGATGATCACTGAGCAGCAGCTGAATGGAAAGGGAAGGACTTTGTCATTTGCTGATGACATTTTGATTTATCGACGAGGGCGTGATAGACAGGAGATCGCCAGCACTATGCACAAAGAACTCAATCGAATTGCCGCCTGGTGTGATGGTTCCAATGCCTATGTCAATCCTTCGAAGGCATCAGTGTCATGGTTCTCTTTGAACAATCACATTGTCAAGTCGGACTTACCAGAAGTGAAAATGCGTGATAATGTATTGATCAGAACCAACGTTATGACGTTTCTCGGGGTGAGGTTCGATCGCAGCTTGTCATTCAGGGAACACGTTGACCATGTGATAACAAAAGCACGCAAAGGTCTATCTGCAATGAGGATTATGGCTGCTTCCAATATTGAGCAAAGACTACTAATACTTCTATTCTACGGTCTGGTCCTTTCCCCCATTGAATACGCTCTGGCCATCCTCACTGTCAGTGCTACCCAGATTGAACGACTCGAAAAGGTGCAAAATGAAGCCATGCGCATTATTTTGGGATGTACTAGAGACACATCCTGTGGAGCATTGAGGTATCTACTTGACTTTCCAACAATGAACCAAAGGATCAGGATGTGGAGGGCTCGGGCATATCTCAAAATATGCGCTGATAAGAAACACCCACTGCATCAAGCGCTTTTTAGTGAAAAGGGCGACAGACTGAAGAGGGGGAAATCGTGGCTAGGTCGGGCAGAAGATGTTATTAGGCAAATATGCAGCCTAACCGACATCATACCTGGTGCAGAATGGATACCTGTGCCTCAGGCGTTTATTTGTACATTTTCCTGTATTGTCACACTCAACAAACGATGTAGAGAAGAGAATCCTGTTGCTGTTAATGCAGAGGTCAACGCTCTCATCGGTGAAAATTCAGACGAAGCAGATGCAATAATCTATACAGACGGATCCGTTATACGCCAAAGAAGAAGCGCATGGGCATTTACAGCACGCTCAGCGGGCAGAACAGTCAAAGAAGCCAACGGCGCCTTCTCCATGACAACCAGCAGCATGACGATGGAGGTGATGGCAGTGACACAAGCGCTTGCCTGGCTTGAAACACAAAAATACACCCGCGTGTGTATACTCAGTGATTCAATGAGTATGATCCGGAGGGTTCAGGCAGGTTCAGTGCGAAGACAATGGCTTGAATCATTACAGAAGTCCACTGTTCGTGGAGTCACCTTTATTTTTGTTCCGGGACACGCAGGCGTCAATGGAAATGAAAGAGCTGACAGGTTGGCTGGATCCGCTATCACTACCGAATGGCAGACTTGGGAATTAAGATCGGCACAGCAAAAAACGAGACGCACACCAGCTACGCCAGAAGACTTGTTAATCAACATAGAACTGGTACTATTAGCCATCGGACGTTGGGGTTCATACTGAGGGGAGGATCTGAGCACCTATGGACATGTCCGGAGTGCAATGAGGATAACCCAACTAACTAACTAACTAACTAACTAAAGCTACTTTATTATCACAACCTCTCTGTTTTTTTTTTAAATCGTGTATCTTGTTTTTGTTAGTGTTGTTGTTGCTTATGAAGATTGGATACCCCTATGCTCTCTGTTATTTAGTTTTCATTCATTCTTTGAACTTCTTGTAGTTTCATTGTTTGCAGTTTCACAGCCTTGCCGTAGATAAACTTATTTCATTCATATGTAATCTCCTTGACTACACTTAATGCTATAACCTCTATGAACATACGCAACAACCTGAAATATGCATAGTAGAATATTAATTTGCACTCTCAGAAAACTTGTAGGAATAAAATGACACATTCGTCGCCAAAAAACAGATCAAATTCGGGGCGGGCAGGACAGGGGACAAGGGGCGACAGGGTGACTAATAGAGTTGGCGCGGGCTTATGGGTTTTGTAATAGACAAAATTAGGAGTGGTTTGTTAGCGGGGGATATATATGTTACAAAACGATGGATAGCTGGGGAGGGGGGATATATATGTTTTAAACGAAACAATTTAGGGTATATGAAAATAGACTTATAGGTGACAGTGACGGGCGGCCGTTTTAGGATTTTGACGGGTGGTCGTTTTAGGATTTAGATAAAGACACCTAGGAAGTTGGCGTAATGACCGGGAATATACGAGAAAGGGTGGCTCAGGCACCAGCACCATCATTTGTGTCATGGTATCGAAGGCTGGCCACTCAGGTATGGTTTGAGATGTAGTAAAAGGGAGAAGTGTCTTGTCATACTGTTAGATGTTGGTAGTTTAGGTTGTAGTAATAATGAAAACTTTAGCAAAGTCGCGGTCGTTGTGACATATTATTGGAGGCCAGCCGCTCAAGAATGGCTTGAATTGAAATTTAAAAAAAAAGAGCAATTTATGGCAAAATGGTGAACTTTGTGCCGTAGTAGCGAATGCCAAAGACTCAGGGATGATTTGAACCGTAGTGAAAAGGAGAACGTACTACAGAAGGGTGGGTGTCTTGTCATAGTCTGCGCTGTTGGTAGTTTAGGGAGGGTTTCGGTTGTAGTAAAAATAAAAAACATTAGCAAAACTGCGACCCTTGTGTCATAGCAGCGAACGCCGGCCGCTCATGAAGGGTTTGAGTTGAAGTAAAAAGGGAACTTTATGGCAAAACGGCGACTTTTGTGTCATAGCAGCGAATGCCAACCGCTCATTGAGGGTTTGAGTTTAAGTAAAAATGGGAATTTATGGCAAAATGGCATTTTTTATGTCAATAATAAGGAATGCCGGCCGCGCAGAAATGATTTACGCTGTAGTTAAAAAAAAAAAAAAAAACATACTACGGGTGGCGGGTATCTTATCATAGTTTTAGATATTGATAGGTTAGGGAGGGTTTATTTGTAGTAAAAACGAAAGCGGTAACAAAAGGGCGACTTTTGTAACATATTATTGGAGGCCAGCCGCTTATGGGTAGTTTAAGTTGTAGGGGGAAAAATAGCAAAAGAATGACAGGTGTGTCAAAGTGTCGGGTTCTGGCCGTACAGTCTGACCAGTTGCTATGGAGACAATGCAAAGTATCGATTTATACACCATATGTCTTTCCCCGCCTGGGAAAACCAGTCACACGTGCCGTCATTAGCCACCCGGTGTCTATGTCGTACGTCCTTCTTAGGACGTTATTTTTTGTTATTTGAAGCCCCACTCTGGCTTTTGCCAGGGGCCGCAATATAGGCAGGTCATCATTATGGCCAAATGTCTGAACGCGGTTTCTGGGACCTCTCCACGGTGATCCTCATCCGCATGGTGGCACTTTGTGTCATCGGGTGTTTATCGCTTGTGTGATGTCCTAGTGGGGTAAAAAATCCAATCCAATCCAATTAGCCACCCGATCGATATTTACTAAGAATAAAGAGGGTGGCTTAGAGCCACACGAAAAAACCAATCACTTGTGCAGTCAGATGGCAGCCATCTTTTACTAAGGATAAAGAAGGTGGCTAAACACAAAATCGATAGGAATGGGGTGTCAAACACGCTAGTCTATTACTGTCGGAGTACATCTGCTGGTAAGGGAGGAAACGGCAAACTAATTAGCCAGTAAAACGGATGTACACGCAAAACTCAGGTCCAGGTAAAAGCCAAAAGTCCAAATAAACGAATTACCGGGACCTTCCACGGGGATTTACGGCCTGTGAACGAGAAGAAGAAAAAGGAAAAGATTTCCAGAACATCGCCCCAATAATATTTTTCGCCTTGGCACCCCACTCAAAGACGTGGAGTCGTACACCTATTTGGGCAGTAATGTAGATACAGATGGAAGAACTGATAGAGATATTAAAATAAAAATACAGAAGGCAAAAAGAGCTTTCATAGCACTAGGGAATTTGTGGAGGTCAAAACAAATTAAAAGAAATACTAAACTAAAAATTCTAATGTCAAATCAGTACTTTTGTAAGGGGCAGAAACATGGAGAACAACTAAGGCAATTACTAATAAACTACAAACATTCATTAACTGGTGCCTGCGCAGAATAGAAGGAATTAAATGGTATGATAGAATAACTAATGTAGAGTCTTGGGAGAGAACTAAACAGGCTCCGGACCAAGACCAAGAGGTGAGGAAAAGACGCTGACGTTAGATAGGACACACACACTGAGAAAACAGGAGCACAGCATAACTAGAATGTTTTTGCATCGGAACCCACAGGGGCATAGGAATAAAGGAAGGCAAAAAAAAAAAAAAACATGGAGAAGAGAGCTGGAGAATGAAGTTAGAAAGATGGGGAGGACATGGGGAGAGCTCCATGCAATGGCGAAGGATAAAACGACTTGGCGTGAGTTGGTTGAGGGCCTATGCTCCATTGGGGGATAGAAAGGCAGAAGAAGAAGAAGAATATTTTTCGCCAACGGACCTGTATAGAGATAAACTGTTCTGATAAGCTATAGAGTTGGACTGTTCTAGTAAGTAATGTGTTGAAGTAGGTTAGTTGCGTATCCTTTACAGGACGTCGCAGAATCAACACCCACAGCCTCTGGCTGTTGTGTGGTTTTTCTAGGCAAATTTACGTCCAGTGGTTTGCCATTGCTTTCTGGACTGTCGGTTTTCTTGATACTGCTGTCGAAATAACGCAAGGCGCATGGTCCTCAGCTGGCATCTCGGCATTACGAAGCGTTCGCATCGACTTAGCCACAGATGTTGAAGTGACTGTTACGAAAAATATAAAGCTGAAATGTTCAGATAAGTTATAGAGTTTGACTAAGTATAGTGTTGAAGTAACTGTTCCTATGAAACTGAGATATTCCGATAAGCTATAGAGTTGGACTGTTCTGGTAAGTATAAAATGTGCATGTTCCAGTAAGTATAAAGTTGGGCTGTTCCAGTAAGTATAAAGTTGGGCTGTCCCAGTAAGTATAAAGTTGGGCTGTCCCAGTAAGTATAAAGTTGGGCTGTTCCAGTAAGTATAAAGTTGGGCTGTCCCAGTAAGTATAAAGTTGGGCTGTCCCAGTAAGTATAAAGTTGGGCTGTTCCAGTAAGTATAAAGTTGGGCTGTCCCAGTAAGTATAAAGTTGGGCTGTCCCAGTAAGTATAAAGTTGGGCTGTCCCAGTAAGTATAAAGTTGGGCTGTTCCAGTAAGTATAAAGTTGGGCTGTCCCAGTAAGTATAAAGTTGGGCTGTTCCAGCAAGTATAAAATTGGGCTATTCCAGTAAGTATAAAGTTGGGCTGTTCTGGTAAGTATAAAGTTAGGCTTTTCCAGTAAGTATAAAGTTAGGCTGTTCCAGTAAGTATAAAGTTAGGCTGTTCCAGTAAGTATAAAGTTGGGCTGTTCCAGCAAGTATAAAGTTGGGCTGTTCCAGTAAGTATAAAGTTAGGCTGTTCCAGTAAGTATAAAGTTGGGCTGTTCCAGTAAATATAAAGTTGGGCTGTTCCAGAAAGTATAAAGTTGGGCTGTTCCAGTAAGTATAAAGCTGGGCTGTTCCAGTAAGTAAAAAGTAGGGCTGTTCCTGTAAGTATAAAGTTGGGCTGTTCCTGTAAGTATAAAGTTGGGCTGTTCCTGTAAGTATAAAGTTGGGCTGTTCCAGTAAGTATAAAGTTTGGCTGTTTCATTAAGTATAAAGTTGGGCTGTTCCAGTAAGTATAAATTTGGGCTGTTCCAGTAAGTATAAAGTTGTGCAGTTCCAGTAAGTATAAAGTTGGGCTGTTCCAGTAAGTATAAAGGTTGCCTGTTCAAGTAAGTATAAAGTTGGGCTGTTCCAGTAAGTATAAAGTTTAGCTGTTGCAGTAAGTATAAAGTTTAGCTGTTCCAGTAAGTATAAAGTTGGACTGTTGCAGTAAGTTTAAAGTTTAGCTGTTGCAGTAAGTATATAGTATAGCTGTTCCAGTAAGTATAAAGTTTAGCAGTTCGAGTAAGTAGAAAATGTGGCTGTTCCAGGAGGTATAAAGTTTAGCTGTTCCAGTAAGTATAAAGTTTAGCTGTCACAGTAAGTATAAAGTTTAACTGTTCCAGTAAGTATAAAGTTTAGCTATTCCAGTAAGTATAAAGTTTAGCGGTCACAGTAAGTATAAAGTTTAGCTATTCCAGTAAGTATAAAGTTTAACTGTTCCAGTAAGTATAAAGTTTAGCTATTCCAGTAAGTATAAAGTTTAGCTGTGGCAGTAAGTATGAAGTTTAGCTGTTGGAATAAGTATAAAGTTTAGCTGTTCCAGTAAGTATAAAGTTTAGCTGTTGGAATAAGTATAAAGTTTAGCTGTTCCAGTAAGTATAAAGTTTAGCTGTTGCAGCAAGTCTAAAGTTTAGCTGTTCGAGTGAGTATAAAATGTGGCTGTTACAGTAAGTATAAACCTTAGCTGTTACAGTAATTATGAAGTTTAGCTGTCACATTAAGTATAAAGTTTAGCTGTTGCAGTTGGTATAAAGTCTAGCTGTTCCGGTAAGTATAAAGTTTAGCGGTCACAGTAAGTATAAAGTTTAGCTGTTCCAGTAAGTATAAAGTTTAGCTGTTCCAGTAAGTATAAAGTTTAGCTGTTCGAGTAAGTATAAAGTTTAGCTGTTTCAGTAAGTATAAAGTGTAGCGGTCACAGTAAGTATAACGTTTAGCTGTACCAGTAAATATAAAGTTTAGCTGTTTGAGTTAGTATAAAATTTGGCTGTTCCAATAAGTATAAAGGTGGACTGTTACATTAAATTTAGACCACATAAGCAGAATCAAAGTCTTACAAGGAGAAAAAAAATTAGGTGGTGGGGGGGGGGGGGTGTGATCATTCCGGTGGGCAGACAAGAGAAACGAGGGAGTCTGGGAATAAAGAAACTAGAGAAGAAGAAGAAGAAGAAGAAGAAGAAGAAGAAGAAGAAGAAGAAGAAGAAGAAGAAGAAGAAGAAGAAGAAGAAGAAGAAGAAGAAGAAGAAGAAGAAGAAGAAGAAGAAGAAGAAGAAGAAGAAGATGAAGAAAACGAAGAAGAAGATGAAGATGATGATGGTAATGATGATGAAGAAGAAGGAGGAGGAGGAGGAGGAGAAGAAGAAGAAGAAGAAGAAGAAGAAGAAGAAGAAGAAGAAGAAGAAGAAGAAGAAGAAGATGAAGAAGATGATAATGAAAAAGAAGAAGAAGATGATGATGATGCCGATGAAGGAGAAGACGAGGGAGAGTAATAATAATAATAATAATAATAATAATAATAATAATAATAATAATAATAATAAAAAGATGATGATGAAGATGATGATGAATAGGAAAAAAAAAGAAATACCGAGTCGTTTTGTGTGATCTTAGTCTCTTAGTTTAAGTCGAGAAGATCGACTTGATTACTCCCGATCGACCGCTATAGCTGGGTATCTCTCTGCGTGTGACAGTTCAGGCTAGAACCAGGCTTAAGGCTCCAAGGTTGGGTAGAAACAAAACCACTGACCCAGGCTAGCATGCCAACCCAAGACAATCAATGATATGGGTTTAAGTGGAAATCATTAACAAAGCATATTCCATTAATTTCAGCCACGACTCTCCTGACATTTAACTTCAGTCTTGTTCTTATGGCAGCAAATGGTGGTGTAGTAAAGGAACAAAACATCTCAGCAAGCTCTGATTTCTCATTTTTGGATTTTTGAACCCCGGAAAGGGACTAGCGACCGCCAAGGGGGCGTGTCCTGGTCATCAGGCACTGTCGCAGTAGGGCGCCTGCAGCCGCCTTTGTGGCGCGCCGACTTCTTTGAAAGCCTAGATTGAATTTCAGTGACTGTCGACATGAACCTTCCTTGGTTATTTGTCGAAATAAATGTTTTCTTCTCGGGTGCGCAGCCCACCACAAGTGGCCGTGTACTTGATAACCCTCGTGCATTCTTCGGCACGTGAAAAGATTTTCCCGATGAT
The DNA here is from genome assembly GCA_905116865.2 of Candidula unifasciata. Classification (NCBI taxonomy): domain Eukaryota; kingdom Metazoa; phylum Mollusca; class Gastropoda; order Stylommatophora; family Geomitridae; genus Candidula; species Candidula unifasciata. Next base: position 1,141,740 of record CAJHNH020002223.1, on the reverse strand, counting down.
ATTGATTTCCAAGTGCGAATATTATTCTATAGACTTTATTGTTTCTGTTGCCTACTGTATCTACAGAGTCACGATGATATAATAATTAGAGCCCTGCTAGGACAGTGGTCCGGGTTCAATCCCAGAATATAATAAACACATACATATGTATGGAAATAATGAAGATATAAACAATGCATTACACAATTTATAGCAAGACATGTTGCTGTGTCTCGTCAGATGCATTACTGCAGAGTTACACCAGTATATAATAAAGCACAAGAACTGCACGAATTCTACTGAAATACAAATGGTCTCTCGAAACGTGGCCCAATCAATGATAGTTCATGATAGTCGCGAAACTTATCAGGGTAACTTCAAATGTAAATAAAATAAATATTGTTTAAGTTTATATAGGAAAAAAAAAGCTGCGGGAGGTGGGGGGGGGGGGGGGTAGTACGTGGGAAAGGGGGGGGGTAGTGGGTGAAGGGGGGATGGAAATGTTTGTTCATTGTTATTGTTAAAGCTTCAGCTAATTTCAGCATTCACCTATTCTTTGTGTGGTAAATAACACCGAAGGCATTGTCAATAACATGTACGGAATCAAGCAAATAGCCTTCTATAGAAGAGTTAGTTTTCCCCGTGTGGATTCTGGGGCCCCATTGTGGGGGAAAACAAGAATAGACCCACTGCCTGCCCAAAAGTGTCGTAAGAGTCGACTAACTGGGAGCTTCCTTGGAAGTTGGAGTGCATCTGCCTGAAAGGCAAGGAGCCCTAGAGTCTGCAGGCAAATGAGTCAGATCTGTGAAACAGATGTGACTTTTTTTGTTTTTTTTTTGTTTTTGTTTTGTTTGTTGGTGTAATTATAATCGTTTAAATCACCAAACTCTTCATTTTCAATTATAGTGTATGCTGTAATGCTACGTCCTAAAAGTGCGATCGCGTCAACTGAAAATTGTAATTTTGTGACATCGGATCTAACAAGTCAACTGCCATCTACATTTTTTTTCCGTGTCTGGTTAGCTGTCAGATGGGCCGCGAAACACTCCCTCCCCACTCCCCTCCCCCGTCCTACCCCCACTCCCGTTTTGGTGGGTCACAGGCGAAACAATTTTGAGTAACACTGTTATAGAATGAGGATCAATGCATTTTCTCTTTAATAATTATATATAGAATATGGGAAGATCTGACAGTTCTCAGCACAACAACCGCTGTTGCTGTGCTCTGTTGGAGAAAAAACAATCAAGTTCGACCAGCATCTCCAAAGGGGGAGCTTAAGGTTATAATTGTGACTAGGTTATGTTCACCATATAAAATGGCTATTAGCATTGCAAGCCACCAAGAAAAATGAACAGGACTCCTGCAATGTTAATGCGATCAAGAGACAGACCTAATATTGTCCTAACCGGCGACGAAGTCTTCTAACAGAGAGCCAATGGGCGATCCGGTCGCCGATGTGCACAACAAGGGTTGGGAATGGCTTTGGGATTTCACTGACTGTCGTTGGCCACCCGGCTACAAGAAGAATCATTAGAATTCATTGGACAGCTAAAAAAGAGTAACTCAGATGTTTTGAAAAAGGTAGGAGCTCGAAGACAACTTATCACAAACATCAGAAAAAGACAGACATCATTTTTTGGGCCATGTTATGAGAAGAAAGGGAAATGGAACATGTTGTAACCTCTGGAAAGATTTATGAAAAGAGAGACAGGGGAAAACAGCCGGAGAAGATTCTTGACAGATTTTTGTCACGACATAGAGGGGTGTCAACACACGAACTGATACATGAAGTTGGGGATTGCAGATTGTGGAGAGGCATGATCGCCCAAGCCATTAGGCAAGGCACTTTATGATGATGATGGTGACAACAGTCACCTCATTCTCTACTGGAAAGTAAAGAAAATTGTCAGTCTACATTTGCTGTCTTATTTTTGAATGTATTTAAACATCAAAGAAGATTGGCTAATAAACAGCATCCTGTCTCGGAAGCTGAAATATTTTGGTCATATCAAGCGCCACGACGGACTGGAATTAAATTATAGCAGAAGGCATGGTACCAGGAAGTAGGGACAGGCGCCGACCGACACGAAGATGAGCACATGATATAAGAAACTCCTTGAGTATGAAAGTACATGAGGCAGGAGAGCTGGTGAGAGACCAAGTTTCTTTCAGGCAGACCGTGATGAGAGCGACGTTCTGCGAAGGACCTGCTGCATGATGATGATTTAAACAAGACTCTGCTATATTCCGAAATCCTGCGACTGCGCCTGACGCCAGCTTGACTTATGGCGCCCCAAGCTGTCATCATTTCTCACACAGGAAGCCTTAGACCAGCGGTTCCCAACCTATCTGTCGCGACCCTTTTTGGGGTCGAACGACCGTTTCACAGGGGTCGCCTAAGACCATTGGAAAACACTTGTTCATTGAAATTATTAAAGGAAAGAATTGTTTAAGGGGTCGCCACAAGATGAGGAAACTGTATTTAAAGGTCACGGCATTGGGAAGGTTGAGATCCACTGCCTTAGCCGAAGCGCAGCGCTTGCATAACTCTGACAAAAAGCAACTTATTAAAATAACTTTGCAAATTCTCTCATTAGCAACCCATCTTCAGAGGTTCCTGCCATGTCACCTAGCACCGCTGCAGATAAGACCTCGTTTAGGAAGCAAATTAGACCGTTAAAAGACTAATGATGCTAGTGGGTGTGAGAACAAGCACAAGAATGTCCAACAATTCATCGTTATACACAGACGCATGCTCCGTCTTTTGTCGGGAATTTACGGCAACCAACACTCGGACGACAGAGACCCGATGTAACTGGAATGCTGACAGACGGGAGACTAGTTATTTCTACCTACCACATCTTGGCGTAAATCTGTTCGCTGTTCAAATGTGGATTCTGCGTGCAAGAAATTACTGTTTCTTTGTCAATGCGGTATTTGCTGCATAAGCCAATTAGTAGTGCTCATGTGCTAACTGATGTATGGATGGAATAATGTATAAAAGGAGTGAGGCCAAAAGAGCAGAATTTAAAACGGGCCTGCGTGCCCAGTTCGTAACTGCATGAAAATTAATGTCGTTCGTTTATTCGTATGTACGTCACTGTAGTGGTCTTTGTGAGCCCGTTAATGAGGTTTCAAAGGTGATTTACTGCATAATATTGTTTTTTGTTCTCCGTGTTGGCATGTCGTGTTGTGGTTTACAGCTAAGCTGTAACATAATACTGAAAGTTACAGACTGGTTTATTACCAACGCGTCTCCCTGTGGGTTCCAGTGCCCCACTGCAGGGAAAACAAGAATAGACCCTGTGCCTCTCCAACAAGCATTTAGCAAATTGACTAACTGGGCGCATCCTTTGAAGTCCGATTACATATGCGTGAGAAGCAAGAAGCCAACAGTCTGCATGCAGATAACCCGGATCTATTAAATGGATGTGCACGCAACACTAAATCCGGAGGTGAACGAACACGTAACACTTTCCACTGGAGTTTATAGCCGGTGAACGCGAAGAAGAAGAAGAAGAAGAAGAAGAAGAAGAAAAAGAAGAAGAAGAAGAAGAAGAAGAAGAAGAAGAAGAAGAAGAAGAAGAAGAAGAAGAAGAAGAAGAAGAAGAAGAAAACGAAGAAGAAGAAGAAGAAGAAGAAGAAGAAGAAGAAGAAGAAGAAGAAGAAGAAGAAGAAGAAGAAGAAGAAGAAGAAGAAGAAGAAGAAGAAGAAGGAAAAAAAATAGGAAGAATTAGAAGAAGAAGAAGAAGAAGAAGAAGAAGAAGAAGAAGAAGAAGAAGAAGAAGAAGAAGAAGAAGAAGAAGAAGAAGAAAAACGAAGAAGAAGAAGAAGAAGAA
>CAJHNH020002223.1:1125422-1135422 GCA_905116865.2 Candidula unifasciata | reverse complement strand
GAAGAAGAAGAAGAAGAAGAAGAAGAAGAAGAAGAAGAAGAAGAAGAAGAAGAAGAAGAAGAAGAAGAAGAAGACGACGACGAAAATCTTTCTAAAAACAACAAATGAAGAAAAAAAATATGAAGAGTTATCACTTTATTTCCAGGCCAAAAACAGAATAATAATCCCACAGATGCTTTTATATTTTCTCTAAATTTTTTTTTTTTTAAATCCAGGATTTCATCAACAGTCGGAATTGATCCTCAGGTGTTGGCGCGAGGGGATCTTCAGCACGTATCTATTATATTAATTGTCGAATTTTACGATTTGTTTTACACACAGTTAAAAACAATACAATCGTGTTCAGCGACAACCTATGCCCCCACCTCCTTCATGGTCGGTAACATGAAAATATGAAACCCGGTTTGCTCCAATTTGTGGGCGGGGAATGGATAGTGAAGACGGGGACAGTCCTCAATGGAAGCTGCGACCTCAGGACAACCAGGCCCGTAATTAACGGAGCCTGATACTTCAGGGTTGACATCTAGCAGGATAATTTGTACCAGCAATTTACCCGCACTGAGAGCCACTTTTGACAAGCTTCTGAATATGATACTTGCAGTTCCCTACAAGAGAGACACTAGCAACTTGACTGGGACAGAAAAAAGGCACCCATATCTGCTCGTGAACCCAATAAATAGTATCATTTATGCGTTGTGGTCGGAGAAAAGGAAACAGGCTGCTAGCGGCGAGAAAGTTTTAGGTAACAGAAAGAGACGAGGCCATTCAGAAGCCTGGGATTAAAGTGTGTATGACTATGGAGTAATTTGCTCCCAGGGCGGGAATTTGAGAAGAAAGTGGCGACGCTGATAGCGGTTGGGGGAGAATTATAGAACGCTGCCGTGGTAAATAAGGGATATAGGGTTGATAGCTGTTCCATGCGTGGCACCGACATGATAAATTAATTGAGATTATGTTTAGAGTATTGCACTAACTAACCCTAGACGGTTTGCTGAGATGCTCCGCTATACTGGCGCCACGTAAACCGCTACCAACTGTATCTGATTACAGCTGCGGCAATGCAGGTCCTCGAGAATGCAAGGAGAAGAGCTGGGGATGACCTCTTTTGCCTCGAGTATCAACACTGTCCCATAAAGATAGCAGCTTCACCCCTTTACCACTGCGGATTATCACAACCAGTTGCCATTCGCTACCAAACTCCTCTACACGCATCGACCCCTCAGAGCTGGTGTGGAGAAAATAGCGATATGCATAGATACATTCTGTACCGGCGTCGAATTCTAAGCTTCCATCTCGATGGTGGTAAGGAAACTTAACACCTTGTTATAAAACTGCAACCAAGCACTAAAGCAATTAGGTTGGGGATAACATTTCGACATTAATGGTTGCTTGGAGGTTGCGCTCCAGATTTAAGATTCGTCCTGGCGCCCAGAAAGAGCCATCTTTGATAAGCTTTAAAAAAAATGTCAAGACAGCAAGTGCAGGACAGTTTATATTCGGCTGTGTATATAGAAGCAGGCACGCGCAAGTGTAGAGATCTCGCTTTAATGCATATGCATTGGCGTGGATGATAACTGGTGGAAAGTTTTGGTTGTTCGGCTACTTCTGGATTGTAGTCTTGTTCCAGAACTTGAGTTTTACGTATGCAAACTGTTGGTTCTTTGACCTCAGGCAGATACACTCCGACTTTGAAGGAAGCCAACAGTTAGTCGACTCTTACAACATTGTTGTTAGGGAAGGTCTATTGTTGTTTTAACTAAAAAAGGGGCCGCGGAACTCACATAGGCAATTAATTTAAACAATGCTATAATTATACTATCATTTAACATATACGCATTTGAAAACGTGATTGTTTTTCTGGTACATAAATTATAAGTTAATTAATGTTAAGGTTAATTTTGATGCTACCCAGGTCCGTCAAACCTCCCACTCATACTCCACGACCCACCATTGATCAATGCACAAAAGTTTGCTGTATGCGGTAAAACGCACGTGTGCTGCCACCTGTCACAACTCCATTGATAGCTTCTTTGTTTATTTTTAGTTTCATAAACTCGATTTCCTTACTTCTGAAATGAGCGCTTTACAAATACGATGAGAAAACCTGATAAAAGTAAAACTGTACAAAATGTGTTCTTCTTCTTCTTTGTTCACTGGCTGTAAGCTATGGCAGAAAATCCTGGTTGTTCGTCCATTTAGATTTTAGCTTTTTTCCGGGGCATGAGTTTTGTGTGTACATCCGTTTTACTAGCTTTTTGTGTGTGCTGTTGGCTGTTCCTTGCCACCCCAGCAGATGCACTCCGACTTCGAAAAAGTCCTCACTTAGTCGACTCCTAGGACATGCTTGTTGGGTAGGCAGTGGGTCTATTCTTGTTGTCTCCACAATGGGGCCCTGGAATACACATGGGGAACTATATGAAACTAATTGAAAAGGCTTACCCGGATTAAAAAGAAAACTACTTGAAGAAATCGGCTGTGTCGACTGACAGGCGCAAAAATCGCTGCCATGCTGTAAACAAGCAGAATACACTTACGTTCTTGGATGAACGAAGAAGCAGAGGAAGAAAGTATAACAAAGAAACTAAAACGGTATAGAAATAATGGCAGACCAATAACACACAGAAAAGAGAGCTGGAGAATGAAGTCAGAAAGTTGTAGTGGACATGAGGTGAGAGCTGCAAGCGAATTCAGGGCTGCCGAAGTTGGTACTTTCGCACAAATTTGGTGCTGTTTGAGCCTACTTTTGGTATCTCGCCCCAGATTTTTGTACGTTTTTAGAAATTTTGCATCAATATTTTAAATTTGACATTAGGCTGAGCCTTAACAAAATAATGTCTTACAATAGTTCTGAAAATAAACATGATGCACTTATTAATGTAAATGTAACATTTGACGTGATTGGTCAAGTGTGTTTTTCTTTCACTCAAAGAGCCAGCGTCCGTCCAGACAATAACCAAGTGAATCTTTTTGGTGTCTTTGGCTGCCTTTTAAAATTCCAATTTATTTAATGCTCAAACTTTTCTCATTCAGTTTTATTTCGAACTATTTGATGACATTTTGTTAATGAATTTATAGGCCTAACTGCTCCTGTACCAAATTGTTGCATGAGTTTATAGCGAGCATGAAAATATGAATATTAGCTCAGAAAATAATGAAAAGCATCAAACTTTCAAGAAAAAAGGTTGGAGCTGCTTACGAAAAAAAAAAATAAATAAATAAAGTACCATTACAGTTTTTCACACGTGAAAAGAAATTATTGCCGAGAAAAGCAAGATTTTGGTAAATAGTCACAATATTCATGTACCTACCAAAATACAGATAAAAGGGAAAAAAAAAATACTAGAAGTTAAAGCCTTTAAATATCTTGGCTCTCACATACAAGGTCCGACAATTAAATAATGAGACAGATTTTATTATTGCAAATACAAAAATGCCATCTATAAAGCAAAGCATGGAATCTGAAGAGGCAACATCCATCTATGATCTGACAACTTTTCATCGCGGCTCGATAAGCAGACAACAAACAAGCCGCCATTTCGTTGACCTAGTCAGAGGTGCATTGTTACGTAATCAGCCCAGAGCAAATAGCTAACCTTTGAATTCTTTTTAAAACTCGGAAAAAGCGCCGTAGAAACAGTTGAATTGATGCAACAAGTTTGTGTGATAATTGTTTATCTCGTGCACAAAGTTTCAGGTGGGTTTCATGATTAAAAAATGGTGTGGAAATGATTTCGAATGCACCTAGGCCTGGACACCAAATTTATGTTCTTAATGATGAACTTATTGCAAAAGTCAGAGAACGGATACAAGAAGATCATTGTTTTACTGTGAGGATGATGGCAGATGAATCTGGTGTTAATAGAGAAACCATTCATAACATTTTATTCAAAGATTTTGGCAAGAAAATGTTGCTTGCCCGTTTGTACCACATTCGTTGTCTGATGATCAAAAACATCAGCGGGTTGAGTACACAAAAGACATAATCAAAACAAGAATTTTCGGCCCAAAAACAAGTGTGTGTTCTCAGCTTTCCACCCTATTCTCAAGATTTGTCTCGCTGTGATTATTTTATATTCGCAAAATTATAGTTATGATTGAAAGGACGCAACGATATTGATGACATCCAAAGGGCCGTAACATTGACTTTAGGGGCCATAACAACAGAAGAACAACAAAGGTCGTTTCAGTATTTTTTTTTTTTTTAGATCGTACCACTTGCTGTATCAATGCACAAGTAGCTTACTTTGAATCAGATACATGTTAAATCTTCAGCTGTTGATTCTTTTAATTTTTATGGAATTAGTCTCATTACGTAATTGTCGGACCTTGTATGTAACGTCAGTAGTTTTCGAGTCAGACAAACATTGCTTTATTTACGCACACACACGTGTGCACACACACACACACACACACACACACACACACACACACACACACACACGCACACGCACACGCACACGCACACGCACACGCACACGCACACGCACACACGCACACACGCACACACACACGCACACACACACGCACACACACACGCACGCACACACGCACGCACACACGCACGCGCACACACACGCACACACGCACACACACACACGCACACACGCACACACGCACACACGCACACGCACACACACACACACACGCACACGCACACACACACACACACGCGCACACACACGCGCACACACACGCACACACACACGCACACACACACGCATACACGCACACACGCACGCACGCACGCACGCACACACGCACGCACGCACACACGCACGCACGCACGCACGCACGCACCCACCCACCCACCCCCACCCCCACACCCACGCCCACACCCACACCCACAACCACCCACCCACAACCACCCACCCACACCCACACCCACACCCACACACATATATATATATATATATTACACGATATTATTATGCTTACTTGCTAGTAAGCACACTGTAATGATGATGACAGTCATAATCTTCTTCTTCTTCTTCTTCTTCACTTCCTCTTTTACCGCTGTGGGTTTCGAGGGAGATATAAGGTTCTGTTTCTAGCTCTTATGGCCGCCTCGACCATAGGCACATCGTGCTGTTGTAGAGTTTCTCTGATGTTATCCTTCCATCTTGTTCTTGGTCTACCTCGTGCTCTACGTCCTTCTTCTCTTTCCATGTATGCTTTGTATGGTATGGTGTCACAAGGCATTCTCTCTAAGTGGGCAAACCATTTCACTTGCTGTCTTTGTATGTAATCTAGAATTGGTTCTGTGCCGACCTTTACAGCCATAATAACACCAATAATAAACATTATTACTGACCACTTAAACAAGGTTTCAAGTTTCCTCCGAGTTCCTTCGCCCTTTAGATAATTATAAAGGGATAGCATTCAGCAACCCCCCCCCCCCTTCCCACCACCCTCCACCCTATAATTTCATTATTGCGACGCCCCTGTCACATACCCAGTGCAAGTTTAGAGACGATATTGCGTGTTTGATTTGAAAAAACCATTCTTTCTCCTTCTGGCAGCATAATATATAGCTCACACACCAGGCACTGATATCATGGAGAAAACAGTTATAAATCTTGAGCGCCTGCTATCTTTCAAAAGATGATGTTTAATACAAAGTTGAAAGGAATTCTGCGAAAATTTATGAGCTTCCTCTAAGCACAGCATTAAAATACAGTTAAACAAGTTGCTTCTAGATCTGTCTTTTGCTAAACCTGTGTCTGCTGCACTGCTGCTGCCGCCTTTGATTCAATGACAGTAGAGATTAGAATGTTGGATAGATTTGGGGATATGAAGTACCAAGGCTGGGGTCGGTACGGGTGGCAGACATGGGCGGTGCGAAAACTGACATTAAAAAAATAAAATGTTGATATGTTATCGGAGGCATTGGAAAGTGATGAATGCAGAGTGATGAAGCAATGCCCAAATACTTACAGAAATGATAGAAGCAGAGTTAGTAACTTCTTACTAAGTATAGTATTCTTCTTCTTTAGCATTCCAAGCCCTTGAGGTTCATTGCTGCAGATATCACCCACCTCCTTTCACCTCTCTGGTTGGCCTTCTTTTTCCAGTTGGTGATACCAAGTGTTTGCAGGTCTGTCTCGACATTATATCTCCATCGTCTTCTTGGTATGCCTCGTGATCGACGACCATTTATCTCCCTTGTGTGTACAGTTTTCACTTCTCTGTCATCTGAACATTCTCTCAATATGCCCTAACTAATTCAGTTTACCAAATATAGTAAGTGTAATACATCTGGGAGAGGTGGGGGGGGGGGGGGGGCATAATGTGTTTAAAAGTATTACATATTTTTAAAAATATATCTTTTATATAGTATGTGCTGAAATAATATTCAAATAGATTCCGATTGTATGTATAGGGGTCATTGATATTTTTGATTGGCTGTAGAAGCTCGTTCCACAGATGAGCTGCAGAGTACGCCGGGCTTGTTTTGCATACATCTATCCTAGATTTTGGGATATGCAGTATGTTTAGGCATTTGCTGTGCCTTCCATTTTATCTGAGCAACGGCTAAAGGTAATCTTGAGGATTTTTTATTGCGAATTATAAATAACTTTTACCTTATTGAAGAGTAGTCGTCTATGAAGCGGAAGTAGCAGAAGACTTAAATATGTTGGAACTGTCTCTTCCATAATTTTTACTTTTTAAAACGTACAGCTCTTTTTTGAAGTGCTTCAAGTCGTTTGATGACTGAATTGGAACATCCCATATGGTGGAACAGTTGTCTATATAAGTCTGAATGTGGGAAATATAGAATGCCCTTCTAGTGCTCTCATCAAGAAAGTGCCTAATTTTTGCTATTTAGGATACTTTTTGTTTTGTTTTTGTTTTAGCTGTTTGTTTCACAAGTGCTTGTACATGAGAATTGAAAGTTAGATTTTTATCTATAATCAGGTCTAGTGCTTTGTTAAACTTCCCACTGCGATACTACACTCTAGAACATTACACGTTTGAGCATTTGTATAGACTGTACAGTCATTGGCGAAAAGATCGCACGGTGATGACAGACATGACGGAAGATAATTTATGTAAATGGCAAATAGTAGATGGCCAAGAACAGAGCCCTGGAGTACTTCAGTATTCAACGTAATAGTCTGGAAGAGAGCTTTATTGAATGAAACTACCTGTTAGCAAGACTTAAGCTCCTCCTAGCCCCTAGACAATTATTGTGTGTGGGGGGGGGGAGGGGGGGAGGGGGGGGGGTTAATATTTCTCTGTTGCAACGCGTCTGGCTGTTGTTGCTATAGGTGTAGTTGTAATTGTCCTAGAACCCTGTAAGCCGAAGTTCGCCAACCCTATAGTTGTAATTACTGTAGAGCCCTGTAAGCCATTATTTGCCACCCTAACAGGCAGTTGTAATTGGTGTAGAACCATCTAACCAAGCTGGCCACTTCAGTAAGTCTTGAACAATTTTAGACAGGCTTTAACTCCAAAGTATACGTGCCTAAGTTTTGAAACGTTTGTGTGTGTGTGTAAGTGGGTGCGTGTGTGCGTATAAATATGGGCACACGTTTGTATGTGTGTATGTATGTATGTGTGTGTATGTGTGTGTGTGTGTGTGTGTATTTTAGACCAGAATCACACATACGGCTATCAGAAGCACGGGAAACCACTTAAATACAGACCGACTGAAGACAACCAGACAGACATACAAAACGCAACAAATAACTTCAAACGATATTTCTCCAAGCTTTTAAAACCCCACCCACCCTTGACAAAAGGAAGAATCATCGCGGGAAACGGGCCACAAAAGCTAACTGAGCAGAACACAACTGGAATCTAACGACAGGCAAGCTATCGCCTTTAATATCTCTTTAACCGCACATTTAATCGCTAGTGCAGTTGACCGTGTCATCACCGAAAGTCACGCGAGCCTATATTTTCTGATCCTTGTTTGATGTGATCAGCTTGAACAATACAGATGGACAGATCATTAATTTTCGAACAAGACTAACTGAGCTACAATATAACGGGACCTAGTAGAAGCACTAAAAGGACATCAGTCGTTTGTGTTTTGAAAGGCTATAGGAAAACAGAACACGATAGAAGAAAGTAGTGAATAATGTGTAGAAGCAGTGGACAAGGATTGAAGGATGTCATGCTTTAGATGCCACAATTCCTTTGTGATGTCTAACATCTCTACATCGACACTCTGTTTTAAAAATCACCTTCTACACTCTGCTTCACATCACTGCATATACTCTTTGTCTCACATACCAACATGTGCTGTCTGTCTCACAAATCACCATTTGCTCTTTGCTTTACATCACTACATCTACTTTCTGTCTCACACAACACAATCTACTCTCTGTCTTACATATCACCATCTACTCTCTGTCTTACAATTCCCCCATCCACTCTCTTACATATCACCAACTACTCTCGGTCTCACACATTACCATTATACTCACTCATTACCATCTACTCTTTGTCTGACATTTCACCATCTACTATCTGTCTAACATACTAGCATCCCTACATCTGCTCTATGTCTCACATCTACTCTTGGTTTCACATTACTACATCTAGTCTCTGTCTCACGTTACTACATCTAGTCTCTGTCTCATATCACTACATCGACTCTCTGTATCACATTACTACATCACTTTCTGGCTCACATCACTACATCGCTTTCTGTCTCACATCACTACATCGACTCTCTATCTCACGTCACTATATCTACTGTCTGTCTCACATCACTACATTTAGTCTGTCTCACATCACTACATCGACTCTCTATCTCACGTCACTATATCTACTGTCTGTCTCACATCACTACACCTAGTCTCTGTCTTACACCACAACATCTAGTCTCTGTCTCACGTCACTATATCTACTGTCTGTCTTATATCACTACATTTAGTCTGTCTCACATCACTACACCTAGTCTCTGTCTTACACCACAACATCTAGTCTCTGTCTCATTTTCTACGCACATCCCTAAATCTAGCTTTTGTCTGGCCATATTATATCTGTTGACGTCTGTGGCTTAGGCGTTACAAATGCGCTTCGTAATGCCGGTATGCCTTGGTCGATCCCGGCTGCGGGCCTTGCGCTTGTTTCAACAGTGGCATCGAAAGCCGACCGTCCAAAAAGCGATGGCAAACTACTGGAGGAAAAACCACATCAACCAAGAAATGCTGTTTAGTTATGCAATGTCTCTGAAGGATATCTAACTAACTTAATATTATATCTACCCTGTTTCAAAATACTACCTCTTTCTTGTCTCCGTCCTTCTCTCTCTCCCTCTGAATGAACGTTGGGGTTTAGGCACGATATGTTGGGGCTGGGGTGGAGCCGAACTGAGCCTCCTGCCGACATGATTCATTGTGCCAATGATTCTCTTGCCCCACATAAATACTCTGTTCAGTAAAAGCGATGAAAGTTATTTCCCCTCAGCTTTAATTTTACCCTTTCACTATCGCAAACATACCCGACCTACCATTATTCTTTTACATCATTTCTGCCCTCCAAATCACCAGGTGTCTGCCTGTATATCAGATCTAAAAAGCAATTCCCCCTCCCCATAAACCTTCCATTACCACGCCTATTAGAGAATGAGATAACAGGTTACGCGCAACTCTGCCGACTCACAAAAGAACAACAGTGGCATTCCACCACCAGTACGACCCTTAATGAAGCTACTGCATGTTCATAGAGAACAATTTGTTTACAGAGACTCGGATTTTAATTAAGGGCAAATTACAGGCACCGCTGTCGGGCGTACATCAATCGTCACCGAGTCTGTGCAAGACCAGACCGCTGAAACGCGGGGAACCCTCCCTAGCAGACATCCCGGCGCTAAACGGTCCCGCCCACATCAACTCGCGCGCCTTTCTACTATCGCGGTTAAATTTATGATGCCCGATTAACTTCATGATGCCTCCAGCTCAGCAGTGTTGATACATTCTCGGCTGGATTTGCTGTTTGTTCTTCCATCTTCTACCTGCAACATTTGCCACCTCACATAACTGTTGTG
>CAJHNH020002223.1:1090572-1098072 GCA_905116865.2 Candidula unifasciata | reverse complement strand
ACCTGCCTTGTTTACTCCAAAGGAAAGGTAAAACCAGTACGTTTGGCAAGAGGCAGGTTGCAGAAGCTGCCGGATCAGAAGAGCAGTGCTCTATCTGTCCGCCTGTCAGAGCGTCCCTCCTAGACCAGCTGCCAGCCAAGGCAAAGGGCCTGGTCTGCCCTGCCATAACAAAGTTTTCAGGTTGCATTTTCTCTACCTATGATAAGGCTAGTATCCTCCCCAATGCGCTCCTCCGTCCGAAGCCGTTGGCATAATATGGGATGTTGGGTTAGTATACGCTGCCCAACATTCGGCGTAACAGAAGACAGGTGGTACTGGCTACTTTTATACGGTAGCTCAGTCATATCTGACCAAGACCTGACCTCTTACGTCGTAAAAGTAAATTAATTGTGAGCTTCCTTGGAAGTCGAAGTGTACCGACCGGAAGAACCAGCAATCTGCATTTAAATAAGTTAGATCTGTAAAACTGATGTGCACGCAACACTCAGGTTCTGGAACAGGACTGGAGTTTAGAAGTTGACGAACAACCAGAACTTTCGGCCAGAGTTCTGAGAACATGAAGAGGAAGATCAGCCACAAACTATTTTTGATTGTCTGTGTGTCCGGAGGTGACTTATAAGCTCAATACGAGCATAGAAAGATCTAGGAAAATAAAGTCAGGAAAGAGGTCTGTAAGTAAAGGGCCCATTACACAGATTTTTCTAGCGTATACCAGGCATATCAAATTGGCAGTCCGAGGGCTGCATGTGGCTCTTTGCAAGCCTACGTGCGGGCCGCATGCGGGCCCTATGCGGCCCTTTACAAACACACTTGCGGGCCGCAGAAAAGAAATATTCTGTAATAGTTTGTATTTATGGACTTCAGTTAGTTGTCTGTGTAGCCCTTAAGGCGACAACAAGTGACCCTCATTTAAAGATCTACACAATATATTTCAGGATCCTCGCCAGTGCTACGGAGTTCTCCCCGTGTGGGTTCCGGAGCCCCGTTGTAGGGAAAACAAGAATAAACCCACTGCCTACCCAAAAGCATGTCGTATGATTTCCACTAATTGGGAGTTTCCTTTGAAGTCAGAGTGCATCTGCCTGAGAGGCAAGGAACCAGCAGTCTCGATACATATGCGTCAGATCTTTAAAACGGACGCACACGCAACACTTAGGCTCTGGAACTTGACTACAGTCCAATAGTGGACGAGCAACCAGAACCTTCTGCCAGAGTTTACAGAGGGCTAACGCGAAGAGAAAGAGGAAGCTACTGAGCTCGTGCACTGCGCTACGTTTCTTCGGAGTCAAGACTTGAGTCAGAAGAAAAACGGAGCACTTATGGGTTACTACCCTTGTGCCATGATGTTGATCAGTTGTTTAAACCTAAACCATAGCCTGTTTTGCCTCATCAGCATATGACAATCTACAACATCTAATCAAAGCACAATATGTAACACGCCTATTCTTCCTCGCATTGACGTCTCTGATTACTCATTACTAATTAAATATTTACGTTTATACAACGGATCAACAGCATGTCACAAGGGCAGTAATTCATAAGTGCTCCGTTCTACTTCTAACTCAAACCTGAGTCCGAAGAATCTCAGTGCAGTGAATGAACTCCGCAGCACCAGCGAGGATCCTGCAATATTTTGGGTAGACTTTTAACTCTACATTTTGTCTGGGCAGCGCCGCTAGGTTACTCTTTTCGATTTCCAACTGCTAAGTGATATTTTTTTTTACGTTCGCAGAAATACACACGGGCGTCTAATCTTATTATCCAGAGACCAGGGGAAATAACTAGAGGTCCACGTAAAATAAATATTCCAGCCTTCACCGGGGCCTGAAACCGGAACCTCCAGCACTCGAGGCGGACGCCATGCCTCGAGACCACTCAAGCCCCTACTGATTTAAGAATCAACATCATAGCACACCGGATATACCCATTGGTGATCCTTCTTCCGCAGCAAATGTCTCAAGATGTAGGTTGTAAATGATAACTAATCCCGTAGCTCACTGATTCCATCTCGTCCTTCTCTTCCTCTCGGACGTCACTACTTCCCTAAACAACATGCAAATCATAGTTTACATATTCTTACACAAGTTATTAGTCGGCTCTGTGGCTAAGACAATGCGAACGCTTCGTAATGCCGGGGTGCCGGGTTCGATCCCAGCTGCAGGCCATGCGCCTTGCGTTGGTTTCGACAGTGGTATCCGGGGCCAACCGTCTGGATGTAAATTTGCCTGGAGAAACCACACAACAGCCAGGGGCTGATGGGGTTGGTTCTGCAACGTCCTGTAAAGGATACGCAACTAACCTTTTAACACAAAGTATTACATCAAAGGTATCTGTAATGGGGTGTGTTGGGGTGGGTTTCGTTGGGGGGGGGGGGGGGGGAAGACTTATTATATTCGTGCTCACCTTCACAGCATGGGACTCGCTTTTTTCAGGACAACATAATTGAAAGCTAACTTTGTAAGAATATTTGGCTTGAAGATATATAAAAACCAAATAACAAATTAGTGCAAACCGATTACAAGAAATGTATCACAGATGAGTCGAGACCGTGTAAATTACGTTCGTTCTCATTCCGCGTGTTTGACAACACAAACATTTTGTAACCACGGGCACACGGCGAGAGCACAAAATTGGTCCCATCTTGCTGGGGAAATTGTTGTAATGTTGCTCTGTAAGTGAGAAACCGCAGTTAACTGAGACTGAAAGCAAATTTTATGTATGTAATAAAAAGTTGATTGTAATCTTTTACAGCAGTGTTCTTCAAAATTTTTATCTCAAAGGACCCGGAAAAAAGTCTCCCTCATCCCCCCTCCCATTTTTTAGGCTGGCTGGTGGGTCAGGTAGAATTACAGACAGATACAGATGTGTCTTCTTCTTTTACTTTGCGTTTACCGGCTGTACACTCCAAAAGTTCTGGTTGCTCGTCCACTTCTGGACTTTAGTCTTGCTCCAGAACTTGAGTTTTGAGCGCATATTTGTTTTACAGATCTGGCTTATGTGTAAGCAGACTTTTGGTTTCTTATCTCTCACGCATAAGCACTTCAACTTTGAAGAAAAACATCCATAAATAGTCCACTTTTACGATACGGTGGTAAGGGGGCAGTAAATCTGTTCCCGGAATTCACACAGAAAAAATGCAAATTTTAGAAAGAAACATTTTGGGATGTACAATCTACATATATTTTGGAAGAAGAAGAAGAAGAAGAAGAAGAAGAAGAAGAAGAAGAAGAAGAAGAAGAAGAAGAAGAAGAAGAAGAAAAAGAAGAAGAAGAAGAAAGAGTAGAAGAAGAAGAAAAAGAAGAAGAAGAAAAAAGAAGAAGAAGAGGAAGAAGAAGAAGAAGAAGAAGAAGAAGAAGAAGAAGAAGAAGAAGAAGAAGAAGAAGAAGAAGAAGAAGAAGAAGAAGAAGAAGAAGAAGAAGAAGAAGAAGAAGAAGAAGAAGAAAAAGAAAAAGGAGAAGAAGAAGAAGAAAAAGAAGAAGAAGAAGAAGAAGAAAAAGAAGAAGAAGAAGAAGAAGAAAAAGAAGAAGAAGAAGATAGGAGGAGGCAGAGGAGGAGGAGGAGTAGGAGAAGAAAGTTTTTCCTTCTGTCACTTTTAATAATAAAGAGAAAAAAAAAATTCGCAGTGCACCAGAACAACCAGACAGCGCCTCTCTTGTAAACTCCTTAGCATATAAACATGTGTTGCTTTTAAGCTCAGTTCTTTGGCAAAAGAAGGGGTTAACTTGACAATCGCTTGGAACTGAGAGAGTTAAAGGCTAATTCTAAATCTTTTGGAACCGCAGGGAAAAAAACTCAATTTGGAAATAAATTTCACTAATTATATTCTAACGTAAAGTCACAAAGAAATACTGTCTTCTTACCAGAAGGTTAACAGCGAGTTCGGCTAGGGGTGACTCGCATTGATAAACTGCGGGCTGTCTCATCAAAGATTTCCACTACGTTTACTATATTGAGACAAGTTTATATGTTATATTACAGCCAGGATTGTGAAACTTGTATGTGTTAGTTTGCTTCTTGTTCATGTTTGAGTCCCGTCTATCTTCTGGGCTTTACGGTGGTTATCAGGAAATATTACAAAAAAAAGATAGGGGTGGGGGAGGGGGTGTACAGACAGACAGACAGACAGACAGACAGACAGACAGACAGACAGACAGACAGACAGACAGACAGACAGACAGACAGACAGACAGACAGACAGACAGACGGACGGACGGACGGACGGACGGACGACAGACAGACAGACAGACGGACGGACGGACGGACGGACGGACGGACGGACGGACGGACGGACGGACGGACGGACGGACGGACGGACGGACGGACGGACGGACGGACGGACGGACGGACGGACGGACGGACGGACGGACGGACGGACGGACGGACGGACGGACGGACGGACGGACGGACGGACGGACGGACGGACGGACGGACGGACGGACGGACGGACGGACGGACGGACGGACGGACGGACGGACGGACGGACGGACGGATGGACGGACGGATGGACGGATGGATGGATGGATGGATGGATGGATGGATGGATGGATGGATGGATGGATGGATGGATGGATGGATGGATGGATGGATGGATGGATGGATGGATGGATGGATGGATGGATGGATGGATGGATAGATAGATAGATGGATAGATAGATAGATAGATAGATAGATAGATAGATAGATAGATAGATAGATAGATAGATAGATAGATAGATAGATAGATAGATAGATAGATAGATAGATAGACTAGATATAGATAGATAGATAGATAGATAGATAGATAGAGATAGATAGATAGATAGAGATAGATAGATAGATAGATAGATAGATAGATAGATAGATAGATAGATAGATAGATAGATAGATAGATAGATAGATAGATAGATAGATAGATAGATAGATAGATAGATAGATAGATAGATAGATAGATAGATAGATAGATAGATAGATAGATAGATAGATAGATAGATAGATAGATAGATAGATAGATAGATAGATAGATAGATAGATAGATAGATAGATAGATAGATAGATAGATAGATAGATAGATAGATAGATAGATAGATAGATAGATAGATAGATAGATAGATAGATAGATAGATAGATAGATAGATAGATAGATAGATAGATAGATAGATAGATAGATAGATAGATAGATAGATAGATAGATTAGATAGATAGATTAGATAGAAAGCACGTATCATGCCTGTATCCACCTTTCTCAGCATTCTCTGTATATCAGTTACAATGACGATATGTGTGTACAGCTGATTCTCAAGCCTGCGGAAGCAGAAGTGATAGATAAATACTCCAGCCCATGGACCAGTAAGTTATTTCTTACTTTAAAAAGCTCTACACTAGAGCACACTTGGAGTTTTGTTTTCAGGTGACTGTAGTGACAAACTTCACTCTCAGTGAGTTTTGGAAAAATCACTTCCACATCGTTGCCTGCCTCAAGATGATCGACAAGGCGGGTGGAAGGGGTTACCAAGAGAACCCTAACTTCTTCTTGGAAGAAGCTTTGGCCCGAGGAGAGCGTTGTCGATTTGTGACTTTGAGGTGTTCGAGACAGTACCTGTGGAACCTGTAATCAACGTGATTGTGTCTTTGGCTATTATCATGGGATTGGAGGTGGATAACAGTGATATCGAAGAGCTTGTGGAAGAGCACAGCTAAGAGCTGACCACTGAAGAGCTTATGGAGTTACATTGTGTTTAACAGCAAGAAGTTTTGGAGGAAAGTTTGTCAGAGGAGGACGACGACGAGGTAACAAAAAAGTAATAATCTTCTGGCGAAATAAGAGAAAGGCTGAAAGCATGGGAAACTATTGCATCTTACATTGAGAAGCATCACCCTAATATAGAAGTAGCTATGCGCGCTGCAAATTTATTTAATGATAATGCTGTGTCGCATTTTCGCAAAATTTAGAAGCGTCGGCAAAAACAGATGTCTCTGGACATCTTTCTAGTCAAAAAATAATTAGCTATGTGTCATAATTATATCGACTTTTTCGTTTTGTTTTCTGCAAATCGAATTCTCATTCCAGGTGGGTTCGTTCCGCGTCTGAAGGAAAGATAAAGATGATTTACTCTACTCAACAATATATATAATTTTCTTTGAATAAACGTTAAACATAGCAGTTTGAATTTTTTTTTGACATGGAACGCATTATCGTATTTTACATTAATTTATATGAGAAAAATTGTTTCGCATAACGAGTGTTTCGCTTAACGAGTATGATTCTTTAACTAATTATGCTCGTTAAGCGAGGTTCCACTGTATCTGCAATAGTAGGCAGGGCAAGTATGTATCGCCCGCGTACTACCGTGGTATCTCTTGTACATCCCAGAATTACCGGCATGGCTTCATTCTGTATTCGTTCAAGTTTCATTAGCTGACTTTTTGATATGGTTAGCATGTCAAGTTCATAATCTATCACTGACGGGAGCACATACTGGAACATTGTGAACAACATTCTTTGTTCCATGTCCATTGCTGCCATATTCATGAGAGCATTGAGTCATTTTTGGCATTACACTGCAACTGCATCCGCCTGATCCCTGAAGGACAGGCTTCTATCAAAAATGATACCCAGCTACCTCAGTTTGCTTTCTTTTTTGATGTTACTGTTATTAACTGTGAGGTTTGGAACGTTAGCTTTTATAATTATATTGTCCAGAGAGCACCACAAAACAGCTGCCTTTTCTGAGGTGATGACAGCACCCATTTATGCACAACAGTCAGTCACTTTGTCTACAGTTGACTGTAGCTCGTGAGCTATCCGTCGCCTGTCTTTCTCCTGCCTATATGCAAGGACATCATCGGCAAATGTCAATACACCTGGTGAATGAAGTTCTGCAATCTTGCTTGTTTACACATTAAAGAGCACTGGTGAAATTGCAGAACCCTGGGGTAGTCCCGGTGCGATATTACATTGTTCTGAGGTCCATGTACCCAGGCGAAGGGCTACCATACGTGAGGGCAGGACAGATGCTATCCAGTTCACAAACCACGGACAAACTCCTTTCTCCATGAGTGCAGAAATCAAAATATCATTTTTGACTCTATTGTAGGCGTCCTAAAGATCAAGTGCTGCCACCGTCTCCTGTCTGTTCTGGAAGTTTTGTTTTTTTAATTGCCCTAATCGCTCTTAATGTTTTTGTCTATACAACCGTAATGATTTGTCATTATAATAATTTTTGTTTTTTGTTTTTTTGTTTAGTACTATCGCGTTGATACCAAAGTATTATTGTTTTTTCAATTGGACGATGATAGCATTTTGTTGTTGTTGTTATTGTTGTTGTTTTTGTGACTCGACGGTCTGTTACTGTGAACCTGAGAGTTATGAATTAAAAACCGACACTGCAACACTCTGAATATTCCCGTTAGCGCTCCGTCCCTATCTTCAGCAGCAAGCGCAGAGTTCTATTTCCGATCAAAATAGTAATCAGTACCAGTAATATACCAGTAATAATACCAATACCAGTAATAATACCAATA
>CAJHNH020002223.1:970000-1090471 GCA_905116865.2 Candidula unifasciata | reverse complement strand
AAATAATAAAAATACATTAATAAAACCAATACCTAAAAAACAAACCATTTAAAATACCAGTAAAAAATACCAATACCAGAAAAAACCAATACCTTTAAATAATACCAATCCAGAAATAATCCAATACCAAAAAAACCAATACCAGTAATAATACCAATACCAGTAATAATACCAATACCAGTAATGATGCCAGTAATAATTCTAATAAACAGCGTCTTGTCCATCACTGTCTTTTCAAAGCCACCATGACTTCTGATGTGGCCAAAATACTTCAACCTTCGGGACAAGACGCTGTTTATTAGAATTATTACTGGCATCATTACTGGTACTGCCGTGTAGATCGTAAGAGTCGACTAAAAAAGATTTGACTTGAGGCAGACTACCTTGAGCCATTGATACAAATAAAAAATACGAACCACAAAAACAGACAAACCATAAACAAACTAAAACTGATTGATCTAAGCTGGTTGAAACCTTATGTTAAATTAGAAGTCAAAAGGCTTTTTGAGATAAAGAAACCGGTTCCTTGCACACTGTCCTCACCTTCTCCTTCCTCCCGCTATCCATCTCCACCCCCTCATCCTGACTGTGTAAAATACGAGAGTGGAACTCTCCCGTAATGAGATCATCAGCTGAACCTCGAGATCATCTTCAATGCCTTGATATCCCTCTCCCCAGAACAGCACCTACTTTGTTAGTTCATCATAGTTCGGCTGCTAGCTGAACGTCAGTTGATTGCTTTTTGAACGTCCTCACTGTTGGTTGCTCGCCAATTTCTCTGTTGTCTTTCCTACAGTAAGACCTTGGTGTTGTTAGTATCGCAGCACTTGAAGCTGCCTCAGCCACAACGCTTTGTTTAATTTTCACATTATCTCTGCTGGTGCACACATCTTTTCCGTACATACAATCAACTCTTTTTACTCTACTCATGTGGCTTTAACAGAGGAGACGTTGCGAACGTACTTCGTAATCCCGAAATACTCCGTTCTGATCTAGCTGCAGGGAATTTGGCAGCAGACTGCTTTGCGTTGATTTTAAAACCATGTAGAAGCACCGTCTGTTTAAAGCAATTGTGAACTACTGAATGTTAAATTGCCTGGTAAAAACAAACAGCTAACAAAATCTGCAGTTGGTTCTGCAACGTCCTGTAAACGATATGCAACTAACTTTTGACTACTATTGTCGGCTTTTCCTTCATTCCATTTGAAGACATGTTTGTCAAGTTTCTCGTTAGTACTTACTGTAGTGGTTAATTTTTTTTTGCGTTCCCAGTTTGGTGTGTGTGTGTGTGTGTGTGGTGTGTAAATGTGTGTGTACCTGCCTGGGTGCGTGCGTGCGTGCGTGTGTGTGTGTGTGTGTGTGTGTATCCTGGTTAGATGGGGGGGGGGGAGATTGGAATACCATAGTAAAATTGGATTTTGATCGAGCATTAGCGGGCTAATTCATAAAGCAATTTTTTTTAAAAACTGTGAATCAACATCATGGCACACGGGCAGTAACACATAAGTGCTCCGTTCTTCTTCTAATTCGCCTGAGTGCAAAGAATCTAAGCGCTGTTTACGAGCTCTAAAGAACCGGCGAGGATCCTGAAATATTTTAGGTAGATTTTTATACCTGGTACCCAATCAAGGCTGGGTCGACGTGGGAGCCAATGTCATTGTTTTTGGTGGGTCCGGCTCCGTTAGGAACCGAACTTACCACTGTCTGATCCGCAGGCGAGCCGCTTCACCACATCGCTTCCCCCCAGAGCCATACTGGACGGAAATATCCTAGTAACAATGCCACTGCGGTGCCGTTACACGTACACATCTTCTTGTTAACCTGTGTACGTTTAGACAAGATTAAAAGACGCTCAACGTCTGCGACCTTCAGGAGGAGCGCGGAGGTTCAAGAAAACACGGGCAGATAATTTATAAATAGACAAGGGCACATAACACGGACCCGGCGATGACGACTTTTGATGTTGGTGATGTCGACAGTGTCGTTACTGCTTCCGTCTGTCTGTCCTCGTACAGCAGTAACCAACGCGCCAACGTCGCCGACCCCCAGGGAGAGAAGAATTAAATGGTGAAACTGTCGGTCTCGGATGAAGCCAGCCTCAAAGAGGAGAACTGAGAGTTGATATCAGCACCATCCATCACAAGCTCGCGCGCCTGCAGCTCTTATATCGCATTGTTTGCCAACCCCTGTCGGTTCCAGAAGTTTGCGCGATCTGGGAAATGTAGCCCACGAGACAGCCTCGGAACCAACGCTATTAACTTTTAAGAAAAACTCATTTAGAAGATTAGGTGCAAGTAAAGAGTTCTTAATTGAACGCAGATAGCAACAAGTTTCGCGGTAATCAATACAGCTTCTCCTTCTTCTGCTTCACGGGCGTTGGGAAATGCATTTCAGAAACCGGGCGATGAAAAGAGTAAGGAAATGTATAGTTCAGATGTAAGTAAAAAAAATGTAGAGCTTTGGGAGGGAACAAAATAAATTGTAGTGAATCCAGAGGTACGGAGAAAACGCTTGCATTGAATAGAGCACACATTGCAAAACAAAAACAACTGATATTATTACTAGAATGTTCGTGTAATGGAACTCACAGGATCAAAGGAATGAAAGCCAACACAGATAAAAATAGAATTGCCATACATGGTTATCCTCGTTCCGGGGCCATTTGTGATGGTTGGCGGAGGGGGGAAAGGGGGGGGGGGGGTAAGAACCACTGCCCCCTCCCTGAAACATGTCGTAAAAGGCAAGTATAAGAGGAATTTTTATATACGTCAGAGAGCATCTGGCTGACAAGCAAGGAAGCAGCAGCTTGCATACATATAAGACAGATCTGTAAAACTGATGTACCTGCAATTTCAAGTACTGGGATAAGACTGAAGTCCAGAAGTAGACGAACAACAGCAGAGTTAACAGCCGGGAAATGCGAAGAAGAGACATACATACACTATGTTCAACCCTTTCAGAACCAGGCAGGCTATACTGTAGGCCAGGGGTTCTCAAACTTTTTTTCGCCACAGTACCCTTGTGGGGCTAAAAAAAAAATTCGCTCCATATCTACACTCAAAGCGTTTGAAAAAATAGCGAAAGAAGGGGAAACAAGGGTAGAGATTTAATGTTCAGTTGTCTTTAATGCGACTGATGAAACTGTTTGGATGAATTTGTCATTATATCCTTTTTATTTTTAGAAATTCTCTCCATCATGGATGACCCTCCCTTAAGAGGTATAGCGCAGTGTTCGAACATTTCTTAATATTCATGTACTAAATCAGAATCATTGCATTCCAGATGACTCTTCAATTTGTACGGAACAAAGCAGCCGTTAGGAACACTTTTATGTCAGTTTACGTACTGCACTCCATGTGCCTGTTCTTTCCCAACCGAAACCAAACCAAACGTGAAAGAATGCAACCGAATTCGCATTTCAGTCATTGTTCGCTCAGCCGTTCGTTCGACGTAATTTAAACGCACCGTTATATTCTCGTTAGCAATATCTTCAAATTTGTTTTGGGCAAATTAACCCTAAAAGAATGAAAAAATGCATGATCACACACACACACACACAAACATACACACAACAACAAAAGCACCCCCCCCCCCCACCCGCCAAAAAAAAAAAACCCCAATGCCTGTAAATATAAATTCTAACTCGACCAGACTAACAGTTATTTTTGTACAGATAAAATTTTCCACCTTACAATTTCAGCCAAAATGTAATCACAACTTTACTTATCCTCTGCCCCTTACAAATACAGATGGATGATCGGTCGCACCTCGAGGTAAATACAAAGACAGTTCTTAGCACGTTGTAGTTGGCAACCTAAATTTTTAACTTTCTAGTATTTTCATGCCTTCTTTAATAATGCAAAATGTTAAGCCGACTATTCTTGACTTTTGCCACGGCACCCCTGGCATACGCTCGTGGCATCTGAGGGTGCCGCCGCACCAAGTTTGAGAACCTCTGATGAAGGCAAAACCCTCTAAGATTGAAACGAATCAAATTTTCAGTTGCCTTGTACTAAAAATGGAGACGCCGTTGTGTAGCGGCTATGCGTTTGTTAAAATTCGGTCGGTGCTGGACATTTTTGTTTTATTTCAAAAACTACCTTGGCTTCCAGGTCGACTCCGCCTTCAAAAAGTGCCAGGTAAAACAGTCCTGGAAAGTAAAGGCGGCTGGCGGGATGCTGACCACATCACCTACCAAGTATAGATTGTTCTATCAAATATAGATCCAGCCCTATACACCCAATACGTCTGAAGGCGCGGCAAAGGGTCTCTTTCCTTATATGTGGCTAGACACTTATCTGATGATCCTAAGGTCATGGGTTCACATCCACTTCGAGTAGGATTTTAATATGGTTAAAACTGATTTTGGCTCCCAGCTCGACCCAGACCCGAATAGGAACCAAGCAACGTTCTGCGGAGCTGATATTTGGAGGGGGAAAAAACGTTCAGGCAAAACTCACTTTATAAAATAAGACTAAAGGCCAGAAGTGGACGAACAACCATGCCGATAGGAAGAAGTTGAATAATAATAATAATAATAATAATAATAATAATAATAATAATAATAATAATAATAATAATAATAATAATAATAATAATAAGAAGAAGAAGAAGAAGAAGAGAAGAAGCAGAAGAAGAAGGAGAAGAAGGAGAAGAAGAAGAAGGAGAAGAAGGAGAAGAAGAAGAAGAAGAAGAAGAAGAAGAAGAAGAAGAAGAAGAAGAAGAAGAAGAAGAAGAAGAAGAAGAAGAAGAAGAAGAAGAAGAAGAAGAACAAGAACAAGAAGAAGAACAAGAACAAGAAGAAGAACAAGAAGAACAAGAACAAAAACAAGAACAAAAAGAACAAGAAAAACAAAAACAAGAATATGAACAAGAAAAAGAGGAAGAGGAAGAAGAATAAGAAAAAGAAGAAGACTTTACTGGTATTGAAAGGGTTAAGCAGAGACTTTAGTTGTGCACTCCCAGAGGTCAACGCGTGTCAAGTCGGCTGAGAGACAAAGATCAGTACGTTTGGAATCCACGTTGACAGAGACACAATGGATTTTCCTCTACCTGTGATTCACATAGGCCGCGCGTGTACACTGTTTCCTCTAGTGTAATTTATGTTGGTTACAAGTACTCGTGAAACAACTATATCTATGTATTATGTTTAGTGATAAATGATTTTGTGTCCGGACCAAATTAATTCATCCAAAAATTGGCCACTGAATATAAATGTTGGAAGTGCCAAAATCAAGCAAACCAAAGAGTTCAAATACTTGGGCAGTATATTTACAGAGGATGAAACAATGGACAGAGAGATAGAAACAAGAATACAGAAAGCAAATGCTGTCACATACCAACTATCACCTCTGCTTAAACATCCAGATATAACCATGAAGACCAAAAGACAATTGATAAACACCATCTTCATTCCAACACTCTGCTACCAGTGCCAAACATGGACAATCAACAAGACCCATGAAAGAAAAATAGAAGCCTGTGAAATGAAATGTCTAAGAAAAGCAGCGAGCAAAGACCCAGACTAGACAGGATAAAGAATATAGACATTAGAAACACTGTCAAAACTACGCCATGTTTAGACTACATAGAACATCAAAGAATGAAATGGTTTGGACATCTAACCAGGATGAAAAATGATCAAATAACATCACAAATTTTCAACCAAAGAAGCTCAGGATATAAGGCAAGAGGAAGACCAAGGAAACGGTGGATTGACGGGGTCTCCGAAACCTGCCAAAAGCATGGCCTCAGAACATCAGATGCTGCCCGCCTTGCTTATGACAGGAACTTGCATCTCCCCACAACGCTTAGCGGCATACGTGGAAGGAAAAAGTAAAAGTAAGTAAGAGTCCACAAAGTGACAGAACCTTGGCCCTTTTAATTTGTTCTTGAATTTTGTATTGTTATTCACATAGGTTTTATACAAGGTTTAAAGGTTTGAACACCACATAAACATCATGGCACACGGGTAGTAACCCATAAGTGCCCGTTCATCTTCTAACTCAAGTCTGAGTCCAAAAAAGCTCAGCACAGTGCACAGGATCTGTAGCACCGGCGAGGATCCTGAAATACTTTGGGTAGATTTTTAACTCAAAATTTTGGCCCGCGTAGCGTCTTTAGGCTACTCTTTTCGATTTCCAACTGCTAAGAGATTTTTACGTGCGCAGCAATGCACACGGGCGTCCGATCTCACTACCCAGAGACCAGGGGAAATACTAGAAGTGAAAATCCACGTGAAAAAATCCTTACCGGGAATTGAACCCGAAACCTGAACCACTCGAGACCACGCAGCGCCCAGTTTTATACGATTTATGTTGTTATTGCTTACTTACTTTATGTGAGGAAAAACAAGATTCTCAACTGTTAGTTACAAATATATATTTACTATTGCACAGTTCACATGCGTATTGCACAAACACTTTAGTTATTGCACATACCATATTATTATTACACTTTTTTTTTCCTATAATGCATTGCCGTATGGCGTTAGTAGTCATGTCTATCTACAGCGATTCTCAACCTGCCGGTTGGGGATTGGGGGGGGGGGGGGTCGAACGACCCTTTTACAGGGGTCACCTAAGACCATCGGTAAAGATATATTCATTGAAGTTATGAAGGAAAAAAATTGTTTGGGGGTCGGGGGCCACAACATGAGGGAGTTTAATAATGGGTCGTGGCATTAGAAAGGTTGAGAACCACTGATCTACAACCTTTCAGTCAATCAGTTCTCAGACAGATGATCATTCATCGATGGTGTCAAACTGGCCATCTTCGCTCTTGGTCTCTGTCTGCCTCTTTCCCCCTTTCCCTCTTTCCAAATTTGGTCACCGTCACGATATACTCCAATGTTTTCCTTCTCAATACACGATAAGGACAACCAGCTCTCTTCGTGAGCCGTTTCTTTCAAGACATCTTTAGTACTGGTTTTTAACCTGTCTAGGATATTAGTTCTCATCATTCATCTACGAAACTACATCTCCGCCGCCTCCCCAAAATTTTTCAAAAATTGTCCATAATCCTTTAAAAAAATGTCGCTGTTGTCTATCTAGCCAATTATCCAGCCCTATGTGCTTTTATAGCCAATGTATCTTCAATGTCCGGCATCCATTGTCGTGGAGGTCGGCCTCTGTCAACTTTTTTTTAAAAATTGCATTCCCAGCATTCGTGGTAGGATGCTGTTTATGAGCCAATTCTCATTGATGTTTAGGTCGTGCAGAATGTGGGCGTTTTGCTTCTTGTTCCATGCTATTGTAAGAGCTTTTCTGTAGTATTTCAATTCTTCTACTTCTTCTTTTGTTATCGTCTCATTGTTACCAGGTTGCAACCCAATGTTTTGGTTTTCTGTATTTGTCTTGCCCTTCTCGAGTGGCTTGAGTGATGGATTTATTCAACTAGTTGCAGGTTTTATCTACACCATTTATCCATCTCGTTTTTTAGTCTTCCTCTCTCCTTCCTCCCCGATGTTCTTCTGTAAAAAGTCTCATATGCAGTCTGGTCTGGCTGCATTCTCACTAAATGGCCCAACCGTTTAATTTCTTGTCTGTCAACATAATTCACACATGGTCATTTTGCAACTTTCTCTCTTATCCTGGTATTCGTAACCCTGTCAAGTGTTCGTGCAATGTTTTTTGAGTAGTAGCAGTTTTAAGTTCAAAAGCGACAATTGTTTTTCTTTTTCATCAAGGACTTGGTGAAAGTCCTTGACTCGCATCCATAACTTACCAAGGGAGAAATATATGATCTCAAAATTGTTACTGTAATAACTCGCTTGCAAGTGTTATGTCACTGGTTCTGTATGCTGTTTAGTCACTGTACCCATATGGGTTGCAGGGCCCTGTTATAATGAAAACAAGAATAGACCCACTGCCTACCCAAAGCATGTCGTAAGAGTCGACTAATTGGGAGTACTCCTCGAGATCTGAGTGCATCTGCCTGAGAGGCAAGGAACCAGCAGTCTGCAAACAAATGAGTCAGATCAGTAAATTGGATGCACACGCAACACTCAGGTTCTGGAACAGGACTGCGGTCTAGAAATGGATGAACAACCAGAACTTTCCCAAAGAGTTTACAGGCTGTGAACGCGAAGAAGAAGAAGAAAAAGAAGAAGAAGATGATGATGAAGAAGAAGAAGAAGAAGAAGAAGAAGAAGAAGAAGAAGAAGAAGAAGAAGAAGAAGAAGAAGAAGAAGAACAAGAACAAGAAGAAGAACAAGAACAAGAAGAAGAACAAGAAGAAGAAGAAGAAGATGATGATGAAGATGAAGAAGAAGAAGAAGAAGAAGAAGAAGAAGAAGAAGAAGAAGAAGAAGAAGAAGAAGAAGAAGAAGAAGAAGAAGAAGAAGAAGAAGAAGAAGAAGAAGAAGAAGAAGAAGAAGAAGAAGAAGAAGAAGAAGAAGAAGAAGAAGAAGAAAGAAGAAGAAGAAGAAGAAGAAGAAGAAGAAGAAGAAGAAGAAAGAAGAAGAAGAAGAAGAAGAAGAAGAAGAAGAAGAAGAAGAAGAAGAAGAAGAAGAAGAAGAAGAAGAAGAAGAAGAAGAAGAAGAAGAAGAAGAAGAAGAAGAAGAAGAAGAAGAAGAAGAAGAAGAAGAAGAAGAAGAAGAAGAAGAAGAAGAAGAAGAAGAAGAAGAAGAAGAAGAAGAAGAAGAAGAAGAAGAAGAAGAAGAAGAAGAAGAAGAAGAAGAAGAAGAAGAAGAAGAAGAAGAAGAAGAAGAAGAAGAAGAAGAAGAAGAAGAAGAAGAAGAAGAAAAAGAAGAAGAAGAAGAAGAAAAAGAAGAAGAAGAAGAAGAAGAAGAAGAAGAAGGTTTACTCACTGCATTGTTAAAGCAATTTGTGTGTGTGTGTGTGGCTTCATTTGTGCATTCGCCATTGTTGTCAATTACTGAGCCTAAATACTCAAGGTTTGTGACATTTTCAGTCTTTTCGTTGTCGATTTTAATACGTTGTTTTGTGATATATTCATATTGAGGGCATTAGGGATAGGTAATAACATATAAAAGATCCAAACCTGTAACAATCGGACAAGCAGGCTATCGCACTAGCCTCTGCCCTTCAACCATTAACCAATGCAAATTGGGCCAAAATTAAGTTTACGTTTTTTCCGTTAACAGTTCATAATCAAATCTCTACATTTACGAGTCATATAATAGGAGAAATGGAAGTAAAGAGAGTCACTGCCAAAGATGAGAGGCGCACCAAACGTACGAGAGGTCTCGTTAACAGGCATAGGGCTGGCAGTATTAACAGCGGAACACCGATGTGTGTGTTGAAAGGGGAATCTGAGAACCTATGTGTTTGTCCGGAGTGAAATGAAGATAATCCAACTTATAATTCGTAACTCAAACAAGTAACAAGAATTCCTGTCATATCGATAAAAAAAAAGTTCATAGTCAAAGTTTTAAAGATACGACAGTCATACCAAACATGTCAGAGAGAAACGTTTAGTATCAGCAAAGTGACATCATTAATATTGTAGTCGCGTGTAATTGTCACTATAAAACAGTTCAAAACACATATAAGTCACTAGGTATACAGTAGTTTGAACACACACGAATACGTCACTTTGTGTACAGACGGTACAAGTGTACATTTAACCAGAGATCAGACACGTCTGAAGCCTTACTAGGCAACAGATGGGGCCGTACCGCAAGAGGAGTTTTATGATGCGTCGAAGAACATCGGGCCATCAGATTAGAATAAGGGACAAAAGGGAAAACCAGTCATGTGAAAATATTTCATTTCTGCATGTAAATACCCTGCCTCTGGAGTGTCATTTACCACTCATAAACGCTTCTAAAGTGTTGCACGATCGAATTACACAATATTCCCCCAGTTTATACATTATTATTATTTTTTGTTTTTTTTTGCCAACATTATTGTTTTCAATAAAAGTGTTGTTTAATTTCAATATATAGATAATTAAGTCGTTCCTTTTTTTAAATACCCTCTAGTTGCGCTCATATGGCGAGACATGGTGATGTTCATAAAGGGAAGATAAAAACTATAACTGAACTTTCGTATCCATAACTCGTATTATTAAAGCTGCCGATGGAAATTTATGATTATTTAAGTGCTTACGTTAAATAGCAAAGGGGCGGTTAAACGATTTACTGCTTGATTCTACTGCCGACAAAGGTATAATAGTGACAACACATTGGGCACTAATGTGGTTCTGAATTAGTAATAGATGGATTAATTTCAACAACAGGTGGAAATATTATTATTGAAGTGAATATTCCAAAGCCATGGAAAGGACAGTTAACGTCTGATCAGTGTTGTTGCAGTATTTTAATTTCGATGCTTCTTTCTTGCGTGTCACCACTGTGGTTACGGTTCAGTTAACAGTTAATTTTCAAACAGCTGGGTTCTGGGGTTAACCTAGCCTTGTAACAATGAGTGTTGTACAATACAGACAATCAGATGAGAGTTTTCTAGGAAGCAGAGGTTAACAAGTCTCTGGGGTTAACCTAGCCTTGTAACAATGAGTGTTGTACAATACAGACAATCAGATGAGAGTTTTCTAGGAAGCAGAGGTTAACAAGTCTCTGGGGTTAACCTAGCCTTGTAACAAGGAGTGTTGTACAATACAGACAATCAGATGAGAGTTTTCTAGGAAGCAGAGGTTAACGAGGTTCTGAGGTTAACCTAGCCTTGTAACAATGAGTGTTGTACAATACAGACAATCAGATGAGAGTTTTATGGGAAGCGAAGACGATCAGAAAGCCAACAGGTTACCAAGCAACCGCACATTTAAAGAAAAGTTAAAAATGAGACATCTGCTTCCATTGTTACCAAAAAAATAAAAATAAATAAAAGGGCGGGCGTAAAGGGGGGGGGGGGGGGGGGGGGACTTACTGCCCCCTAACAAGCATGTCGTAATAGCCGAATAATTATGAATGTTTCCTTTGCAATCGGAGTTCATAAGCCTTAGAGGCGAGGAACAAACTGTAGGCATAAAAATAAGCCAGATGTGTCTAAAAAACGTGTACGCAAAAACTATGACAGCTGGCCTAGCTGTCATCATCATCATGTTCCCTGCCAACTGGCGTAGGCGCTCATGTGACTCCACAGATCACGATCCCTGTTTGCCTGGAACAGCTCTCTTGATATCCCTCCATGCCATCGTTTCAGCTCATCCAGCATAGTCTCTCTTGTTCTGCCTCTACCTCTTTTCCCACTGATATTTCCAGTTTTCACAATGTTCTCCAATGTCTCTTTTCTTATTATGTGGCCAAAGAATAGTGTTAATCTTTTTCTTATTGTTTTATAAAGAGATTCACTTTCATTAACTCCTTTCAAGCGATCGTTGTTAGTTACTCTAACCGTCAAAGGTATTGAAAGCCGTGAAAGAGTGAAATTGTGTCTATGTATCTGCTCTGAAAAAAATTATGTAATCAAGTACTCACAATTCCAGATTCATAGCAAACGGTGAGTACATAGTTACCCTGTTCTTTTTCCAGTGAAAATCTTCTTCTTTGCGTTCGGTTTCGTATGCTCAGATCAGACCATCAGGTGGGTTGCCTCTATGAACTCGCATGTCAGCTGCAGGTCCTTCATGGTTCCCCATAGCTTGCTCTGCATACTTTGCTCTTGAGGCCAGTTGGCTTTTCGAAGTTGTAAGTAGAGTGGGCAGGTCTGCAGAATTTGCTCAGGTGTTTGACAGGCACACTGTGGGGACTGTACAATCTTTATTTTATGCGTGTGGTGGATAAGCCTGCAGTGTCCTGTTTAAAAAAAAAATATTGTATGTTGCTTTCTGTGGAGTCTGCTGATGGGGTCTTGTATGTATTAACTGTTATTTTATTATCTCCACAATTTCTTGCTTTTTTTTTTTTCAATTGATTAGTGTTTTGATTTCTGGTAACGACAATGAATGGGTGTGTTGTTTCTCCTTTGTTCCATTCCTGGCAAGTCTGTCTGCCAACTCACTTCCTGGTATGCCGCAGTGAGCCGGGGTCCGTTGAAGAACGATTTGATTGTTTTCTGGGAGTCTGTTTACCTGGCAGTTCAGTTGTTTCTCCATGCTGTCTCGTGGATCCCTTTGAGTCGCCTGGAGGACTGACATACAGTTACAGAGGAAAACAATTTTGTTGTGTTTAAAAAAAAATTTTGGTTTGTTAATTCAAGAACATGAGTCAAAAGGTCCATCACTCTCTTGAGTAAAAAAAAAAAAAAAAAACACACACCGAAAAAACACACACACACACACACACACCAAAAAACGGACACAGACTACAGTATCAGAAAGACCAATAGCACAGATGCACAGTGACTGCATAACAGCGCCGCTAGAAGTGTCAACACAAACAGTCCAGCACTAGAAATGCAGTTAGTTATAATGTTATTTCAGTTCTAATACGTGGGAGTGAAAGTCGGAGACTCACTAAAGACATGAAACGAAAGTTAAATGGATTCGAAAACAAATGTCTGAGCGAAATGGTGAAAATAAAAGAGACATTTGCTGGGCAGCCAATAGGACAAGAAGTTATAAGAGAAGATGGCGCTATATTGGACACATCCTGAAAAGAAACCAGCAGAGAATTACCAGACAGGTATTACAATGGGACTGGAGGGATTATGGAGGCAAAGACGTCCTAAAGAAACTCTAAGACGAACGTTGATGAGAGAGGCAAAAGTTGCTGGACTGGATTCCATTCATGATTTTGGACTGATTGCACAGGATAGAAGAAAACAGAGGAATCGACTGTGAGCCCTATGTGACATATAATGGCACAAAAGGATAATGAATGAGTAGGTCTTTTACCCCCGTGTGGGTTCTAGGGCCCCATTGTGGAGAAAACAAGAATAGACCCACTGCCTACCCAAAAGAATGTCGTAAGAGTCGACTAATTGAGAGCTTCCTTCAAAGTCGGAGTGCATCTGCCTGGGGTGCAAGGAACCAGCAGTCTGCATACAAATAAATCAGATCTGTAAAACGGATGCACATGCAACACTCAGGTTTTGGAACAGGACTGCAGTCCAAAAATGGATGAACAACCAGAACTTTCCGCCAGAGTTTGCAGCTGGTGAACGCAAAGAAGAAGAAGAATATATTTGTCGTTTATAACTTAGTTGTTGTCTTACTCCTGATGCTATATTTGCTCAATGATCTATTATTCTTTGCATACCATGATTGTTTTTACTTAGCAGAACACAATTGTCAGCGAAATCAAAATCTTCCAACAGGGTGTTCTCTGCCCAGTCAATGCCCGCGTTCACAACACAAGATTTTCTTCCATCGCCCAGTCAATGCCCGCATTCACAACACAAGATTTTCTTCCATCGCCCAGTCAATGCCCGCATTCACAACACAAGATTTTCTTCCATCGCCCAGTCAATGCCCGCGTTCACAACACAAGATTTTCTTCCATCGCCCAGTCAATGCCCGCATTCACAACACAAGATTTTCTTCCATCGCCCAGTCAATGCCCGCGTTCACAACACAAGATTTTCTTCCATCGCCCAGTCAATGAATATGCCAAATAACAGAAGAGACAAAATTTATCACAGTTTCACCCCAGTATCAGCCTCAAACCCATTACTTAAACCAGTGTCGCCCAAACTTGTCTTAGTCGCGGCGATTTTTTAAAAATAATTTTTTGTCCACGGCTCCCTAACCCAAGTAAAAGTTTGACTATTCGTATGTAAGAGATACAAAGAAATCTTCTTCTTTCTTCTTCGTGTTCACCAGCTGTAAACTCTGACGGAAAGTTCTGGTTGCTCGTCCACTACTGAACTGCAGTACTGCTCCAGAACCTGAGTGTTGCGTGTGCATCAGTTTTACAGATCTCATTCTCTTGAATACAGACTGTTGGTTCCTTGCCTCTCCGGCAGATGCACTCCGACTTCAAAGAAAGCTCCCCAATTAGTCAACTCTTACGGCGTGCTTTTGGGGAGGCAGTGGGTCTATTCTTGTTTTCCCCACAATGGGACCCCGGAACCCACACGGGGGAAAAAAGAAGAAATAAAATTCGTGTATCTTCGAACATTTCGTGGCGGCTCTGTGAAGAGGTCGCGGCTCTCCGCTGCGCCGCGGCGCACAATTTGGGAATAACTGACTTAAACCATAATCTGTTCGCACTGCACACTTTGACCCTTCATACAATACCCTAATAATATTAACTATTTACATAGTAATACCATAGGATTCCAAAATTTCCTATAGTGATGTTCTATGTAAACTATCAAAAGCCTTACTAAAGTCAATAAAATTCGAAATAAATTATTGTTATTTTTCTATATTAAAAAAAAAAAAAAAACACCACGGTATCAGAGTGAACATTTGATCTAAGCAGCTTCTTTCTGGAAGAAAACTTGCTTATTTCTCTGTCAGGATTTTTCCACTGCCCATTTAAAAGTTATATGCTGACAGTATTTCACATAGTTGGGGTCTTGAGGTTTTGAACAACAGATCAACATCATGGCACACGGGTAGTAATCCATAAGTCCAAGTCACGTGAAAAAATCCCACCCGTTACCGGGGTTTGAACCCAGAACCTCTAGCATTGAAGACGGACACTATGTCTCGAGACCACACAGCCTTCTAGCTAGTTAGTTAATTAGTTTGGGTGTTTCCCGCTGGACAGTGCAGGGTTAGAAGCTAGACAAAGGTGGACACAACTCTGCTGCCTTGCATGAAGGCTGGAAACAAAGATTAGGAAAAGTAAACCCGATTAAATATCTTGTCTGAATTGGTAGTACTGAACCTGCCCTTGTCTGAACTGGTAGTACTGAACCTGCTCTTTTCTGAACTGGTAGTACTGAGCCTGTTCTTGTCTGATTTGGTAGTACTGAGCCTGTTTTTGTCTGAACTGGTAGTCCTGAGCCTGCCCTTGTCTGAACTGGTAGTACTGAGCCTGCCCTTGTCTGATTTGGTAGTACTGAGCCTGTTCTTGTCTGAACTGGTAGTCCTGAGCCTGCCCTTGTCTGAACTGGTAGTACTGAGCCTGCCCTTGTCTGATTTGGTAGTACTGAGCCTGTTCTTGTCTGAACTGGTAGTCCTGAGCCTGCCCTTGTCTGAACTGGTAGTACTGAGCCTGCCCTTGTCTGAATTGGTAGTACTGAGCCTGCCCTCGTGTGATCGCTTCACAATGGTACCCTTTTTAGTGTCTCGGCGACTTACCATCGAGTTCCATTTTGACCAACAAGTCTAAGTCGAACCGGTCGTAGACCAAATTTATATTTTCGAACTCTAATATTTTTTTTCAAACGGGATATACAACGTTTATAAAGAACAAAATAAATTCAGTTAATGCACCTCACTTTCCTGGGAAAAAATTTATAATTTGGTTGTCTTACCTTCCTCTCTTCCCTCCAGACTGTATAAATTTGCTCTCTTGCCTCCATCTCTTTTCTCCAGAATGTATAACCTTGCTCTCTTGCCTTCATTTCTTCCCTCCAGAATGTATCACCTTGCTCTCTTGCTTTCATCTCTTCCCTCCAGAATGTATCACCTTGCTCTCTTGCCTTCATCTCTTCTCTCCAGAATGTATCACCTTGCTCTCTTGCCTTCATCTCTTCCCTCCAGAATGTATCACCTTGCTCTCTTGCCTTCATCTCTTCCCTCCAGAATGTATCACCTTGCTCTCTTGCCTTCATCTCTTCCCTCCAGAATGTTTAACCTAGCTCTCTTGCCTTCATCTCTTCCCTCCAGAATGTATCACCTTGCTCTCTTGCCTTCATCTCTTCCCTCCAGAATGTATCACCTTGCTCTCTTGCCTTCATCTCTTCTCTCCAGAATGTATCACCTTGCTCTCTTGCCTTCATCTCTTCCCTCCAGAATGTATCACCTTGCTCTCTTGCCTTCATCTCTTCCCTCCAGAATGTATCACCTTGCTCTCTTGCCTTCATCTCTTCCCTCCAGAATGTTTAACCTAGCTCTCTTGCCTTCAGCTCTTCCCTCCAGAATGTATCACCTTGCTCTCTTGCCTTCATCTCTTCCCTCCAGAATGTATAACCTTGCTCTCTTGCCTTCAGCTCTTCGCTCCATAATATATCACCTTGCTCTCTTGCGATCACCTCTTCCCCTCAGAATGTATAACTTTGCTCTCTTTTCCTTATCTCTTCCCTCCGGAATGCTAAAAAATATTATCGTTTTTGTGGTTTTCGGACAAATGCACGAGCGTCACACCGTGGAAGAGACTAGGATATAACCAAATAATATGAAAAAACGACAAAAGTGGAACACTGTAGCCACCCTTCATTGTGGAGACGGAACATGTTTTATATATTGAGGCTAATGCGTAAAATTAAAGGACTCTTTTCAGAACCTTCAGGTTCACTGGGTTATCATCATCATGTAGCTAGTCCTTTACAGAACGTCGCTCTCAAGACGGTTTGCCTGAAAGAAACTCGGTCTCTCGCCAGTTCTCCTGCCTCATGCACTTTCACACTCAAGGAGTCACTTATATCCTGCACCCATCTTCGTGTTGGTCGGCCCCTGCCCCTCCTTCTTGGTACCATGCCTTCTGCAATTATTTTTTCAAATCCGACATGGCCCTTGATGTGACCAACATTTTTTATCTTCCGAGACAAGATGCTGTTTATTAGCCAATCTTCCTTGATGTTCAGGTCTTTTAGAATGTCAATATTCCTTCTGTTTTTTGTTTGTTTGTTTGTTTATTTGTCCATAGTATTCTGAGAATTTTTCTAGGTTTAAACAAGGATCAACATCATGGCACAAAGGTTCTAACCTGTGTGTGCTCCGTTCTACTTCTAACTCAAGTCTAGGTCCGAAATTCTCAACACAGTGCACGAACTTCGTAGTACCGGCGATGATCCTAAAATACTTTGGGTAGATTTTTAACTCCAAATTTTGCCTGGGCAGCGCCGATAGGCTACTCTTTTCTTTTCTCAGCGGCCTAGGGATTATTCTACGTGAGCAAAAATACACACGGACGTCCGATCTTACTACCCAGACACCAGGGGACATTTCTAGAAGTCCAAGTTAAAAAGACTAATGGTACTTGTGATGTGGTCAACATCATGCCGGTCGCCTTCACTTCCCACAACCTCATCTGTTACTCAATTAGACCTGAGTCGACGTGGGAACCAAGGTCCTTTTTGGAGAAAGTTTGGCTCTGTCTGGACCTGTACACACGACTTTCGCATCCGTAGGCTAGCGTCTAGCCTCTACACCACGGCGGCTTACGGCTAACGCCTAAAGTAGATTTATTTGGTGTCCTGCGAGTGACTGCAAAAAGTGGAACACATTAGACAATGGTTGGGATTCCAGGAGGTGCGATTATCTCCACTGACGGATCGGTCTTTCGACACGTACAAAGTAAAGTTCAACGGGAGCCGTGTTAGCGCAGTCGATAGGAGGCTCGCTTTCAAATCCAGCTGCGACTCGCAGCAGCCACAGTCAGTGTTCGAAACCGGGCGGTTCCCGGGGTTCACCCAGCCTCTAGGAAATGGGTACCAGAGTGACACTCTGGGGTAAATGGAGGAACGTCGCTGTAGCTACAGAGTTACGTGCGAACGGCGACACAGACGGGCAGTTTCTTAACAGCTCTCTGTACTGGTAACAGAGCACTTATGGTTTATAAACGTGTGCAATGTCGCTGGTTCACAACTCCCGACTTTACCTTTTGTTATTTCAAAGTTCAAGGACTTTCACGATTCTAGTTCAAGGATAAACCGTAAAAGAAGATATCGGGGCTGTTGCATCGACTACAAATAGTCTGACCACGGAGGTGATGGCGCTAACAAAAGCAATAATGTGGCTAGAGACATGCATTTTCTCTATGCGTGCTTTTCAAGCGATTCCACGAACATGCTTAAGAGAATAGAGACGGATGGTTTACAAGAAAATGGTTCCAGTCACTGAGGAAATTTCGTCTGAAAATAATTAGATTCATTTTTGTGCCAGGACACTCTGGGATAAGAGAGAATGAACGAGCGGATTGGCTTGCTGGCAGGGCCGCGGTAGGTACAGGAAAAGCAATGGACCGTGCCAACATTCTCAATGCTCTCAAAAAGGCAGTAGGAGGAGATAATTCAAGAGGCGACTTTGACTCGGTAACATTCAAAAGACTACATGAACTTCAGGTCAAAAGAACTGTCATCAAACATGAACTCTATACAGGTAGCCAAAGAAGAATAGTAAACCAACACGAAACTGGTGTTACCAGTGACCACACGCTGAGGAATTTGGCGAAGATGGGATTCGAGCGCTTAGGACTTGTCCGATGAGCAGTGGGGATAATCTGTCGATTAGCTAACTGGGATTCCAAAGACATAACTAATCACGGGCCTGGGTTACATATGGCGCGCCAAGATCATCGTCATCATGTTTATTGATCATCATCATCCTTTTTCATCACCATCATCCTTGTCAACGTCATTACCATTTATCATCATCGTTGTCATCGTCATTATCATTTATAATAATCACCTTCATCATTCTATATCATCATCGTCATTTATCATCACCATAATCATGTGGCAGCTTAGCCAACATATAATTTTTTTACAGGGCGTCTAGTGGTTGAAACCTTCCTTTAATCTATTCTAATAACAATAACACATCTTGTTTATGCTGAATAGCAAACCAATGTAATATATTTGAAATTTAAACATCTTTAAAAGGTTATATTGGGATTTTCTAGGGATTTAATTCCTAAGAATTTTCTAATGCTGGTGGGGGCAAAGGGGGGGGGGGGGCGGTAAAGTGCTCGCAGTCTCTGGTGCAAAAGCTGAAGAATGAAAGTATGAAGCCTTTCTCCTAAACTATTAATGTACTGTATTGTCACGGTCCGCTAGGTTTAGAGTACTTGATGATCGTTTTGTGGTAGTTCACAACACCAGCTAAAATCATCTGAATGTTAAAATTAACTTTGCGTTGTTGTTTAGTCCCTTGTCTCAAACAGGGGAACCCGTAGAGAAATAACAGGAGTTACGAAATCCAGAAGTAATTATCTTCTCGCGGCCAATGAGAATCAGCCTGATCCAGCCTGCTAACATTTTGCGCGCATTCACTGGCCACTGATAAATCAGAGGGCGGTGCTTAGGGCGGGGCCAAGATATTCAGTAGCGGATCCTTAGTGTAAACTGACATGGACGTTTCTTCTGTTCGACCCTTTGAAAGTCAGCCAGAAATTCACTGAAGCGGCGGTAAAGCCATTAGGATTGTCAGTTTCTGGCTCCTGTCGATTGAGCATCAGAAGTCGGGAACAACAGCCAGGAAGGAATTCTGGATTTCGCGGTGGTCGAAATATTCAAACTTTTCCGTGGAATGTCTTCTGTTGTGTGGAAATACATCTGACTGACAACTCGCGTAGTGTGCCTTACGTTGTACGTACTTTGCTGTGTAGAGTTAAACTACAATTATATTTTAAAAGTAAAGTTGATGTTATAGTATTCTTTTATGAATTTTATTAAGTTTTCAATCGAGAAGTTAGGTTTTGAAAGAATTTAAGTGTTGTCGATCGAAACTTCAGTGAATTTGAATTTTAGGAATCGAAACTTTGCAGAATTAATGGTGACCGCTTCTGAGGTGGACGCTATGCAATAATGTCTTTGCTGTTTAGCGAGCACTCTGCATTCACCCCACTTTCACGACCTGCTACCATGGCTTTAGGACCCCTCCCCGAATACATCATTGGCAAGGAAGGCTCATCTCCCGTGATGGACATGTTGTCAAAGTCAAACAAACTTTCAAATTTATCCCCGATTTCACCTCCGTCGGCTTTTTCAAACTCCCACCAACATCATCACTACCAGCATCTACAGGAGCTGCATCAGCACGACAGCCGGCACCTCGAGAACAGCAGTGACGATGTTCTAGATAACGACGATTCGTGTGTGTCCCCATCACTAAGTGACAGTAACAGCCACGAGGCCCGTAGCCATGCATCCACACCCCACAGCCCGAATTCACCCGAAATCTGCCACAAGATGGATCCGAGACCTCCCAGCACTAAAGAAAACCACCAAACCTCTACACCCACCAGAGCGTTTTCATTTTCCGTCGAGGATATCCTCAAACCGGACAAGAAAAGGCCCAAAGTTTCGGCACAGAACTTTGTAAATAACATCAGAGACGATTCGAGTCCACACAGCAATGTCAGCCCTGTACCGCAAGACTTAAGATGGCCTGCCTTACCATCGCAACCACAGCCGGCACATCTTCACCATCATCCCTCAGCGGCCGTCGCACCACAGATGTCGACAGCTTCAGCTTCAGCAATTACAACACCACCATCAGTTCAGGCCATAGCATCTCCTTCAGCGCAAGGGTTGTCTTCCTGGTTTCTCAGTTCCAGGTTTCCACAGACGAATTGTAAGTATGTTTACCTCATTTGTAAATCAGCAGTTATTTAACCTCATCCTACTGTGGGCTCTGGGACCCCATTGTGTTTTGGGGGCGACGGAGAGAGGGAGGATAGACCCCTTGTCTTACCAACAAGCATATTGCAGGGGTCGACTATTTGGGGACATAGTGTATCTATCCAAGTGGCAAGGAACTAAAAGTCTGCATACAGATAAGCCAATTCTGTAAAACGGATGATTATGCAACCCTCAGGCTCAGGAAGAAGACTACAATCCGGAGGTGGACGAACAACCAGAACTTACCACCAGAGTTTACATTGTTTACAAATACAGTCGGTGAATGCAAAGAAAAAGAGGAAGAAGAAGAAGAAGAAGAAGAAGAAGAAGAAGAAGAAGAAGAAGAAGAAGAAGAAGAAGAAGAAGAAGAAGAAGAAGAAGAAGAAGAAGAAGAAGGAGGAGGAGGAGGAGGAGGAGGAGTAGGAGAAGCAGATTTATCGTCACCCGATTTTTCAATTAACTGTGCATAATTCTTATCAATAATTGATAATTGCTCAATTCATCAGAAATTAAAATTCGTCAATCAGTTCAACAATAAAATATTAATCACTTATAGTTAATCAATACTCCAACCAATCATCAATTAGTTAACGGTCATCAGCTCCTAACTGTCTACTATTTATAACCAATCATTTCACCTGTTATAATCTCTTATTTATCATCAATCAATCAATCAATCAACCAATAGTCGGTCATTTAAATAACACACTGATCGGTTGTCATTCTCTGAAAGTATCAGACATTCATCAGTCTTATTTTACATTAAAAAGAAAAAAAATTCAGCCAGTCATTAATCGGCCATTCTTTAATCCGTTTACATCAATCATCAATCATTTGTGTCAAAGAATGAGTCAACAGACGTTTGTGAACCTCAACCAGCCATCAGTCCCTTCAGAAAATAATCCAGTCTTCATGTGAAGACACCAGTAGTTATCTTAAAATATCTGTTGATCATCATTCATCTGAAAGCAATATCTCTTCTGGATCCACTCCAGTTTACGTTAATTTGTTATAATTTACAAAGTTGTTACTTTAAATATTACATGTCTAGGTCTTAGAAAATACCACACAGGGGTGTTGGAAAATTAGGCGATAGGTCCCTTAAGGGCACCCTCCCCCCTCCCCTCACTACCCCCTTAAAAACAATTGTAGCGATATCTCAGTCATCCTCCCCGAAGCTTAAGGTAACTAAATAGACCCCTAATTATGTATGGAAGTTTTCTTTTTCGTGTATTTGATTAAGCGTTTCGTATAATTTCACCTGTTATGATATTTTTTTGGTATCCAGCACATTATTATTATTATTATTATTATTATTATTATTATTATTATTATTATTATTATTATTATTATGCACTAAAGCGAGTCTTAGGCCTCTTGAGTACCCCCTTTCCCTTAAGTTCGGGGATGAGGCGCTGTAGCTTTGCACCCTCCAATGTTGTCTTTGTAACCGCGTCCCTGCTATGCAACATAACGAGTAAAAGTAAGAATTGTAATTTCTTCTCCTTTGCGTTCACCAGCTGTAAGCTCTGGTGGAAAGTTCTGGTTGTTCGTCCACAATTGTAGTCCTGTTGCAAAAGCTGAGAGTTGCATGTCCATCCGTTTGACAGATCTGACACATTTAGCATTAGGCAGATGCACTCCGACTTCGAAGGAAGCTCCCAATTAGTCGACTTTTACGACATGCTTTTGGGTAGGCAGTGAGTCTATTCTTGGTTTCTCTATAATAGGGCCCCGGAACCCAAACGGGGGAGAATTATCTTCTTCTTCTTCTTTCGTTCACCTGAAATACGTTGTCTATATCAGCAGTTTTGTCTCTTGTATAAATTTCACTGTCGTTAGTTCATTCAGTGGTCCATAGAGTTTACATTCCACTGTTGTCCTTTCTGACCAAAAGGTTTGCCCTAATGTGTCAAATTCGGTGCAGTCCTGGAGTACATGCTCTGCTGTCTGGGGCACCTTTCCACAAGTGCACATGGCTGATACACCAATCTTGAATTTTGTGTACATGTGGCTACATAATCGGTTGTGCCTTGTTCTGGGGCGGAGGATAATGACTTGGGGAAATAGGTTATTGCGACAAAGAAAACTGCTTTGGTCCCAATAAGTTCAGAAAAAGTATATTATATCAGCTGACACTAACAAACGTACAGTGAGTTTCCGGTGTAGTGAGTGAGTCAATAAATCACCCGTCAATTAATAGACAAGAATCAATCATAATTCATTTGCAACAGTTTTCTAATAGGACAGGCACCTTTCTGTCTATCCAGACGATAGTTTTATAAGGAAGCATGGGATTCACATCCCATGGCGATAGTGACTATGACTAGCAAGACTCGCCCGCGTTAAGAAAAGACTTCCACGCAATTATAGCATGGGATTTCA
The DNA here is from genome assembly GCA_905116865.2 of Candidula unifasciata. Lineage (NCBI taxonomy): Eukaryota > Metazoa > Mollusca > Gastropoda > Stylommatophora > Geomitridae > Candidula > Candidula unifasciata. Next base: position 1,067,762 of record CAJHNH020002223.1, on the reverse strand, counting down.
GGATCATTGTTGTCAACATTTGTGTTTAGTGTGTTTGTTTCTTGTCAGACGCTCAGTTGTCATCCTTTCAGCAACCATTTCTTCCTTCATTCTCATTCCCTTCCTGTTGTGTTCCATCCACACAACACGGTCCACGGCCTTTTGTTTCCACGGGTCCACCTCAGTACCTGCACCATTCATGTCCCGCTTGCACAAATCTATATATCGTAGTGGTAGTTCCAATCATGGCGTTGTTATTGAAAAATGTACCTGTCTTCCCTAATTACATTATAATTTGTTTTTCTCAAAAACAACAATTTGTCATGATTTAACTTTCCCCAATACATTCTCATTTTTCTTCCCCAAACGCATTTTATTTATCTTCTTCAATTAAATTAATATTTGTCATAATGTGTCTTCTTCAAAATACTTTATATTTTTCCTCATAAGCAGTTTATTTATCTTTGCCAAATAATGTGTATATCCCAAACATACTATAAACTGCTGACCCAAATATATAATGTTTCTTTCTCAACTGCATTATTATTTATATTTCTCAGAAATATTATAATTTTTGTAGTTGAATATAATACAAATAAGAACAAATGCACATTTAATGGTTGGCATTTTCGCCAGACATGTAAAACAGATGTGCCAGGAAAACTGAGATTCTGAAAAAAAGGTTTAAGTCCAAAAGTGGACGGTCAGAGCTCTCTGTCGGTGAACACGAAAAAGTAGAAGAAGACAACGCAGAATAATAATAATAATAATAATAATAATAATAATAATAATAATAATAATAATAATAATAATAATAATAATAATAATAATAAGAAGAAGAAGAAGAAGAAGAAGAAGAAGACGAAGACGAAGAAGAAGTAGAAGAAGAAGACGAAGAAGAAGAAGAAGAAGAAGAAGAAGAAGAAGAAGAAGAAGAAGAAGAAGAAGAAGAAGAAGAAGAAGAAGAAGAAGAAGAAGAAGAAGAAGAAGAAGAAGAAGAAGAAGAAGAAGAAGAAGAAGAAGAAGAAGAAGAAGAAGAAGAAGAAGAAGAAGAAGAAGAAGAAGAAGAAGAAGAAGAAGTAGAAGAAGTAGAAGAAGAAGAAGAAGAAGTAGAAGTAGAAGAAGTAGAAGTAGAAGAAGTAGAAGAAGTAGAAGAAGTAGAAGAAGAAGATGACGACGACGACGACGAAGAAGAAGAAGATGAAGAAGAAGTAGAAGTAGAAGAAGTAGAAGAAGAAGACGACGACGACGAAGAAGAAGAAGAAGAAGAAGAAGAAGAAGAAGAAGAAGAAGAAGAAGAAGAAGAAGAAGAAGAAGAAGAAGAAGAAGAAGAAGAAGAAGACGAAGAAGAAGAAGATGATGATGATAATGATAAATTAAAGTAATTATTGTCTGAAATATGAAGAATTAAAGTAATTAATGTCTGATTTAAAATAACTATATATATATATATATATATATATATATATATATATATATATATATATATATATATATATATATATATATATATATATATATATCTTTTTCAGTATGATAAATTAAAGTAATTATTGTCGACATATGATGTACTAAAGTAATTTTTGTCTGAAACATGCTGACTCAAAGTAATTATTGTCTGAACTATGATAAATTTAAAAAAAATTATTACCTGAAATAGGATGTCCTAAAATCATAACTTTTTAACAGATGCATTAAGGTCAGAACTATTTGTTAAACACTGCTCTAAAGTTAATACATTTTTGGAAATACAATTAAAGTAACTGTCTTTACTTTAATGCATTGCATAAATAGGCGTCTCAAATAAAATAAATTAAAATTATGACAGACTTAACTATAATTCTTTAACCAGGTACTCATAGCAAAAAATACGTAATGCCTACAGAACCAGCTAAATCAAATTAATAACAAAGGAGAGGAATACAAAAATGATAATAAACACTTGGAAGACAGATAATGGTGACAGGAAGAAAAAAGGCAATTTCAAAATAAAAATTTAAAACAGAACAACGCCTCAAGACAAACAAAGAAATTTAAGTATTCGGGAGCAATTTTCACATCCTTTTGAAATGTGCCAAAGCTAATCAAGTAATGGGGTAACCATCTTCCCTGTTGACACACAGGCAAATACCCTGGAGTACACAAGTAAATCTTATCAGAACTGGTTTTGGCCAACACTATGCTATCAGTGCCAAAAGTAGACGCTCAAGTCCTCTAATTTATGTAAAATTGTGACAACAGAGATGAAATGCTTTATAAGAGCTACATGAGTTTCAAGGAAAGAAAGAAAACGAAATGATGAAATCAGACGAATGCTATGAAAAAAGCCAGTCTTCCAACTTATATAAAAAAAAAAAACAACAACAACAATTGAAGTTGTTTGGACGCCTAACAAGAATATCCTAGTACTATCTACCACAGCGAGCCACACTGAAACGTTACTACGGGTATAGAGCGAGAGTAAGACCTCGGAAAACATGAAGTAAAGGCATAAAAAAAGCTCTGGGAAACTGAACACCAAACTTGAAAATGCTGTTAACAGAGCTCATCAACGAACGTTACATCTCCCCCGATACTTCCCTGAGGTACATGGTGGAAGAGAAGAAGAAGAAGGAGGAGGAGGAGGAGAAAAAGAAGAAGAAGAAGAAGAAGAAGAAGAAGAAGAAGAAGAAGAAGAAGAAGAAGAAGAAGAAGAAGAAGAAGAAGAAGAAGAAGAAGAAGAAGAAGAAGAAGAAGAAGAAGAGGAAGAAAAAGAAGAAGGAGGAGAAGAAGAAGAAGAAGAAGAAGAAGAAAAAGAAGGATGAGAAAGAGGAGAAGAAGAAAAGGAACATTTGAATTATATAAAGGAGCGGTTGTATAAAACAGAATAACTGAAAGTAATAACTGTCTAAAAAGAATAAATTAAAGTAATAATTGTATGATATAGAATGGTCAAGGTTGGTTAGTTGCTTATCCTTTACAAGAGGTTGCAGAACCAACCCCAGCAGCTTTTGGCTGTTGTGTCGTTTTTCTAGGCAAATTTACGTCCAGCAGTTAACCATTGTCGGCTCTGTGGCTAAGTCGATGCGAACGCTTCGCTTCATAATGCCGGGATGCCAGGTTCGATCCCGGCTGCGGGCAATGCGCCTTGCGTTGGTTTCGACAGTGGTATCAAGAAAGCTGAACGTCCAGAAAGCAATGACAAACTACTGGATGTAAATTGCCTAGAGAAACCACACAACAGCCAGGTTCTGTTAGGGTAAGTTCTGCAACGTCCTGTAAAGGATACGCAACTAACTAGTTAACCATTGCTACTAAACGGTTGGCTTTCTTGATACCACAGTCGAAGCCAACGCAAGGCCCATGGCACGCAGCTGTGATCGAACCTAGCATCCCGGCCTTACGAAGCGTTCGCATCGACTTGGCTCCAGAGCCAACAGTTAATATAATAGCTATATGAAATATTATTATTTTAAGTAATGGATGTCTGAAATATCATTAATCAAAGTAAAATCGTCTATAATAGAAGCGGTTTAGGTAAGATCTATCTGAGTAATGGTGCGTCATAGTAAAAAGTGTTCGAAATTTCATGAAATAAAGTAATTCTACTCGCCGAGCAATGATGTGATTTCTATCAGAGATACGCCAGCTAAGAGATTTTTTTCGGGGTATATTCTTGTTCAGATTTGTATAAGTGATTATTTTTGTTTTTCTTTTTTCTATTTGTGGTTTTATAACATAATGTAACCCTTGACCCGTTATGTTATAACAGTGTATCGATAGGAAGTATCAGCAAACAAAACCAGCCATTTTTCTCTGCTTCCTCTTGTTGAACAAGTGTTTAATCATTCAGTCCCGTCCATTTATTGATGTTATCATTCCAAGTTCTCTCCCCCCCCCCCCCACCTCACCCTACACCCCACCTCCGCACACACATATTTTCTTCTACTAACCAATAGTCAGTCATTTGAAAACACTGATCAGTCGTCATTCTCTGAAAGTATCAGACATTCTTCAGTCTTAATTTACATTAAAAAAAAAAAAAAATTCAGCCAGTCACATCAATCATCAATCATTTGCGTCAAAGAATGAGTCGACAAACGTTTGTGAACCTCAACCACGATCAGTCTCTTAAGAAAATAATCCAGTTCCCCCTCCCCCCCCCCTTTTCCATGTTCCTTGAAGTACAGTTTATGCAATCGAATCATGCCTCACCAAGTTCACAAATCAAACTAGCTTGCGACCTTTCACCACTACCAAAAGAGGCTCCAATTGTTCTGTAAATATATTTATTTATAGATGTATATAATGTGTTGGTCAAGATTCGCTAGCTGCAACGGTCTCTTATTGTTTCTGTTTGTGATATTCTGAAGATGACCAATTCTTTCTACCTTTCGTCTGATTCGACGTTTTTCGTAAAATAAAGTAACAACTGTTTATATTGTAATGAGTTACAACCATAACTATGACTTATAGCAGTGTTTCTCAACTTTTTGTTTGTAAATACCCGCAGCCCACTAAAACAATGGAAAACTAAAACAGTGGCCCAATTGACAGCTTACCAAAAAGGAAATAAAGGCAAATGTGGTGTTGTTAACCCTACAGACTGATAGAGAGTGTCATATATATATATATATATATATATATATATATATATATATATATATATATATATATATATAGAGAGAGAGAGAGAGAGAGAGAGTGAGAGAGAGAGAGAAAGAGAGAGAAATAGAGAGGGGGGGGGCACATACCCTATCTCGTTACACGATTTAATATAATTTTTTTTTGGCGGCCCAAGGGGACTTTTTCGCAACACAAATAATGTGTTCCCTGACAGACTGGTTGAAGAACACTGATATACAGTACATAAACTAATCCTCTTCCCCTTCTCTTCTTTTTCTTAATCCTCTTCTTTCTCTAATTCTCTTCTCACTCTCTTCTTTTTCTTCACTTTCTCTTTTACCAATTTGAGTGTCGAGGGATTTAGAGTCTCTATGGTGTTATCTTTCCACCTTGTTCTTGGTCTAATCTGTTGTAGAGTTTCTATGGTGTTTATCTTTCCACCTTGTTCTTGGTCTACTCTGTTGTAGAGTTTCTATGGTGTTATCTTTCCACCTTGTTCTTGGTCTACACTGTTGTAGAGTTTCTACGGTGTTATCTTTCCACCTTGTTCTTGGTCTACCTTGTGCTCGACGTTTTTCTTTTTTTTTTTTTAGTGTATATATGCGCATTAAAGTAATGCCTTTGTGAAATAGTGAGTTAAAATAACAGCTGTCAAAACATGATTGAAAGTAATATTTGTTTGATAAGGTGTTCAACAATATATCCAAACGGAAGCCCGGCTCTCTAGCGTAGTTGGTTAAACCTACTTTCGCGGCGACCAGGTGACGAACTACTTGTGGTCCGGGTTCACTGCCGGGGGTAGGCAGAAAAGCCACATTTCTCCCAGATTAACGGTACCTATAATGGAATCAAGGCCGAAGGGTTGCGATATCCATAGTACCGAGCCTAAGGCTTTACAACTCATGGTTTCTGGAAACGTAAAAAAAAAAAAAAAAATCCAAACGGAAAGTGATAAACTGATAATTTACTGTCAAGAATGAGTTTTTCTAAATTGGGTCAGAAGCAAAATAAAAAAAAAGTAATGCAGGATACTCAAAAAATAAGTTTGATATCAAATAAAATAAATATAACTTATTAGAAATCAAAATGCCATAAAGTAATTAACGTTCAAAAAGATTTTGAGTTAATGGAATATTGTTTGAAATACAGCTAGTTTAAGCAATATATGTTGACATAAAAGTTTACCAAAAAATCTGAAATATAATAAGTTACAAGAAAAAATGCTGAAATTGAATAAACTACTGTAAAAAATGTTGAAATAGAATGAGTTAAAGTAATTCATGTTTGAAACAGCTTGAGTTTATCTTAAAGGTGTTTGAAATATAATGTTTAATTTAAGTATAGATGGAAATAACAGTTGCGTAATAAAGAGAGAGAGAGAGAGAGAGAGAGAGAGAGAGAGAGAGAGAGAGAGAGAGAGAGAGAGAGAGAGAGAGAGAGAGAGAGAGAGAGAGTAAATAACTTGATGACAGAGATAACTGCATATAATCGAACAAGTGAAACAAGTATATAATAGAAAGATGTCCATTCTGTTTAGAGCAGAGTTGTATTAATGAATGCCAGGGAGGACAAAAGGCGCTATAAGGACACTCTGAAGACTGCTTTCAATTCTTTTGGCATCAACACAGCGACGTGGGAGGCTGCTGCACAAGACCGTTCTGGATGGCGTACGTCCCTCAGGCATGATACATTAGCCTGCCAGGCAGCGGAGGTTGCACAGGCAGAGAAACGGAGGCAGACTAGAAAGAATCCTACTGCTAATCCCACACCTACTACGACTTTCATTAGTTGTCCGCACTGCTCAAGAACTTTCCTGGCTCATATTAGACTAATCAGCCACCTTGGTACTCATAATCATTGATCATTACTACTTTGGATGAAAAGTGGTCTCCATCACTCGTGATGGACGAACAATATAAATAAATGACTAGCTAGATTAGAAGTATCCAAGTATTTATTACGTAGAGCAGAATAAACTAAAGAATAACTTAGCACAATGCAGAAGGGGTTAAAAAAAAGGGGGGGGGGGCCTTGGCTATGTCGAATAGTTCATCGGAGACCTTAATAAGTTACCAGAAAGACAAAAATTATTGAAATAATTATTGAATCGAAAATATTTATTGAAAGAAATTAACTGCAAAAATATAATTACTTTAAGAAATATGTGTACAGAACAGAATAAAGTGGACACATAACAGACCTGGTCTGTCTGTCCGCCCAACTATCCATCCATCTGTCTGTCTGTTTGACTGACTATCTATCTATCTATCTATTTGTCTACATGTACCCAATCTCTTACTACCCATATATCCGTCTGTGTGTCTGCTTGTCTGTCCGTTCATTTATCTGTCTGTCTGTCTGTCTGTCTATCTGTCTGTCTGTCTGTCTGTCTGTCTGTCTGTCTGTCTGTCTGTCTGTCTGTCTGTCTGTCTGTCTGTCTGTCTGTCTGTCTGTCTGTCTGTCTGTCTGTCTGTCTGTCTGTCTGTCTGTCTGTCTGTCTGTCTGTCTGTCTGTCTGTCTGTCTGTCTGTCTGTCTGTCTGTTTGTCTGTTTGTCTGTCTGTCTTCCGGTCTGTTACCGTCTGTCTGTGTACCTGACTATTACTATCCGTCTGTCTGGCTTTCTGTCTGTCTGTCTGTCCGCTCATTTGTCCATACGTCTATCTGCCCGTCTATCCATAGTCTGTCTGCCTAACTGACTGTCTGTCTATCTGTCTACATCTCTATCTATCTATTACTGTTTGTCTACTACTATCTGTCTATCTGAGTCTGTCTGTCTACCTGTCCGTCCATCCACCCTCTGAAGTAAAGAGGGTCGGCGTGCGGTTGAACTGCCTCTCCCATCAGGAGCTGATCGCTCTATTAAGACAAGTGTCTAGCACCATATACCCGACCAGCCACTGCCCCGTGATCTGTGACCTGCAGCAAACAATCAACAGAAAATACAACCCATATCTAGCCAGCCGTAGCAGACAATCAAACATTCATTCATGAACATACACTCTCTTGCATGTATTTGAACTTCCTGGGTATTAGCCTTATTTTAAACTCATAAATGACGTTTGAGGTGATGTTTACACATCCCAGCTGATGACCACCTGTGACTCGGTAAATGTTTATATAAAGCACTTTATTATATTGTACTGTAAAAGTTGAGTGTTAACTCCCGCTGGCTAATATCATCTCCTGTATCTTGTTAATATTCGAGTAATTTAGTCTTGTTAAACATGTCTCTGTTATCTTTTGATTACGTGACACGCGGGTGGCCACATTAAAAAAAAAAATCTTTTTTTTTAAAGGTGTGTAATACGTAATTATGAAACCACTGTCCTTATTGCGGATGTCCTCATCGCTTTCACTATTGTGTTACTACCGTCTTCCACATTATTATTGTTGCTGTAGTCGTCATCCTTATTCACCATTCTTTTTGGTAATGCGACATATCTTTCCCTCTGTGATCCATCTTTATCTGTGTGACACGACTTGAGCTCTGCGACATATCTTTCCCTCTGTGATCCATCTTTATCTGTGTGACACGACTTGAGCTCTGCGACATATCTTTCCCTCTGTGATCCATCTTTATCTGTGTGACACGACTTGAGCTCTGCGACATATCTTTCCCTCTGTGATCCATCTTTATCTGTGTGACACGACTTGAACTCTGTGACACATCTTTCCCTCTGTGAACCATCTTTATCTGTGTGACACGACTTGAACTCTGTGACACATCTTTCCCTTTGTGATCCATCTTTATCTGTGTGACACGACTTGAACTCTGTGACACATCTTTCCCTCTGTGATCCATCTTTATCTATGTGACACGACTTGAGCTCTGTGACACATCTTTCCCTCTGTGACCCATCTTTGTCTGTGTGACTCTTCAACTTTGTGACTCATCTTAACCTCTATGACATATCTTCAACTTTGTGACTCATCTTAATCTCTGTGACACATCTTAAGTTCCGTCACACATCGTTTACCTTTGGGATACACCCTTTACCTCTGTGACACATCTTTTACTTAAGTGACACATCTGAAACAGTAGTACTGGGAAGTAAAGGCGGCCAGCGTGATGCTGACTATAACACCCACTGCGTGCCGATTGGTCTAAATAATGTAGATCTTGCCCGATACGCCCAATAGGTCTGAAGGCGTGGGCAACTATTGACGCAGTAGACAAGAAAGAACAATCTTCTTCGCTGGGAATTTTGAATTTCTCTCATTGTCGCAAATTCCCCTTTACATTAGCTTTCACTGGCTGTAAATTCCAGCGATAAGTTCTGGATGCTCGTCCATTTCTGGACTTCAGTCTTGTCCCAGAACTTGTTTTGCACGCACTTCAGTTTTACAGATCTAGGGGCGAATTTTGTATGCCGACAGTTGGTTTCTCGCTCCTCAGGCAGACGCATTGCTGCTTCGAAGATGTAGTTCTAGCTAGATGCCTTTTACGACTTGCTTGTAGAGGAAGTAGTGGGTCTATTCTTGTTTCTCATTTCGCCCCCATCCTTAAGGGGGCTACGGAATCCACAAGGGATATCGCAAATCACTGATGTCGATGTCCCATTGTCGGAATAACGATAATAGACTCACTGCCTGTCCATGTCGTAAAAGTCGACTAATAAGAAGAGGGGTGGGTGGGTGGGGTGAGGGGTGGGGGGGGGGGTTTACTTCCTTAGAAGTCAGAGTTTATCTGCTTGAGAGGCAAGGAACCAAGAGTCTGCCAGAAATAAGTCAGATTTATAAAACAGATGGGTACGCAATACTGAGGTTCTGCGAAAAGACTGAAGTGTTAAAGGTGGACGAACAACCAGAAGTAAGAAGAAGACTCCTGTCGATCTGCTTGTGCACTTTTAGGCATAACCCCTGACTTGGGCTTCACAATTCCGCTGTATGGCTGTTATGCAAATTGAGGCTAATGTGTGCACTTTCTACAACTGCTGTGGGTTGTATAATAAGTAGTTCTATGTGACCGGCTTGGTATCCAGACGGTGTTATCCATGAAACGTTAAGTAATTTATATGATAATTATCAACAGCGAACTTAGGGAAAAAAAGGGGGGTGGGGAGGGGTTGGAAGCAGGCAAAGAGAACACCACACAAATAAGGCCACGATATGTCCCACGAAACTATCCGGGAAGTTAACCTGGTGAACAAATTCTCGATGAAGCCGGATATGTCGGCCGAAAGGGGCAAATATCGCAGCTCTGCTGTAAACAGACACAACGCATTTGGTCACTCGGACGAACAAAACTAAAAAAAAAAGACTTTTGGGGTGATTGTTGGAGGTAAGGTGGGTGGGCTTTGAGGTAGTTGGGGGGGGGGGGGGGGGCTTGTATAATAGAAGATTTCCAATCTTTATGTTATGCCTGCTTCGCCGAAAGATTTGTTCCCTTTACCTTTCTTGACTTTCCATAACTCCACAACCTTCAATCAACGGATCACGTACGATGTGTGTTGACTAATCAACTAGGAAATGTTGGCAGCTCTGGTTGTACCTCGAGCGGCTCCAGCTGATGTGGTTGTACCACGAGCGGCTCCAGCTGATGTGGTTGTACCACGAGCGGCTCCAGCTGATGTGGTTGTACCCTCATATCCACCAAACCCTTGACATGTACGAGCCTTTGTTACCGTTCTTTTGCGACATGCATCTCGACTGGCATTGATAACATCACTCCTGTCCAATGTCCGATTAGCAGCAATACCCAGTAATCTGCACCCCCGTTACCTCGACCACCCACATACACAGACACAAAGATCAAATTCATAACTGCTATTGGCGATTTAAACCGTAGCGAAAGACAGCTCTATTGCAGTCAACCATTATAGTGGAGACGACACCTGATTGCTTGATTTATTGCATGAAGGAGAATCAACACACAAAGTGAGATACTCTAATTTCCCCTGGCAACAGCTGGCGAACTTTATATTTCTAAACATCATTTCCCTGGCAACCATGTACCTGCGATGTAGTTCACTCACGATATATTCATGCCTTAACTGCAGTTAATTACTATTCATTGTATCTTATCCGCTTTCTGTTTTACGCATAAGAGCGTATGTTGATTTTCATTCCTTATACTAACTTGATCTGTTGATACGGCCCTCATTTTGAACCCAACAGCTATGATATATTAATACATTAATTTGTTTGATATCTTCTGATGAGACAGAAATGGGCTTTCAATTGAAAAATTTATACAGTTATATAAAAATATAAATCGCTTCTGTGTTACCGGGACTCTCACGGGAAACTAAGAATAGTTACACTGCACCCTACCAGTCATGTCGTAAGGGGCGACTAAGAGTAGAGTTGGGTTTGGTGTTGGCTTTCTCATAACAATAGCCACAAAAACCAACCAACCATGGACAAGTCTAAAATAGAAACTAAAAATACATAGGGTATTGGGTATCCAAATGCGTGCTCAGTCCTCCGATGCAGCAGCCGATCCTAGTTACCTCTACAATGAGCTGATTGTGATATCTCCTATCTCGACCTCCAAGGGCGCATAGACGCGCTTCACCATCCTTTACTCCCATGTCACACAATCGTGTTAGTGGCAGAGATTCGTCATTATTCTCTAACCTAATCCATACACTATGGCATACAATGAGAGGCATGGGATTTCCAAATCATCTGCTGCACTTAATGGAATCTCTCTACCATGAACAACAAGCAGCAGTCAGAGTAGCTGGTGAAACATCAGAATGGCTGAAGTGCAGAAAGGAGTGAGACAGGGCTGCATTCTTTCACCCTCCCTTTTTTAACATATATGATGGAAATGTTATGAGAAACGCAATTAGCGATGAGGCATGTGATAGCTTTGATCCACTAACAATTGGAGGTAATCCTATCCTAGAACTCAGATATGCAGACGACACAGTTCTCCTTTCCAACAGTGTACAAGGTTAAGAAAAATTAATTTTGGCCGCCAAAAAACACAGCGAAGAAGTGAATCTGTTTCTGAATTTAAAAGAAAAAAAGTATGTCCTCAGTAAAAACAGCACACCAACCACGTATCGCAATCGAAAATAAAGAAATAGAAAATGTAACAGATTTCGAATACTTGGACTCTTTAGTGAACGACAGTGGTGACTGCTGAAAAGAAGTCAAAAGAAGACTTGCATTAGCAATGGAGAGATTAAATAACATAAAGAACCTATGGCAAAGCACTAAAAAAATTGTGGTTACAGTAAAAATCTTGAGATCATGCATTTTTCATGTGGCGAGAAATACATACACTGAACAATCAACTTTAAAGAGCTATTTTTACAGTTTGAAAAAACATTGAAAGATATAAAACCGCGATTTGTCAGTTCAATAAAAGCATCTCAGTTTCAGAACACATATTTTGCATACAATCAACAACAGAATACGAGCCTAATCTACAATATCACCACGAATGATAATTGCAATATGTGCATTATTAAACATTGTCGAAGTTTCACAACCACAGCTCATTTTCTGCCTACTGCCAGTTTGCCATTTTCGCACATGTAAATAAACTAAATTATGAAATATTAGCCACAGTTTAGTCGGACAGTCTGGTAATTTGTATTCATCACCATTCAAGAATAATGAAAGATAGATTATCTGTACACACCTTACCTCGCCCGAGCTGGTGGGACATGGTGGTGTTGGGGCGATAGCATCATGGCTGATGGCTTTTACACTTCCGCACAAAATCGAGAACAAGGGGAAGGCATTCAATTTCAAGGTCATTATAATAACAGTTAAAGAGATATAGTTTTGATGGGAAAATATGGCGCTGTCATTTTTTTAACAAGACCATCTGTATTTTTGTTTAATACAGGTATTATTTTGCTGCCTGCATTATTTCTGTTTAATATTTGCAAGATCTTCATAGAGACATTATTGTTGAAAATATATTACATTTTGATGGGTTGTATCGGCTGGTTCCATCAATAGTGTCGCCTTGATATGTCGCCTAATGATACGGGCTAGAGGTAAAACGATAATATGCTGTAGTTTATTCATACAAATCATGATGAAGCTGATATTTTCCCCTGAACAAAAAAGTGGAATGAATTGTTACCTGACCATGAACTATACCAGGCTCCTGTGTGAAGTTTTGAGAAATGGAGGTTTGGGTGCGAGCCTGCAACATGGCTGCCGTATATGCGGGTAGCATATATTGAGATATTATCAGATGTACTGGGAAGTTATAGCCGTTATCATACATGTGATACAAACATGTAAACAGCAGGGTGCCTGTTCTTACAGTGTCGATCGGAGTGCGTTCCTCCTTCCTCCTGTTTTAATTAAGGCAATGTTTTGTGTCAGCACCTGTATGATAACGGCAGATTAATACCAATACCGGTCAATTAAAATTATCCACACTCCTAGACGACGGCTCTGTAACGAAATTAATACATATTTTATGTTCTTTTGCGGCTGATAAAATGAATTAAAAAAAAAAAAAATAATTCTCTTCATAAGGTTTTAATATCGCCTCGATTCGCCTGAAGGAATATGATTCTGTGATGAGGCTGGCAAACTCTAGACAGAGAAAGAGAATCATCACATAAATAACTGTCCTACTAGTATATGGTGGAGAAGGAGCTAGAGAGTAACGTTAAACAGACGGGCAGGACATTGGAAGAGCTGCTAGCGATAGCGAGGGATAGAACGATTTGGCGGGAGTTGGTTGAAGGCCTATGCTCCACTAGGGGTTAGAAAGGCAGAAGAAGAAGTAGTAGTATAGAGTGTTTCACACGTTCCTCTACAGTGATTAAATATCTGTAACTGCACAACTCTCATAACGCGGGATTCGCAATCTTATTTAAAAACTTTGCCTATCTCCACAATCAACGATTGTAAATGTTCACGTGCCGCGTCATGAGTTATATGTTAGTTAATTGCGTATCCTTCACAGGCCATTGCAGAACCAAGACCGGCTCTAGGTAACGGGCCATGCTGCTGACGTCACCAAACCGGGCTAACGATAAATCTGAGAGGCGCGACACCCAGGGGTGCCGCGAGCGTATGTCAGGGGTGCCGCGGCAATAATGAAGAATTTTTCTAAATCTGCATGACATGGAATTTGCACCGGTTTTTTTTCCCTCTCTTCTTAAATATTCGCTTTAAGGGTAGTGTGCCACGAAATGTTTTTTTTTTGCCCGACGAAAAAAATGTTTTAGAAACACAGCGTTAACGTATCGTTAGCCCGGTTTGGTGACGTCAGCAGCATGTTTCGTCAACTAGAGCCGGTTTTGGCAGAACCAACCCCAGCATTTTATGGCTGTTGTGGTTTTTTTTAAAACCCAGCAAATTTACGCCCAGTAGTTTGTCATTGCTTTCTGGACGGTCGTCTTCTTAATACCACTGTCGAAACCGCTGTCTGGGGCAAAATATAATCCTCACATGCACAGTCGTGGCGAAAGCACTAGCCATGCGGCTTAAATCCTCGGGCTCAAAGATTCCCCTGTCTACACCGCAGAAGTGGTTTATAAAGGCAGTAATTGTCAATAGAGCACTATGTTTTATATTATATAGACACTCTTATGACCCATTTAACACTCATACGCACAAAAGCCGCAAGACAGCAACAAATTAGTTATTTGATTTCTAACAATATATATACGTTATGTTGTGTTCATCGCTAATTGCTTTGAAGATCCTTGAGTCAGTAACTAATAAAAAGTATAGAGCACTATGTTGGACACATGATACGCAGCTGTACAAGACCAGTTCTAGGTCAAATAATAAATTTTAGTAACATTTTCTGTTCAACATACAAACGTTACTAAAAATTGATTGATTTAATGTCAGTGTCAGGATTTTGTTGTCACGTGTATTCAGTCAATGTGGAGGGACTTATGGAGCACACTATATTTCAGGCAAAAGGAATTTAACGACCTCAGGCCCTTGGGCATATAGGGTTAGACCTATAAGATTTTTTAGACCAATCGACACTTGGTCATCATCACACCGACCGCCTTTACTTCCCAGGACTGCACCGGGTACCCACTCAAGGCTGGGTCGACCTGGTACAGTCCTAGGAAGTAAAGGCAGCCACATCCCCCACCAAGTGCGATTGGTCTTCAAAATACAGGTCTAGCCCTATATGCCCCATACGCCCGAAGGCATGGAAAAGGGTCCTTGCTCATACACTTTCTAGACAGAGAGACATATCTCACTGCATTTGACTTTCATTCACCAATGAGTCTCTATAGGTTTCATCCCCTTCGCTGATTAAAAAAAAACATAACAAAATGCTGCTCCTCTTTTGTGCATGTCAAAAGTGGGCCGGCCATTTTATACTGTCATTCGTCAGCTGGTTAATCTGCACTGTGCTATCACGTGCTTAACACTCCCGACATCCTTAAAAACGATACTGACAGTTTACAAGACTGACATGGTTAATGTAATTTATATCACACTTTCAATGTTTTTACTGGAAGCCCCTCCCCCTTTTTGCGTACAAAAAAAGCTGTTCACCACTATTGATATTGTATATTCATTGTTAGTATTTGCGTGTTTATTAAGTGCACTTTCTATTGTTAACTATTGCTACAACTGTTCTTGTCTTGTTCTTCCTGACAGCCGTACCTCCAGCGCCCAGACTGCCTCCTCACAAGATGACCCTCAGAAAACACAAACCTAACCGCAAGCCCAGAACGCCATTCACTACGTCACAGCTACTGGCTTTGGAACGTAAATTTCGAGAGAAGCAGTACCTGAGCATCGCCGAGAGAGCAGAATTCTCCGCATCTCTCACACTCACGGAGACACAAGTCAAGATCTGGTTCCAGAACAGACGAGCTAAAGCTAAACGCCTTCAAGAGGCTGAGCTAGAGAAACTGCGCATGGCTGCCAAACCCATGATGCCTCCATTACTAGGAATGGGGTTTCCAATCAATCTCTATGGACAGTTCCCCAGGGGGCCTATGATGCATCAAGGAGTCATGTCTCCGTTTTCTTTGCACAGTGCTGGGGGTCTTCCATCGGGAGTGTCCTATCTTCATTGATGACTGAAAAGGAGCTAACCAATAAGCCTACATACGAGGATTTATGTAGATATGCTTTGCGATAAACGCCATTCTTCGAGTGCTTCCATGACACATTTCCTCCACTCAGCGAATCAAAAATTAAACATGGATTTGTTGTGGGTTTGCAGATTCACTGGCTCTTCAGAGACAAGATTCTCTGTAATCGGTTAAAAGAAAAGGAGATAGAAGCTACGGTGGCTAATGAAATAACAAACTACAATTAATGTACTTTCCTTCCTTGATTGGTGACTGTAAGCCCGTCATGGAAATGGATGAAACTGTCATCCAGTCAACACGCGGAAACAAACTTTGCTACTAAGATTGTTTATTACACAATGGGGAAAACTCTAGTGTTAATAATTTATTAATGAAAATAGGCTCGACGTTGCAGTTGATACAACCAAGAGTGATACCCAATATTTTGATATCAAATAGTCCTAACAGACCCAGTGAAATAACAGTCTAGAAAATCAGGACCGCTTCCTAGCTTCAGTGGCAACTGTAAATTTGTCACGGCAGTGGATACGACTAACAATTCGTTCCAGTTAGTTATCTTACGAAAGCATGCTATCGTTAACAGCTTTTTTCACACAAAATGAAATGTAAATTTAACGGTAATTACAGCATCCTACACTTCAGTGGTAACTAAACTTGTCACTTACGTAGATGAACTAACAAAACACGTGAGATGAATTGAAACAGGAAAACAGAGGCAAATACAAGAAAAGAGTCACTAATGAAGAACTAAAGAAAAATAGCAGGCACAGTATCGGTAAATAGTTTTATAGAAACGTCAAAAAATCAGATGGTTTGGTTATCTGGTCAGGATGGAACCAAATCAGCCAGAAACTAAGGCGTACTACATGAGTACAACAAGCAACAAGGCGAGAGGCCGACCGAGATAGAGTCTGGTGGAGGGGGTAACAGATACACTACAGAAACGCAGTTGGACGGTAATACGAGCTATGCAACTAATAAAAGACAGGAAATTATATAACTCTTCTCTGCGACATTTTACGGCATAAGCAGTTCAAAAAAAAAAAAAAAAAAAAAAGTGACTAAAATAAAGACTGTCAGAACTATTCAGCAAGTTGAGTTATAGAAACATAATGATATCATCATTACAATAAAGTATACAGATATTCGAGTGTCATATCTTCACTGACGTTAGCACCCTCACCATGGCGATGGATACAGATAACAGTTAGCAGACCAAATTAGATCTTAGTTTCAAAAGTCTACGAAACCAAGCACAATAACAAACCAAACTTTCCAAACTGCGTCGCCACACAATGTTGTCAAGGTGTGTCGCGCGGAGATGTGTTAATATTTCTTATTAGAGGTTAGTTTAAACTATGGTTTGCTAGCAGACTGAATTATTGCAGTCGTGACATTAGATTTATCAAAATAGTGTGTCATCAACATGGACAGTTTGGAAAGCTCCGCAGTTTTTCCTACATTAATTGGTGATTGTAAGCGTGTAACGGCAAGGGACGCAACTATGAGAGAAATCCAGTAAATTTACAGATGAAAACATTCTGACGTCAAGAATGTTTCGTAACACATAAATAATAAACTTGACATTTACTCTTGATGGGATCTGCCGTGGTCTAGATGCTAGACGCTCGCCGGCCGATCGGAAGGTCGTGGGCTCGGTTCCTGACGGTGACCGGAAAAAAAATGGCCTTGGCTCCCAGGTCGACCCAGCCTTGAGTGGGTGCAGTCCTCGAAAAAGTAAAGACGGCCGCCGTGAAGCTGACCACATCACCCACCAAATGTCGTTTGGTATATATAGTATAAGTCTAGCCCTATATACCCAATACACATGAAAGGCGTGGAAAATGGTCCTTAACATATTACTTTTACCTATCTTGATGGATGAACGTACATTTGGCATGACTATGCATTTAATAGAATTAACATAAGGTAACACGTTTTGACGTCAAAGACTTTTTTTCACACAGTTATATCATCATCATCATCATCATCATCCTGTAGCAGGTCCTTTGCAGAACGTCGCTCTCATCACAGTCTGTCTGAAAGAAACTCGGTCTCTCGCCAGTTCTCATGCACTTTCACACTCAAGGAGTCACTTATATCCTGTGCCCATCTTCGTGTCAGTCGGCCTCTGCCCCTCCTTCCTGGTACCATGCCTTCTGCTATAATTTTTTTCCAAACCGTCGTGGCGCTTGATATGACCAAAATATTTCTGCTTTCGAGAAAAAATGCTGTTTATTAGCCAGTCTTCCTTGATGTTCAGATCTTTTAAGATGTCAATATTTCTCATCTTCTTTGTCGAAGATATTCTGAGAATCTTTCTATAGCATTTCAGCTCAAACGCCCCTGTTCTCTTTCTTAAGGACTGAGAGATAGTCTACGACTCATATCTGTATGTAGCCACAGGAAAGATGCATGCTCTCAAAATTCTAATTTTGATCTCCTTGCTGGTGCTTAACCAAAGACTTTAAAGGCTGTTCAATCTTTGCATTACTATGGCCATCCTCCTTTTAATTTCTGTCATAGTCTCCATTGTTATTTATTTTAGAGCCTAGATATTCAAAGTTTGTGACATTTTCAATTTCTTCATCATTTATTGTTGTTTTTTTGGGTGACAGCCAATTTTATCTGTGGACATTATTTTCGTTTTCTTTAAAATCAAGAACAGATTCTGATCTTATATAGGAAACTAAATAGTTATGGAAGTGTCTTAGAAAAAAAAAAAAGACTGTCCCAATATGGGACGCAATTTGTCGTTAAATAGATTTAAGCGTCACAAGTGTTTCGTCACACATAAAAAAAAAAAAAAAAACTAGACAATATCAGCAAGACACAAGATGCAGAGATCACAAAAACATGATGTTTGAAACAGTTGCAGAAAAATCAAGATTTGCTTTTCATATTGTAGTAGTATATTTGCTTCTCCATTTGTAGCCAGCGCTGAACAAGTTCTCAGTGTTGTATTCGTGGTTCTTTCCGTGGGGCTTGGCTGGCCCGATTAATGATTGCACCGCCGTGGTGTAGATGCTAGACGCTCGCTTGCGGATCGGAAAGTCGTGGTTTTCAATGACTAAGAGAAAAAAAAAAAAAAAATGAGAGGAAGAGAGAAAAGACCGCTTATGTGTTATTGAGGTCCATACAGCAAACACGGCAAACAAAGTAAACACTATACATTAGTAGGCATGTAGTAAGCAGTGATCAAGGAGAGTTAGCCTGTTGCAGCCTTACTGTAAACCAGAACATATTGTGTCATTTTGATGGCTAGTTATATGGCAGGTGCCTTGACTTCTCAAGATATCCCTGGAAATGTTATAATAAATAGATCTGCCGAGTGGGTAGACAGACATATGGACAGATAAAACAAATAGATGGAACAGACAGTCAGTGATGTTGAATAAACATGCACATGGACAGACAGACAGACAGACAGACAGACAGACAGACAGACAGACAGACAGACAGACAGACAGACAGACAGACAGACAGACAGACAGACAGACAGACAGACAGACAGACAGACAGACAGACAGACAGACAGACAGATGAAACAAATAGATGGAACAGACAGTCAGTGATGTTGAATAAACATGCACATTGATATTCAGATAGACAGTCAGAAAGAGACAGGAGGGATATTTGTGTGTGTGTGTGTGTGTGTGGTGTGTGTGTGTGTAGGCTTTAGACTGCTGGTATTGTTTGGCACCTTTCCGTCTTTCCAGACGATAGTGTCACATTGCGCCATGAGGAGTCATGGAACACAGCTCACGGCGATGGCGAGTATGACTAGCAAGATCCGCCCGCGTCAAGAAAAGTCTTCCGCTGCTATAGCATGGGATTTCAGGACTGTTGTTGTCAACATTTGTATTTAGCCTGTTTCTTCTCAGACGCCACTCAGCTCTCGTCCTTTCTGCAATAATTTCTTCCTTCATTCTCATTCCCCTTCTGATGAGCCTCCTCCAGACAACACGGTCCATGGCATTTTGTCCCCCCCCCCCCCCCACGAGTCCACCTCAATATCTGCATCATTCATCTCCCGCTTGCACACATGGCTATATCGTAGTAGAGGTCTGCCTCGACATCTTCTACTCGACTGATGGTATATACTGACAATATTTGACATAGTCAGACGTCAACAGTATGGCAGATTCTGTTCTGGCAAAAGTCCACTTTGCTGACAAAGCAATGGAAATGGGGAAACAATATGGGGAAAAAAATCGAGGAGAAAAATAGAAGGGGAGAGAATGGGAGAGGGGGGGGGGGGGTATAAGATTTCAAGTTTCTTTGACGTCCTTAAACCTACTATCTATTTATTACCACATTTCGTCCAAGAGGATGGATTGCGTCATCCCCATGTGGCTTCCGGGGCCTCACTGGAAAAAAATTGAACAGACCTCCTACTTCCCCTACCAAGGATGTCGTACAAGGCGACTAATGAGGGTGTTTCCTTCCAATTCGGAGTGCATCTGCCTGAGAGGCGAGAAACGTACTGTCTGCATACAAATAAACCAGTTCTGTAAAGCGGATGTGGGCGCAAAACTCAAATTCAGGAACAAGGCCAAAGTCCAGTAATGGACGAACAACCACTGTTTATCCCTGGAGGTCACAGACGGTTAACACTATGAAGAAGACGAATTATGTGCAAAAATAAAAAAAAAGTGCAAATTGATGTCATCTATAACTATTGCTGTGATAAATTAATGATGTATATTTTTGTAACGTATTATGTAGTATATTGCTTTGCTATGGAAACTGAAGGATTGAAATACAGAAATCATTTGTAATGTTCATGACTTTGTCATTCAGAAAACTAGTGTGATCTGTTTGTGCTGGGGCGAGTGTAGTGTCTGTTTGAAGGGGAATATATCTCAGTTAAAATAAGTGACAACTTATGTGTTGGGGAGCGGCCATGGTGTAGCGGCTCGGAAAGAAGTCGTGGGTTAAGATCCTAACGGAGCCAGACTATTTTCAAAAATCACCTTGATTCCCAGGTCGAGTCAGCCTTAAATGGGGACCAGGTAGAATCCTGGGAAGTGAAGGCGGCCGGTGTGATGTTGAACACATCAACAATGGACTGCCGATCGGTATATACAAAATAGAGGTCTGGCCCTTTATGCCGAATATACTTAAAGTCGCTGAACAGCGTGTTAAAAGAAGAGGAAAACACATTTACCATGATCCCCGTGTGGGTAGTCCGAACTCATTGTGTGTATGTGTGTGGGGGTGTGTGTGTGGGGGGTGTGGGGGTGGATGAATAGTTAAGCTACTTTACTAACAAGCATGTCGTGCAAGGGAAGTTTCTTTTAAAGTCCGAGTGAATCTATGCGAGAGGCCAGGAACTGACCGTCTACATACCAGTGAGCCGTTTTACAGAGCTGGCCTTATTTGCCTGCAGACTGTGGCTTCAATGCACTCTTTTCCGGAAGGAAGTCTGACTCATACACACACGCCTTCCTTTCGCCTCTCATTGTCGCCGTGATTAAACCTTAGTGACAGTACTTTCTTTCAAAGCAATCTGGATCTATCCACAAAGTAATCCCTCACATCCGTCCCACATATCCTCTCACAGGACAGGTGACAAGCGCTGGTGTATGACATCGTATTTAGTCACCCACGTCATCTGATAATTGATATTGTAAAAATCCTTTCTTTTGTTTGAAAGTGAACGAGAAGCATTGAATACATTGCATTTTTTTTTTTAAAATTTAGTCAAGAGAAGAATAAAATGATCTCTCTTGTCCAATACAAACAGCGCGCACCTAAAAGCTTGCATTAGCTAATTTTTTTTTTTTTGGGGCCTATATTCGTCGATAATCCCTTTTAACAAACGCATAAACACGCAGAATGCGATGGCGCGGACATGTAATGAAATCTACCAGCCTTTCCAAAACCATCATGCTAGAAACGGGGGGGGGGGGGGGGGATGGGTGGGAAAAAAGGGAGGGGGTGTAGAATAGATCTACTGCTTCCCAACAATCTTGTCGTACAAGTCGACTAGGTATGTTTTCTTCGAAATCGGAGTGCATCTTCTTGAGAGGCAAATAACCAACAGTCTGCGTACAAACAAACCAGATCTGTGAAACGGATGTGCACACAAGTATATGGAACAGGACTAAAGTTCAGTAGTCGGTGAACAAGCAGAAATATCCACTGGAGTTTACAGCCGGTAAACATTAGGTGAAAAAGAAGAAGGTGAGGAAGAATACCAAAATTTGATTGAGTGAACAGGTCTCAAAAAAGAAAACATCTGATCGCCGGAAATGACACGGCAAGATCAAACAGTCAACAGTAAGAAGCAACTAAACAACAAACAGTGTCATGGCTGTCTCTTTATTAGACCGCCTGAAAAAGTGAAGGACCCTTTTCCACACCTTCAGGCGTATTGGGCATGTAGGGCTAGACCTATATTGTATAGACCGAACGGCACTTGGTGGGTGATGTGGTCAGCATCACGTTGGGAGCCTTTACTTCCCAGGGCTGCACCTCGTACCCACTCAAGGCAAGGTCGACATGGGAGCCAAGGTAATTTTTGAAGAAAAAAAGTTCCGACTCACTGCGGCATACTAGGAAATGAGTTAGCAGACTTGTAAAAAATGGAATAAAGGAGAAACAACACACCCATTGAAATCAGAACACTTATCAAGGAAAAATGCAAGGAATTGTGGAGAGAACAAACTAACAGTAAACATCCACAAGACCCCATCAACAGACTCAACAGAAAGCAACATACAACAATTTTCCTTCTACGAACAGGATACTGCAGGTTCAACTACAATATACATAAAATAAAGACTATACAGTCCCCTCAGTTTGCCTGTCAAACAGAACCACAAACTCCTGAGCACATTCTGCAGACCTGCCCACTCTACCTACAACTTCAAAAAGATACCTGGCCCCAAAGCAAAGTGTGCGAAGCAAGCTATGGGGAGCCAAGAAAGACCTGCTACTGACATGCGAGTTCATAGAAGCAACCAGCCTGGTGGTCTGATCTGTCCAGGCTACACCGTCTAAAACAAGCTATCTTTCTCTTTTCTTGTTAATCCTTCAATTTCTTCTTCATCGCGTTCACCGGCTGTAAACTTCAGCAGAAAGTTCTGGTTGTTCATCCGCTTGTAGACTTTAGTCTTGCTGAAGAGCTTCTTTTTCTTCTTTATTCACTGACTGTAAATTCCGGTGGAAAGCACTGGTTGTTCGTCCATTTGGACTTTTGCTAAGTTTTGCGTGTACATCTATTTTACTGGCCCCAGAGCTAGAGTTTTGCGTTTTATAGATCCGGCTTATTTGTGTGCAGACTGCTAGTTTCCCGCGTCACCGGCAGATAATATTTGATGGCTGAGTCCCCAATTACTCGGCTTTTACTATATGTTTGCTGGAGAATGGGGCCAGAGTGTCTGTTCTTTGTTTTTCCATAATGGGGCTATGGAACCCACACTAGGAGATCGTTCTTCAATTTTAGTGAGAATATAGTGGTTCACAAGTTCCTCTGCGGATTGCAGGGTCCTGGCTTCGGATCCTGACCCAGCCTCGAGTGGGTACGAGGTAAAGTCCGGAGAAGTAAAGGCAGCCGACGTGATGTTGACCACATTACCCACCTAGTGCCGATAATAAAATGTAAATCTAGTTCCTTATTTGGAGGCCGCTGTATAAACTGATGATGAGAAAACCCTGGAAATATAAAATGAGGAGTAATGAAGATGTCTTAAAAGGAACTGATTCACCAAGAGACCTTACTGCCCACATCAAACGGAGACAATCTACAATTTTTGGTCTCGAGAAGGAGAAAAGTGGAGTAGAACGTAACAGTCGTAAAGTTAGAAGATAGGAGAGGCAGAGGAAGGCTGTAAAAGATGATGCTGGACAGTTTTACATCATGGCACGGAAATCATGTGGGTCTGAATTTATTGAAATAACACGATACAGAAGATTGAAGATAGACATGGCCACCGACGCCACACGACATTGACTATAAGAAGCAAAAGAAGAAGAAGTAGAAAAAGAAGAAGAAGAAGAAGAAGAAGAAGAAGAAGAAGAAGAAGAAGAAGAAGAAGAAGAAGAAGAAGAAGAAGAAGAAGAAGAAGAAGAAGAAGAAGAAGAAGAAGAAGAAGAAGAAGAAGAAGAAGAAGAGGAGGAGGAGGAGGAGTAGAAGAAGAAGAAGAAGAAGAAGAAGAAGAAGAAGAAGAAGAAGAAGAAGAAGAAGAAGAAGAAGAAGAAGAAGAAGAAGAAGAAGAAGAAGAAGAAGAAGAAGAAGGAAGAAGAAGAAGAAGAAGAAGAAGAAGAAGGAGAAGAAAAGTAAAAAAAGAAGAAGAAGAAGAAGAAGAAGAAGAAGAAGAAGAAGAAGAAGAAGAAGAAGAAGAAGAAGAAGAAGAAGAAGAAGAAGAAGAAGAAGAAGAACAAGAACAAGAAGAAGAAGAAGAAGAAGAAGAACAAGAACAAGAAGAAGAAGAAGAAGAAGAAGAAGAAGAAGAAGAAGAAGAAGAAGAAGAAGAAGAAGAAGAAGAAGAAAAAGAAGGTGTGGCAAAGGGTCTTTACTTATTTAGAACCACTGTATTTGTACGGTTGTCCCTGGTGATATACTGAAGGCTTACAATGATTTATTGCATTAAGCTAGATATCTAGCATTATGCTAGATTGTTTGCAACGGTACCATCACCACCATATCCTGCACACAAGCAACACAACAATGAGAAAAGTTCAACTATAATTTGCTCCTTCTTGATTTCACGCTGTCCGGTGCGTTGCTTAAAGAAATCACAGAAGACATGAATTGTGGGATATCTAATATCAACAACAGATATTACTGACAGATTATCATATAAGGATGAAATACCTTGTGTTGTGTGAAAAAGCGTCATAAATGTAACAAACTCGTCAAATGTATCACCACCAGTATTACTCTAAGCCTCAAATTGTTCCTAGGGTACAAATGAGCCCGGATAGAAACGAGTGAATAATGTAAACAGCTGTAATTATATGTAAATTGATGGCTGGATTTTTTGTGCTAAGAGGTAGTTGTGGAATTTGTAAAGAGATGTTACATCTTTCTGAAATTCAAAAGAAGTAAAGTATGTGGATATTTAAGCCAAGACTACCATCACAACAATAATATTAGTTATCGTCTAATTAGTTCGGCTGGTCATGTGGCACTCTAAAAAAAAAAAAAAAAAACTCTTCTATAGTAAGCTGCAAAATGGAAAACGTTCCGAAGGCGGGCAAAAGAAACGCTTTAAAGACAACTTGAAGTCTTCACTCAAAGCATTTGGGATGAAGGACACAAATTGGGAGGCTGCTTTCAAGACCGAAATGCATGGCGTGCAGCTCTACACGAGGGCGCGACTACATGTGAAGCAAACAGAATAGCAAGACTGATTAAGAAAAGGATGGACAGAAAGGTGACTGCAGGAGATCACCTCCCTGGCACAACACTCATTCCCTGTCCTCACTGTCCAATAACTTTTCGGGCCCGCATCGGCCTCGTCAGTCATCTTCGTACCCATACTTGATGAAAAAGAGTGGTCATCATCATCTTGATGGGCAACACACAAATTAGTCATCGTAATAACCTGCTCCTCTACACCGTCATTATCATCATCGTCGTTTTCATACGTGTCCTTTTCCTCATCTTCAACCTCATCATCATAATCATTTTGTTCCATTAAATGTCACAAATAGATCTCGCAGTATACTCTTCCATTCCGATCTGTTCTGTCCAACTGTTTGGATCTCATGGATGTAATCCATTCCAAAACCATTAGCCCCTCTCAGTTTGAGGTTTTTACAACGGATCAACATCTTGACACACGGGTAGTAACCCATTAGTGCTTCGTTCTTCTTCTAACTCAAGTCTGAGTCTGAAGAAGCTCAGCACAGTACACAGGCTCTGTAACACCAGGGAGGATCCTGAAACATTTTTGTGTAGATTTTAAACTCAAAGTTTTTGTCTGGGCAGCCACGTTACGCTACTCTTTTTTATTGCCAACTGCCAATGGGCTTTTCACGTGCGCAACAATACTTATGTGAGTTCGATCTCACTACCCAGAGATCAGGGGACATTACTAGAAGTCCACGTGAAAAAATCCCAGCCTTTATCGGGGCTTGAACCCTGGACCCCCAGCACTTGTGGCAGACCTCGTAACTCGAGACCACTAAGCCCACTGCAACGTAGGAAGGTGATCTGGTGGAAATAAAAATCGTCACTTTCAACCATCAACCCGAAGGGAGAGCTTTAGGTTATAATTGTGACTAGGTTATGTGCCATATATAAAATGGCTTAGCTTTGCACGCCACCACGAGCCAGGAAAAGGGACTCTAGCTGTGTTGATGCAATCCAAGGAGACAGACCGAAATACTAACCCGACAGGTGAAGTCGTCTATCGGCGAGCCAGTGGGCTCGTGTACCCAGTAAATTACCATCCTCATTGTCTTATAACTGTTGATACCAGCGATTGTCAACACATTTTTCTCATGACTTCCCCGCAATGTCGGCTCTGTGGCTAAGTCGATGCGAACGCTTCGTAATGCCGGATGCCGGGTTCGATCCCAGCGGCGGGCCTTGCGTTGGTTTCGAGAGTGGTATAAATAAAGCCGACCGTCCCGAAAGCAATGGCAAACTACTGGACGTAAATTTGTCTAGAAAAACCACACAACAGCAAGTGGCTGCTGGGGTTGGATACGCAACTAACCTTCACCGCAATTGAATTCATCCAATGTGATGTTTAAAAATATCCTTTGACATTTGTTTTCAAATACATTCAGCTTTCGTTCAACGTCTATTGTGGCTCTTCAGCTTTAACTGGCATGCGTTAAAATTCAAAAAATATAACAATTTTTGTTTTGAAAAGTTATAATCTAAAATGCCTTGTTTCGTTCATGATTTCAAAAGTTGCTGCTGCCTTTCACGTTTCTTAAAATGTTCCTTGATCTGTTACAGGTGTACTTAATATAACAGTATTTTCATAACTGATTTCTAAACTGACCTCTGGGTTAAATACTCCAAAGCATCTGTTTATATGAGCATCATCATAGTCATCATCATCATCATCATTTTCATCATAACTATAATTACCCTTAAAGCGATCAACGTAGTCCTCATTGTAATAATAATAATTATCGTTATCGTTGTCAACATCATCATCATCATCATCACCTTCAACATCTCTTTCTTCTTCTTATAGTCCCTGACGTGTGCCGTTGGTAATCATGCTTTTTCAAAACCTTCTGCATCTTGTTCTTTCAATCAGCTCTGGCACAGATGATCTTCCATGCCGGTATGTCAAACTGTCCAGTATCTTCTCTCTCGGTCTCCCTCTGCCTCTCCTCCCCCAGCTCCCAGTGTTCTAAACAGCATGGCAAGCCGCTCATCAAACGTCACACCGGTTGTCTTTATATTCGAGAACATGTCTCGATTCTGGACCTCGAGGCGGAAGCTGTCTCCACGAGGATGGATACAATATATTGAAGACACATTGGCTGTCTTCTTCTTGTTCTCTAGCTGTAAACTCCAGCGGAAAGTTCTGGTTGGTCGTCCACTTCTTGACACCAGTCCTGTTCCAAATTCTGAGCGTTGCGTGCGCATCCGTTTTAGATATCTGACTCACTTGTGTTCAAACTGTTGGTTCCCTGCCTCTCAAGGAGATGCACTACGACTTGAAAGGAACCTTTGAATTAGTCGACTCTTACCACATAGCTATAGAAAGACAGTGCGTCCAGTCTTGTTTCCCATACAACATGGACCCGCAACGCACATGGGGAACGTTGGCTAAGAAAGCACTTAGCGCAAGGAAATAGGGAAGAGATAGAGAGACTTTCGGGTGTGCCATGAGGAAAGTGACGTTCAGTAAATAGCCTGTGATTGATAGTGATGCCCCGAAACCAATTTTATGCTGGGTGGACCTAGGAGCATTAGTTAAATATAAAAATATCTTCATAACAGTGCATATTCAAACCCAAGACATTCAGGCTGACAATCAAGCGTCTAGCCGCTGCGCTACAATGGCTCCCAATGTCCTTTACTTTCGACCCCACCCCCCCCCCCCTATCCCACCGCCCACCCAAATCCGTGCTTAAATATCACAAACGATTGCAAGATCAATAGCCAAATTAACTGTTTAAGTCGGTTCTAAACTCTTCACTTTCCACAACTTTCACCATGTCTTATAAATGGCTGATGTAATCTCTTTAGACATAAAAAAAAAAAAAAAAACTATCTCCCTCAAAGATCAAACTGGGGAATTGAATGACAACGGACACATTCAGTGCGCGCAAGGTGTCTCTTTACACTGATGTCGTAAAATCTACATTACCCACCTACTGTGTGCATCGAAAGATTAACTTTCAATGATATTCTACCTGCATTTAGTGACTCACTGAACTAAATAATCCTTATTCAAATAAAGGAACAGAAAGAGAAAGTTGAAGCTATATATATAGACATATTTGCAAACACACAAACACGCATACACACACACACACACAGATATATATATGCATGGTCTTGTAGCTTTTATTGGCATAGACTTCAAGCAGGAGGTGTAATGGTCCGTGACATAGTTTTTTAGGTCACGCGATGTCAATAATAATACTTAATTAAAAACAACAAATGACATTTTCATCCTGGGCTGTAAGAAGATTCAAGAAGTTTTTTTAACCGCAAGTATAAATTATCATTTATAAAATGCCTTTGTAAATCTGGTAGTATTAAACTGACATTTGAAATGATTATCTTAAATTGACTGTTGCACACGTTAACAATGACATAGGAGAACATAAAAGAACAGCCGGAAGACGACAGGAACTTCAGGTCAATAATAGGTGCTGCACTAGCACAGAACTTGTGTTATCAGTCGCCATACGCTTGGGTGGGAGTGGTGGGGGGGGGGGGGGAAGGGAGTGAGTTGTGTACACTAAAGATGGGATTCGAGCGCAAACGAACTTTGCTTTTATCTTTGTCTGAATCTCCGTCTCTTCATCATCATCATCATCATCGTCATCATCATCATCGTCTTCTTGTTCTTCTTCTTCTTGTTCTTGTTCTTGTTCTTGTTCTTGTTCTTTTTCTTCTTCTTCTTCTTCTTCTTCTTCTTCTTCTTCTTCTTCTTCTTCTTCTTCTTCTTCTTCTTCTTCTTCTTCTTCTTCTTCTTCTTCTTCTTCTTCTTCTTCTTCTTCTTCTTCTTCTTCTTCTTCTTCTTCTTCTTCTTCTTCTTCTTCTTCTTCTTCTTCTAATTCTTCTTCTTCTTCTAATTCTTCTTCTTCTTCTTCTTCTTTCTTCTTCTTCTTCTTCTTCTTCTTCTTCTTCTTCTTCTTCTTCTTCTTCTTCTTCTTCTTCTTCTTCTTCTTCTTCTTCTTCTTCTTCTTCTTCTTCTTCTTCTTCTTCTTCTTCTTCTTCTTCTTCTTCTTCTTCTTCTTCTTCTTCTTCTTCTTCTTCTTCTTCTTCTTCTTCTTCTTCTTCTTCTTCTTCTTCTTCTTCTTCTTCTTCTTCTTCTTCTTCTTCTTCTTCTTCTTCTTCTTCTTCTAATTCTTCCTCTTCTTCTAATTCTTCTTCTTCTTCTAATTCTTCTTCTTCTTTGTTCACAGGAT
The DNA here is from genome assembly GCA_905116865.2 of Candidula unifasciata. Classification (NCBI taxonomy): domain Eukaryota; kingdom Metazoa; phylum Mollusca; class Gastropoda; order Stylommatophora; family Geomitridae; genus Candidula; species Candidula unifasciata. Next base: position 1,038,605 of record CAJHNH020002223.1, on the reverse strand, counting down.
GGAGCTCTGGCGGAGAGTCCTGGTTGTTCATCCAGTTGGACTTTGGCTTTGTGCCAGAGCCTGCGTAAACATCGTTTTACTGACTTATTTGCGTGCAGCTGCCTGTTTCTCGGCGCTCTGTCAGATGCACTCCAAGTTGGAAGAAAGCTCCCAGCCGACATGCTTGTTGAGGAGGCAGTAGGTGTATTTTTGTTTTCCTCCACACTGGTAGAAATCGGAACCCACACTGGAAGGGCTAGTTTCCCCATATGTCCGGTAATGATAGACAACTAATACATCTAATACCATCTAATATCTTCAGGTCCCATGGATGTGGTTTTACATAAAAATGCTCAAAATTCCCCAGAAAGTCAGTATGGGTAATCCAACTCCCTGTGCGGGTTCCAGGACCCCACTTTGATGAAAACAAAAATGGACTCACTGCCCTCCCGCCGCCCCCCCCCCCCAACCATCCTAACCTCGCCCCCAATTATATTTTCAACAAATAAAATATGTCGTATGTGTCGACTAATTAGGGTCTTTTTTAAAGTCTGAGTGCATCTGCCTGGGAATCAAGAAACCAATAGTCTGCATACAAGCAAGCCAGATCGGTAAGACAGATGTGCATGCGGAAACCAAGTTTTGGAACAAGACTAAAGTCTGGAGCTGGACAGGTTAGTTGCGTATCCGTTGCAGGACGTTGCATAAACAACCCCAACAGCCCGTGGTTGTTGTGTGGTTTTTTTAGACAAATTTACGTCCAGTAGTTTGCCACTGCTTTCTGGACTGTCGGCTTTTTTGATACCACTGTCGAAACCAACGCAAGGCCCATGGCTCGCCGCTGGGATCGAACTGGAGCTGGACAAAGAGGCAGAATTTTCCACTGGAGTTTACGGCCGGTAGCCACAAAGAGGAAATAATCCAGTGGAATTTGAAAGAACACAACTTATCGCAAACATTCGAAAGATAGTCATCATTTTTTAGCCATATTAATGAGTAGGAGTTTGCGTTTGTGGCTTAGGCGTTGCGAACACGGTTTGTCGACAGTGGTATCAAGAAGCTGACCGTTCAGCAGCAGTGGCAAACTACTGGACGTAAATTTGCCTAGAAAAACCACAACGCCCCCCCCCCCCTTTTCCCAATGCTAGGGTTGGTTGTGCAACGTCCTGTAAAGGATACGCAACTAACTTTAACCTTTATGAGAATAAACTTGATTATGTTGTGACAAGATGACAATTTTGTGGGTAGATAGATATACAAATACAGCGCGAGAAAATAGAGACAGATAAAATGAATCGATTCTTAGCAGCCTTTTCTTATGCGACGAAAGGGTGTCAGCACAGGATCTGATGATATCTGCTGTTTGCGAATGCTGTTTGTGGAGAGCATGCTCGTCCCACGTCAAATCGGCAAGACAGGTTAGGATGTTTAATTTTGTCACCGACAGAAAAACTCCATCACCATACCGGAGTCGAACCCGGGTCTCCCGCATGACAGCCTGATGTTATAACCACTCGGCCAGCCGTCCTCAAAATTTGATATTAATGGTGGAAGTCATTGTTGACATCAGTAAGAATAAGATGAAACTCCACAGGAGAGCACGTCAGGAGGAGTCTGCCAATCATCAGTAGAAGTGATCCCTCGTCAATAAATGTTTCGGCCCACAAGCTCCTAGACATTTTCGGAGGGCAGGCTCACTTGAATTCATGAAGCTCAGGCTTGATCGGCTCCTGCTGCACGTATTACCGGATGTTCTCGGACAGGGACAAGACGAAATTGGTGATTATACAACAGGTACTGTGAGATTTGAAGTTTATTTATAGTCGCCGCGGTAGCATATTAGAGCAGAACATGTTAGACTTTGTTAGCAAATGGCAGAGGGACACTGACAGACAATTCGGACACGATGGACTTTGGGATAAGACTTCTTTTCCACTAGATACCCGGACCAGCCTACCAAGGGCAGTCCCCAACGACTTTCCTCAGTTGTATCCAAAACCATCTCGAGGCTCTCTCTGCAGCATCGCCTAGCTGTTTTAGTGCTCGTTTGCGCTTGTTTCCTCTCAAGTCCAGTTGCTTTATCACATTGTAAATAGAAGTGGAAACAAGACCTCTTGTGCCTACCTCGACGGAGAAGATTATTACTGTGTACGCTTCGTATCTCCTCAAACCAGCCGTGAGGTCACTGTATTTCTCGAGCTTATACATATGACTTTCGCCCATTCGCGACTCATACGGCACGGTCAGCTCAATCAGGATGAGCTGACGTTTCCCCGCAGAGTGTATGACTATGACGGGTCGCTGGCCAGTCTTCCGGATTAACTCAGTGTACTTTTCGTGACCAGGCAGGTCAACCGCCAGTAGCTAGTACCTCGTACAGTCAAGCATCGATGGAGCGTACGCGGATTTGTTGAATTTACCTTTATAAATCTGCCTAGCCTTAAGGAAGAGAACGGGGACAACGGTAGGACTGGCCCTCGCATTGGCCCTAATTCTAGCCTGGTCCATAACAGCCGCTAGCTCTTTCAGGACCTTGTTGTGGCGTCAAGTACCCTGGCCTAGGGCTTTTCTGCATGCGGACAATACGTGCTCGAGCGTCTGCTTAGCTCTACACAATGGGCATGTCGGGTCGGTAGTAGCATGCCATTTGACCATGTTGACACCGGACGGTAACACATCGTAAGCAGATCTAACAATAAAGCTTAGTCGCAGCGGGGCCATTCGCCAGATCTCACCCCATGTGAGTACTCGTGGCAAAGCGCTCTCGAAGCCGATCCACTGGCCTTGCTGCGACTGTTGTGCGGCTTTTTGGACCAGAACCTCGTTTTCGGAGTCCTTTATCTGCTGTATTACCATGTCTCGGCGCTCTTTGGACCACCAACTAACTTTCCCATGCCCTAGGTCGTGACGGTCGGTATGTGTGTAACCCATCATCTCTCTTAATTTCAGTGCATCTTGGGCAGATTCAATCGCATCTAGGACCTTCCATTTCTAACCTGTCTTTAGAGTGGGCTGGACAGTAGTGACAGTGGGGTCTGAAGACTGGTGCAGCATCATGTGTTAATTTTACGCTCCATTGTCTCCACTGCCGTCATCGTCACTTTGTAGACGAGCAGTGGCCAGAGGAGCTTTGGCATCAATATAAATTGGAGACACCAGACTTTTAGTACTTTCCGATCAACCTACACAGCTCGATCGCGAGCAAGCCTGTATCCAGTGACTTATGTATTCGCCGGACCTCCATTCTATAAGACAAACAACTTCCAATCGTAAACGCGACCAAGGCTCTTCACCGGTTCCTCTAGAACCGTGGGGATCCGATTCCTTTCCACCGTGAAACTGATCGCCGTCACCTTACCTTTCAGGATTGACAGACTCCTTGACTTCTATGGTTTGAACTTTATATCGCTCCATTGGACTACACCGTCTAATCTTTTCAGAATCGTGCGGGTAGCCTCCTTGCTGCCCGTGATTATAGTCGTGTCATCCATAAATGCACGTAGTGGCGGCATCCAGCGGTCCCCAATCTGAAGGCCTTGCCGTAGACGGCCGCCCCGTCTAACATGACCTGCATGGCCATAACAAACAGTATTGGCGAGATCGTACATCCCATTGCAATCCCAACCTAGAGCTCAGTCCATCTCTTAGTGAACGTCGGGGTAGAGAAGCGTAAGGCGAACTCTGAGAAATATTGCTTGATCATTTCGTTGATCTGTGTCGGTACGTGGAACATGCGAAGAGCCTGCCACAGTAGCTTAGGGAAAACCGCCCCATAGGTGTTGGCGAGGTCCAACCATATCACGTGCAACGGAGTTCTCTCTGCCCTGACTCTCTGAATAGACTCCCAGATCATGGTCGCGTGTTCAAGGCACCCAGGGAAGCCTGGGATTCCACCTTTCTAAACACTCGTATCGATGTATTTGTTCGCCATCAGATACTGTGTGAGCCGGCGAGCCATAACCGAGAAGAATATTTTGCCTTCAACATTCAACATTCAAGAATTGACTGGCGGGTGTTTGGATGTCAGCGTCTGTGGCTTAGGCATTGCGAACGCGCTTCGCAATGCCGGGGTAGCGGGTTCGATCTCAGCCTTGCGTTGGTTTCTACAGTGGTTTCGAGAAGTCAACCGTCCAGAAAATAATGGCAAACTATTGTACGTAAACCTGCCTAGAAAAACCACAACAGCAACAAAAAAAAAAAAAAAAAAAAAAAATGCGTTTGGTTCAGCAACGTCCTGCAAAGAGTACCCAACTAACTTTTAAAGATGTTTGGATTTTGTTGCAATTTAAATACAACTGAAGTCTAAGGTTCATTTGATTTAATCTTGGCTTCTAGGAAATTCAAGTTTAACTTATTAAACTCACATTTGGTCGGGAAAGAATGGTGAGAAAAATTGCCGTCTGAGTAGAGAAACGACATTTTGACCTTGAAGTACTGCTCCATCAACGTGTGCCCTCAGCTCCACTCTTCCCAAGTCGTGAGAGGGGTCCTCCACGCAGAACATGTCCATCATCATTAGAGAAAGTGATTCTTGTAGTCTCTAGAGACGCCCGCTTGACGCCTCGTTTCGAAAGGCCAATTTTAGTGCATTATTGGACTATGAATTGTGTTAGTCGGCTTTGCAACTGTGTTCGGGTATCAGCAGCCGCTACAATAGACAGGGGTAAAGATTGCTTATGGCGGAAGGCACACGATATCATGGCCACTAGACGTTTATCACTTGGCAAAGGTTTAAATCCTAACCGAGGCAAATTTTTTGTTTAAAAAACTGACCTGGGCTCACTGGACGACTAGGCCTAACATTGGTACCTGCTAATATGCAGGGAGGTAAAGGTCACCGGTGGGATGTCGGTCACATTACCCACCCAGTGCCGATGGTTCTTTGAACATCATCATCATCATCAAGTGCCTTGATAGCTGACCTAGGTGTTCACGCATCTCCACAGATTTCGGTCCTTGGTGTTCTGGAACAATTCCACAGATGATTTTCCTCCATGCCACTGTCTCAAGCCATCCACCATCCTTTCTCATGTTCTGCCTCTGCCTCTTCTATCAATTATCTTTCCAGTCGTCACGATAGTTTCAAATGCTCCTTTTCTCATCAAATGAAGGTTACGGGTGTGTCCCGCTCTGTTTGCTTTCTGTTAGCTCTTCAAATTTGCAGGGGCGTGAAAAAATTAAGTTTTTTTTAAAAATGCAATTTTGTTTTTAGAATATTTTAACTCCCTGTCTTAACCCCATCAATCTTCTAATATTATTATTATTATTTTGTGTCTTCAAACTTATTGTAGCCCATTCACCTTTTATTAGCTTGAGTAATCTCAGTGTCGTCGGCTATGTGGCTAAGTCGATGCGAGCGCTTCGTAATGCCGGGGTGCCAGGCTCCATCCCAGCTGCGGGCTATGCGCCTTGCGTTGGTTTCGACAGTGGTATCAGGGGGCCGATCGTCTAGACAGCAATGGCAAACTACTGAACGTACATTTGCATAGAGAAACCGCACAACAGCCAGGGGTTGCTGGGGTTGGTTCTGCAACGTCCTGTTAAGGATACGCAACTAACCCCAATCTCGGTGTCTCTCAATCTCAACCTTCTAGAAGATTCTATCATGTCATTCTCAATCTCAGCCTTCTATTAGATTCTATCATGTCACTGTCAGTCTCAGCCTTCTAGAAGATTCTATCATATCACTCTCAGTCTCAGCCTTCTAGAAGATTCTATCATATCACTCTCAATCTCAACCTTCTAGAAGATTCTATCATGTCATTCTCAATCTCAGCCTTCTAGAAGATTCTATCATGTCACTCTCAGTCTCAGCCTTCTAGAAGATTCTATCATATCACTCTCAGTCTCAGCCTTCTAGAAGATTCTATCATGTCACTCTCAGTCTCAGCCTTCTAGAAGATTCTATCATCAGTCACTCTCAATCTCAGCCTTCTAGAAGATTCTATCATCTGTCACTCTCAGTCTCAGCCTTTTAGAAATTTCTATCACTCTCAATCTCAGCCTTCTAGAAGATTCTATCATCTGTCACTCTCAATCTCAGCCTTCTAGAAGATTCTATCATCTGTCACTCTCAATCTCAGCCTTCTAGAAGATTCTATCATGTCACTCTCAGTCTCAGCCTTCTAGAAGATTCTATCATGTCACTCTCAATCTCAGCCTTTTAGAAGTTTCTATCATATCACTCTCAATCTCAGCCTTCTAGAAGATTCTATCATCTGTCACTCTCAATCTCAGCCTTCTAGAAGATTCTATCATCTGTCACTCTCAATCTCAGCCTTTTAGAAGATTCTATCATCTGTTACTCTCAATCTCAGCCTTTTAGAAGTTTCTATCATATCACTCTCAATCTCAGCCTTCTAGAAGATTCTATCATCTGTCACTCTTAATCTCAGCCTTCTAGAAGATTCTATCATGTCACTCTCAGTCTCAGCCTTCTAGAAGATTCTATCATGTCACTCTCAGTCTCAGGCTTTTAGAAGTTTCTATCATATCACACTCAATCTCAGCCTTCTAGAAGATTCTATCATCTGTCACTCTTAATCTCAGCCTTCTAGAAGATTCTATCATCTGTCACTCTCAGTCTCAGCCTTTTAGAAGTTTCTATCATATCACTCTCAGTCTCAGCCTTTTAGAAGTTTCTATCATATCACTCTCAATCTCAGCGTTCTAGAAGATTCTATCATCTGTCACTCTCAGTCTCAGCCTTTTAGAAGTTTCTATCATATCACTCTCAAACTCAGCCTTCTAGAAGATTCTATCATGTCACTCTCAGTCTCAGCCTTCTAGAAGATTCTATCATGTCACTCTCAGTCTCAGCCTTTTAGAAGTTTCTATCATAGATCACTCTCTCAATCTCAGCCTTCTGGAAGATTCTGTCATCTGTCACTCTCAATCTCAGCCTTCTAGAAGATTCTATCATCTGTCACTCTCAATCTCAGCCTTTTAGAAGATTCTATCATCTGTCACTCTCAATCTCAGCCTTTTAGAAGTTTCTATCATATCACTCTCAATCTCAGCCTTCTAGAAGATTCTATCATCTGTCACTCTCAATCTCAGCCTTCTAGAAGATTCTATCAGGTCACTCTCAGTCTCAGCCTTCTAGAAGATTCTATCATGTCACTCTCAGTCTCAGCCTTTTAGAAGTTTCTATCATATCACTCTCAATCTCAGCCTTCTAGAAGATTCTATCATCTGTCACTCTCAATCTCAGCCTTCTAGAAGATTCTATCATGTCACTCTCAGTCTCAGCCTTCCAGAAGATTCTATCATCAGTCACTCTCAATCTCAGCCTTCTAGAAGATTCTATCATCTGTCACTCTCAGTCTCAGCCTTTTAGAAATTTCTATCACTCTCAATCTCAGCCTTCTAGAAGATTCTATCATCTGTCACTCTCAATCTCAGCCTTCTAGAAGATTCTATCATCTGTCACTCTCAATCTCAGCCTTCTAGAAGATTCTATCATGTCACTCTCAGTCTCAGCCTTCTAGAAGATTCTATCATGTCACTCTCAATCTCAGCCTTTTAGAAGTTTCTATCATATCACTCTCAATCTCAGCCTTCTAGAAGATTCTATCATCTGTCACTCTCAATCTCAGCCTTCTAGAAGATTCTATCATCTGTCACTCTCAATCTCAGCCTTTTAGAAGATTCTATCATCTGTTACTCTCAATCTCAGCCTTTTAGAAGTTTCTATCATATCACTCTCAATCTCAGCCTTCTAGAAGATTCTATCATCTGTCACTCTTAATCTCAGCCTTCTAGAAGATTCTATCATGTCACTCTCAGTCTCAGCCTTCTAGAAGATTCTATCATGTCACTCTCAGTCTCAGGCTTTTAGAAGTTTCTATCATATCACACTCAATCTCAGCCTTCTAGAAGATTCTATCATCTGTCACTCTTAATCTCAGCCTTCTAGAAGATTCTATCATCTGTCACTCTCAGTCTCAGCCTTTTAGAAGTTTCTATCATATCACTCTCAGTCTCAGCCTTTTAGAAGTTTCAATCATATCACTCTCAATCTCAGCGTTCTAGAAGATTCTATCATCTGTCACTCTCAGTCTCAGCCTTTTAGAAGTTTCTATCATATCACTCTCAAACTCAGCCTTCTAGAAGATTCTATCATGTCACTCTCAGTCTCAGCCTTCTAGAAGATTCTATCATGTCACTCTCAGTCTCAGCCTTTTAGAAGTTTCTATCATATCACTCTCAATCTCAGCCTTCTGGAAGATTCTGTCATCTGTCACTCTCAATCTCAGCCTTCTAGAAGATTCTATCATCTGTCACTCTCAATCTCAGCCTTTTAGAAGATTCTATCATCTGTCACTCTCAATCTCAGCCTTTTAGAAGTTTCTATCATATCACTCTCAATCTCAGTCTTCTAGAAGATTCTATCATCTGTCACTCTCAATCTCAGCCTTCTAGAAGATTCTATCAGGTCACTCTCAGTCTCAGCCTTCTAGAAGATTCTATCATGTCACTCTCAGTCTCAGCCTTTTAGAAGTTTCTATCATATCACTCTCAATCTCAGCCTTCTAGAAGATTCTATCATCTGTCACTCTCAATCTCAGCCTTCTAGAAGATTCTATCATGTCACTCTCAGTCTCAGCCTTCTAGAAGATTCTATCATCAGTCACTCTCAATCTCAGCCTTCTAGAAGATTCTATCATCTGTCACTCTCAGTCTCAGCCTTCTAGAAGATTCTATCATCTGTCACTCTCAGTCTCAGCCTTCTAGAAGATTCTATCATATCACTCTCAATCTCAGCCTTCTAGAAGATTCTATCATCTGTCACTCTCAGTCTCAGCCTTCTAGAAGATTCTATCATCTGTCACTCTCAATCTCAGCCTTCTAGAAGATTCTATTATCTGTCACTCTCAATCTCAGCCTTTGAGAAGATTCTATCATATCACTCTCAATCTCAGCCTTCTAGAAGATTCTATCATCTGTCACTCTCAATCTCAGCCTTCTAGAAGATTCTATCATCTGTCACTCTCAATCTCAGCCTTCTAGAAGATTCTATCATCTGTCACTCTCAGTCTCAGCCTTTTAGAAGTTTCTATCATGTCACTCTCAATCTCAGCCTTCTAGAAGATTCTATCATCAGTCACTCTCAGTCTCAGCCTTCTAGAAGATTCTATCATCAGTCACTCTCAATCTCAGCCTTCTAGAAGATTCTATCATCAGTCACTCTCAGCCTTCTAGAAGATTCTATCATCAGTCACTCTCAGCCTTCTAGAAGATTCTATCATCAGTCACTCTCAATCTCAGCCTTCTAGAAGATTCTATCATCAGTCACTCTCAGCCTTCTAGAAGATTCTATCATCAGTCACTCTCAATCTCAGCCTTCTAGAAGATTCTATCATCAGTCACTCTCAATCTCAGCCTTCTAGAAGATTCTATCATCAGTCACTCTCAGCCTTCTAGAAGATTCTATCATCAGTCACTCTCAATCTCAGCATTCTAGAAGATTCTATCATATATTTTATGTGATTTTGCAAGCGCATTCTTTCATTATTTCCTGTAATTGAGAAAAACCAAAATATACTAATATTATTTATATATTTACAAGACGCACATATTTTGCAGTGTTCTGAGATTAGATTGTGTAATTTAAAACTGACAGGGCCTCAGGGCTTTATATTTTTTAGGGCCTCATCACCAGCCCCTCTTTCTAGGCACAACTGTTTTAGAATTCCTAACAGTTTATTAGAAACCTGGGTAGTTCCAAGTCTCGTTGTGACTGATTCTTTTCAAGAAATCTCAGAGACTCTTATGTCAAAGTGAGTTTTGCGGGCAATGAATTTTTGTTTCGTATTCAAAAGCAAACCCGTTCTTTTTAAGTACCTGACGGCGTCTGCTGAAAGCGGAAGCACTAGGGCAATTAAAAAGACAATTTGGAAACACGTACTTCTTGAAGACCGAGGTGTTGACGAGGGACTCCGGGCGACCACAGTCGCGTGTGACCAACACCTTAAGAAGACCCAGTTTCGGGGAAAATAGGTTTCTAACACGAACTCTTCGGCCTTTGTGAGCTGCAGAAACAGGACGTGTTTTCTTGTCCTATTACGATTGTCATGATACATTGCAACAGCGGGAGAAAAGTTCATTGGTCATTTACTTCTGAAAGAGGGTATGGAAAATCTCTTGACGATGAGGAAAAGATCTACCGCATGCAAAAGAAAAAGAAATTATCAAGAAAATTGGGTGTAGGTTGTGAGAATTTGATGGCTTGCCAGGAAAGGATCAACTGATTGATAATGATACTGGATTCAATTTTCTTTGGTAGTTTGGCGATTACATTGTACACAACAAATTATTTTACAGAGCAATAACGATATTGAATTCAATCTTCTTGGGTAGTTTGGCGATCACATTATAGACAACAAATTATTTTACAGAGTAATAATGATATTGAATTCAATCTTCTTTGGTAGAATGGCGTCACAATGTTTGGCGATCACATTATAGACAACAAATTATTTTACATAGTAATACTGATATTGAATTCAAACTTCTTTGGTAGTTTGGCGATCACATTATACACAACAAATTATTTTACAGAGCAATAATGATATTGAATTCAATCTTCTTGGGTAGTTTGGCGATCACATTATAGACAACAAATTATTTTACAGAGTAATAATGATATTGAATTCAATCTTCTTTGGTAGAATGGCGTCACAATGTTTGGCGATCACATTATAGACAACAAATTATTTTACATAGTAATACTGATATTGAATTCAAACTTCTTTGGTAGTTTGGCGATCACATTATACACAACAAATTATTTTACAGAGCAATAATGATATTGAATTCAATCTTCTTGGGTAGTTTGGCGATCACATTATAGACAACAAATTATTTTACAGAGTAATAATGATATTGAATTCAATCTTCTTTGGTAGTTTGGCGATCACATTATAGACAACACATTTTTTTTACAGAGTAATAATGATATTGAATTCAATCTTCTTTTGTAGTTTAGCGATAACCTTATAGACAACACATTTTTTTACAGAGTAATAATGGTACTGAATTCAAATGTCTTGGTAGCTTGATGATCACATTATAGACAACAAACTATTTTTTTCAAAGTAATAATGATACTTAATCGAAACGCCTTTGGTATTTGAAGTTTTTAAGCTGAGTTAAATCGAGTTAAGAACAGACATCATAACACTCCGATGATTATCACAAAAACTTCACTAGCGACCTTAATAAGAATCGTCTACTCAGTATAAGCCTGTAGGCTATTAGTATTTGATCTTAGCCGTGCAATAATACTAATATATTCACATCATAATTACTGTATATATATATATATATATATATGTATGTATGTGTGTGTGTGTGTGTGTGTGTGTGTGTGTGTGTGTGTGTGTGTGTGTGTGTGTGGGGGTGTGTGTGTGTGTGTAAGTTGAACCCGTCCCCATATGGGACGCAATTTTTTTTTTTTTTGAAGCCCCATTTCGGCTGTTGTCAAGGGCCTTAATAAAATACAACCTATGGGTTGAACGGGGTTTCTGGGACTTGTCCCATAGTGATCCTTATCTGAATGGTGACACTTTGTGTCACCGAGTGTTAATCGCTCAATGCGATGTTTTGGTGGGTTGAATCATCAACTCCTTCTTGTTGCTGCTCAACGTTATGTTTATTAATAAGGACTTTTATTATATCATATCCTACTGCTCCTGGTCATCCTTCTCTTTGTTCCCTTCCAGCCTGCTGCCGAAAAGTAAGACAACTGTGAGATTACAGAATCTCAATCGGGATGGTAAGCCACGAACCCACTTCCCAGATCGCCCGTTCATCCTCCAAAGATATCTTAATTAGAGCATCTGTAACAGTGAGATCAGCTCGGTTAACCTGCTGTCCAATGTGGGTATGGATGATCATTTAAGTGAGCAAAGGATCCTTTTCCACGTCTATAGGCCTATTGGACATATAGGGCTAGACCTATATTTTATGGACCAATCGGTACTCCGTGGGTGACATGGTCCGCATCACGCCGGCCGCCTTTACTTGCTAGAACTGCACCTGGTACCCACTTAAGGCTGGGTGGACCTGGTAGCCAAGATCCTTTGTGAAAAAGTCCCGCTCCGGCTGGACCCGAACCCACGACCTTCCGATGCGCAGGTGAGCGCCTAGTCGCTACACCACGACGACTCACATGAATGATCAAATAGCTGTCTAATCGTATGCATTGACTATTCATGCACTAGTTTTTAAAAAATGCAGATATTGATAATTACCTATTCGAATCGATACACAACTGCATGATGTAAACATGGACAGCAATGTAAAAAACAACATCACTCCATATTCTAACATAAACAGTGAAATTAATATTTTAACATAAAACGGTTGTATGTAAACCATTATAATAATAACTTCACTGTGTATACGTAACAGTAGGAATGAGATGCAATAAGAGATTATCATATTGCCTTAATAAAGACCATTAAACTTATCTGAATATTCGTATTCAAAAGTCATTATTTCATCAATCGCCCAATCGTGCCATTAATCATCCCCTTGTGAAGTGCAATTTTTCGTTTTTGAAGCCCCACCCTGGCTTTTGCCGGTGGTCCTGAATATAGCTGGGCCACAATTGTGGCCATAGCGGCTTAAAGAGGTTTCTGGGACCTCTCCACTAATGATCATCATCCGCATGGTGGCACTTTGTGTAACCAGGTATTTATCGTTTGTGTGATGTCCTAGTGGGGTATAACAAGCAAGCAAGTCCTACCATTTTGTGTCACATAGTACTCGCAGTCTTTTTTCTCTATTCCGTTCCTTCCTGAGCAATCACTTGGACATCTTAATTGGAATCAGTCTAGCACGTTTGGCTTCTCGCATTAGCTTTCGCTTAAGGGTTTCTTGTGGTAGGAACCTTGGATGCAGTTGGGGCAAGTGAATAAAAATAATACAAGAAATATAAAAGTAGAAAAAAAAAAAAGAACATTTTGATAATTTGTTAATCATCATCATCATCATCATCATCATCATCATCATCATCGTCATCATCATTATCATCATCATCATTATCATCATCATCATCATCATCATCATCAAGTGCCTTGCCAGCTGTCTTAGCCATGCGTTGCCACAGATCTCAGGCTTTGGTGTTTTGCATCAATTCCCATGATGATGTTCCTTCATGCCAATGTCTTAAGCCATCCACCATCATTTCTCTTGGTCTGCCTCTGCCTCTTCTACCAGTGATCTTTCCAGTCCTCACGATATTTTCCAGTGCTCTTTCTCTCATTACATGACCAAAGAACATTGTCTCTTTCTCATTGTTGTATATACTGTTTTACTTTCATTAGCCATTTCCAGGCATTCAATATTGGCTTTTTTGGCAGTCCAAGGTATTCTCAACCTTCTTCTCAAGAACCACATCTAAGCTGCTGCTAAACTCTTCTTAGTTTGCTTGCTCACATTCCAAGATTGACTACCATACAACAGAACAGGCGCGATATAACATTTCAATACTCGTTTTCTAATGTTAAATGAGAGTGATTTATTACATAAGATCCTTTCCACTTTTCTTTTTTAAAAGGCTTAACTAAATGCTAAAATTTAAACATTGATACGAAATTTCTTAAATGAACCAAAATTACAGTAAAAAAAAAAAAAAAAACCAAAATATACATATAACTATGCCGTCCCCATCAAAGGGATGCAAATTTTCGTTATTTGAAGCCCACCCTAGCTTTTGCCGGGGGCCAGCTGGGCCTGAAATATGGGGTTTCCGGTTTCTGGGACCTCTCCACGGGTGATTCTTATCCGCATGGTGGCTCTTTGTGCCACCGGGTGTTTATCGCTTGTTTGATGTCTTGGTGGGTACAACTTATCTGCATACATAGAACCAAATGTGCACACCACGTAAAATTATTATTTTCCAGTGCAAACTTGTTATTCCCGCCAGACAAAAAAGGTCACTGTGGGCGGCTGTCAACTGCTGGTGATAAATAGATAATTAGGGAATGTCTATCAATCGCAGCTAATATATCAATCATTATGAGTTAGCCTTCACAAGCAGAAAATTACATAAATAATAACAGTGAAAAGCAAACAGACAGAACTATTACGTTTAACGGGTTTCAAATGATACACAGCCAGTCAACACATTCAAAATTTAGGAGAAACTTAAAGAAGTGCGAGAATCGATACCCTCAGTAATAAACAATTCTTTCAGTCTGCTTAAACTATCGGAGCAAAGTTCGCTGTTTAAACGGAATCTTCTCCTCCACGCTCCCTAACTCGTTTGCTTCGCCTCCCTCTCCCCTCCCTTTTCCCCCACGGAACTTATCTCACGCCCATTCTTCTCTAGCAACTTTCTCTCTCTCATCCTCTTTCACTCTTCTCTTTCACTGTCTCTATATCTCTCTCTCTCTGAACAAACTGCTGTCAGACAAGAACGCTATATTCCAACGGGGCCAATTTCCGCCCTTTTGCTAAACTCGGCATTAAGCTGATAATGAAAGGGGCGCTGGGGACGTTTCATGGTGCTAAGACTTCAATTATCTCCCTGTCATCTCCCTTGCGCCCACATGATCCTACCCCGAACTCCCCACTGATGTCCGCCACTCAGATTGTGTCACTTGGCGGCCATATTGTATCAGACACACTCTGCCCCCGGAAGTACATCGGCCAACGATTTCAGCCCTCAGCAGAGCGCATGGGCGGCACTTGGGTAATTCCTCGTTTCAATTACTGAATTTGTTGATTTACGAGATAGTTGGGCGGGATTTCAACGGTTCAACCTCGCAATCGTAATTGAAAATCTCGTCACTAAATGCCAATTGCCTCATTGATTAGTTTGGATGGCTTAACGACATGCAAATAAGCCGAAGAGGGAAGTTTTTTTTTTTTAAAGAAAAGCGTTCCTGATTTCGGCTCCCAGCGTGACGTCATTTCGGGGTAGGAATCAGTGTGAATATTCCTAAATCAGAAAAAGTTACTATTCTTTTAGTTCACCCCATCTTGGGAGCTCCGAGACTTCACTGGGGTTTCCGGGAAAGTCCAGTATCATGAAGGTGGGTGGGGTGGGGGCGTTAGGCTTAGTCGGGGTTGGGCTTAGTGTTACTCACACCCTAAGATGCCAGTACTGTTGGACTTTCCCGGGAACTCCCAATAAAGTCTCCAATTCCCCGAGATGAGGGAAACTAAAAGAAAAGAACCCAGACACACGAGGACACAAATCAGTTGTTAAAGGCTGTCTTCTTCTTCGCATTCCCAAGCTGTAAACTCTGACAGAAAGTTTTAGTTGTTCGTCCACCTTCGGACTGTTGTTTTCTTCTAGAACCTGAGTGTTGGGTGCACATCCGTTTTACAGATATGACACATTTGTATGCTTACTGTTAGTTCCGTTTCGTCTAGACAGAGGTATTCCGACTTAGAAGAAAGCTCACAATTAACTGACTCTTACAACATGCCTTTTTTAAATATGACAGTGGGTCTGTTGTTGCTTTCCCCACAATGGGGTCCAAGAACCTACACGTGGAGTTAAAGAATGTGACCTGCTGAAGTAAATAACAGAGATGGCTCCGTCTTCTTTGGTTACCTCGGGATAAAACTACAGTAAAGCATCGCTAATTAAACTCCCTGGTTACGATACTGCATTTTTTTTTTTTTTTAAGTTGTAAGAAAAATATCAATTTGTCAAATTGTTCGTTTGTGAAAAGTTCAATATTAATAGAATCGATTACATACACAATTATGTCATTTATAAGCAATTTAGCATATACAAGCTTGTAATAAAGACCCCCCCCCCCTCCCACCCCTAATAAACATTTTTAAGAGAAAATCAACTTTAAAACAAGCTATAGCAATGTTTGACACCAGCAGCGTCTGCTTCCAAATTATATACTAGGACAATATATATATATATATATATATATATATATATATATATATATATATATATATATATATATCAAATCATTTCAAAGATATTTCAAGTACCACACCGATTATCATAGACGAAAGCAAAGTCAGGATTTGCCTGCTTTATTCGAAACTTAGAAAGTATTGACCTTACCTATATTTCATTAGCTCTATTATTTGACCACATCTGATTCCTTGTTGACGAAAATATTACGGATGCACAATTCATGGGTCTTGTCCAAAATGGCGGATTCGTTTACCTTTCGCGGTTTACACACTAATGCTTTCAACTTTAGTGAAAATCTTCTTGAAGGTGCATTCATTATGTCAAAAAAGAATACAGCTTTGGACAAAAGGAGAAACACACACACAAAAAAAAAAAACCTAGAAGATATAAGCTTTAAGCAGTATTAATACATATCACTAACAACGACCATTTTAAACTAACTGGTCCAACACTCTTAATAAAAAAAAAAAAAAAATGAAGCACTTGTGGATTTCAAGCTGTACGATAGACACCCCCCCTCCCCCCAAAAAATATTTTTGGGGAATGCCTGGTTGGCCATGTTCTTAGTACACTTGTTTCCATAGTGAGGCACAGACGCAGTCTGGATGTGACAGGTTCGATTCCTGATACGGTAACTAAAGCTTTCGATTTTTATGTTGTCTTGTTAGTTCTTCTATCTTTCTACTTCTTTCTATGAGTGCCGATCAATACATCGTCTGTTACTTTATTAAAAATAATTTTAAAAAGGGGGATGGGCGGAGTATCCTGACCTCTTAATATTATGAGTTCGGGTTAGGACGACTTTTTACACGAACTTGATTAGTGGTCCCTTGAAACTGGTATAAACGATGTTTTACTGTATTATGCAATTAGATAACAAAAGACCGTATGCAAATCTTGCTTTGGAAGGCATAAAAAATAATAAAGTTAATGCACTTTTAATAAATGTGAAAAGCGATTTAGCACTGAAACGATTAATTACCAGAAATAGATGCGTACATCTGATGCAATAAATCCTCGCTAACATGAATTAGACGGCGACCAAGATCGAATTTGTGTTGAAAGAAGTTCATGCTAACCGTTGACTAATAAAAATAATACACTGCTGCTGCGACCAAAATTGTGTTTGTGTTAACAGAGTTTTCTTCTTTAGCGAGTTCGCTTTAACGAGGTTTTATTACATGTGAATGTGTGTGTGTGTGCGTGTGTGTGTGCGTATGTATGTGTGAAATCCAGTTCCTTTCTTACTAGTATACTTATGCAAACGATCATGCTTGTCAAATCCTGCAATCTACAATGTCAGGTGTCTGTAAGCGGAGACTTTTTCGTGTTAGCGTGCATTGCTTTTCTGGTAATTTCCTAGTTTTTTTTTTTTTTTTTCTGTAAAATTGTCCAATTATCCCAAAATATAAACATTTTTCTTTTGTCTGTTTAATTATCTGAGAAGTCAGAGATTGAAAAAACATAAAGTAACATTAAAATTCAAATATACGATGCCCAGGGAGCTGTTAATTGTATAATATGTTTAACAATGAAAATCCACGTGCCCGTCTGTTTTGTGTTTGAATAGGGCCACCTCCCAAACGATGACCAGTAGTGGAGTGAAATTTGCAGATGTCAGGTTTATAACGAAACATGCAACAAAGGTTTCTACGTATTTCAAACAATTAACTCCCCTCCGGAGGGTCACCCCGAAGCTTAATATTATAACTATGACATGTTTTACTTTTCTGTTTACTCTCTCTCTCTCTCTCTCTCTCTCTCTCTCTCTCTCTCTCTCTCTCTCTCTCTCTCTCTCTCTCTCTCTCTCTCTCTCTCTCCCTCATACACACACACACATATACATACATACATGTATATATATATATGTGTGTGTGTGTGTGTGTGTGTGTGTGTGTGTGTGTGTACACACATACAAACACAAACTCTGTGCGGATTCTTGGGTCCAGTTTTTCTGGGAACGAGGAATAAAGGAATAGACACCCCCACCGCCACCCCAGCCCGCCCCACCCTTTCAAGCATGTCGTACCAGGGGACTAATTTTGGTGCTTACATCTGCGAGGCGAGGAACCAACCGTTTGTTGACAAGTTAATCTCGTTCACTGCATCTTCGTGTTCTGCTTAGCGTTCACGAGCTGCAAGCTCCGACGGAAAGTTCTAATTGTTCGTCCACTTCTCGACTTTAGTTTTGTTCAAGAACTTGAGTTGTATGTGCACATCCCTTTTACACATCTAGTTTAATTTGCTCCCTTGCTCTTCCTTTATCTCGCTTTCACATTGCCTCTCCTCTCTTCCTCTCACTCTCCACCACTACCTTCCTCTTCCTCCAACTCTCGTTCTGTATCACCACCCCCTCACTACTCCTCTTTCACTACTTTTCTCTCCTCATTTTGCTTTCTCTATACATTCCCGCTCTCAGACCATGACATCTTTCTCTCTCCCTCTCTCGTTCGATCACTCGCTCATCCTCCATTCCACAAGATACACTATTACAACTC
The DNA here is from genome assembly GCA_905116865.2 of Candidula unifasciata. Classification (NCBI taxonomy): domain Eukaryota; kingdom Metazoa; phylum Mollusca; class Gastropoda; order Stylommatophora; family Geomitridae; genus Candidula; species Candidula unifasciata. The sequence goes on along the minus strand of CAJHNH020002223.1, from coordinate 1,020,224 downwards.
GGTGTGACAACGGATGTGTATATAGGCGGCGGGACGTTTCCCGCACATTTCATCGCGTGCGCTTCCGTGTAAGAATTTACCAAACGTGATCCACATCCGGTTCCGGTTTATTTTACGCCTTAAAAAAATATGCAATAATGCTTCACACTGTTTCTATCTCCTTTCTCCCCCTCCCAAACTCTCTCGCGATCTTCCCGATTCTTTCTTCCTCCAGCCACGTAAATCTTTCAAATTGAAGAACATAGACATTATCTATATCCTAGCTGGTAATCAAGCAAAACCACACAAATGTTAATATGAGGTCTCGGTGTGAACTAGCGAGTTCTCTAACTCAAGAGGAGAACCCATTCCCAACGTGGAAGTTCTTGAACTGTGGCTGCAGCAACGCTAGAGCTCTTGAGAAGTGCAATTAACTCCGCTAAGTACAACCAAATGTAGCTTCAACACTCATCGCTGGAAATTCCCGATACATATTGGATTAGTAAACTGCGGGTCAAGTAATAGTTTAAATGTACAGTTTAGGGTTATTTTCTTGAATTCCGCTTTTACCGACATTTTGGAAAATTACTCAAATAGATGTCAAATCCTGAATTCCGTTTGGCTGGGGAAGGTGGGAGCGGCGGTTTTTTTGTTTGTGAAAGTAAATTTTAAGTTAGTTTTGCAAAAAGATCTGAATATCGGGAAAGGGGAAAGGGGGTTAACTTATAAACAGTAATGCTTCTTGTAGACTGAAATACCTTTTTCTATACTAACGCCATATTGGTTTGGAGAAAACAGAAATAGAGGCTATGGTTCCTGAGAGAAAAAACATGTCCGCCACTGGGGCGGTGGACACAAGGTATAAGGTAATTAAGTACAACGGAACCTCGCTTAACGAGCATAATTCGTTCCAGAATCATACTCGTTTAGCGAAACACTCGTTATGCGAAACAATTTTTCTCATATAAATTAATGTAAAATACGATAATGCGTTCCATGTCGAAAAAAAAAATACTCACAAAATGCTACGTATAACGTTTATTCAAAGAAAATTATATACATATTGTTAAGGAGAGTGAATCATCTTCATCTTTTTTTTTTCAAAAGCGGAACGAACCCACCTGGAATGCGAATTCGATTTGCAGAGAAAAAAATCGACATAATTATGATACATAGCTAATTTTTTTTTTTTATTTTATCAGAAAGATGTCCAGAGACATTTGTTTTTGCCGACGCTTCAAAATTCGGCTAAAATGCGACACATCATTATCATGAAATAAATTTGCAACGCGCATAGCCACGTCCTTATTAGGGTGATGCTTCTTAATGTAAGATGCAACAGTTTGCCATGCTTTCAGCATTTCTCTTTTTTTCGCCAGAAGATTATTGTTTTTCTGTTACCTCCTCCTCCTCTGGCAAACTTTCCTCCAAAACCTCTTGCTGTGAAAAACAATGCAACTCCATAAGCTGTTGGGTGGTCAGCTCTTGGCTGTGCTCTTCCACAAGCTCTTCGATATCACTGTTATCCATCTTCAATCTCATTATAGTGGCCAAAGAAACAATCTCGTTGACTACAGGTTCCACAGGTACTGTTTCGAACCCCTCAAAGTCACAAATTGACAACGCTCTCCGGCAAAAGCTTCTTCCAAACATAAGTTAGGGTTTTCTTGGTAACCCCTTCCCCTGCCTTATCGATCATCTTGAGGCAGGCAACGATGTGGAAGTGATTTTTCCAAAACTCTTTGAGAGTGAGGTTGGTCCCTTCAGTCACCTGAAAACAATGCTCAAAGAGTGCTTTAGTGTAGAGCTTCTTAAAGTTAGAAATAACGTGCTGGTCCATGGGCTGGAGTAACAGAGTGGTGTTGGGGAGTCAGAAACTGGATCACAAGCGACACTACGATGCTACTGGAATGAGTGCTAAAGACAAACTGATGTAACATGTGCACAGTTCGGGACTTCCCCTCTCCTCGCCACTCGTTATGCGAAACGTCGCTCGTTAAGCAAGTCATTTTTTTACAATTTGTTTTGCTCGATATGCGAATTACTCGTTATGCGAGGTACTCGTCAAGCGAAGTTTCACTGTAATCACAATTCATCCATCATATCAAACGGCTTATATCATACTTGCTCCGTTCCAGCGCCAGAATAAATCCTGGGCTCCGTTTCGTGAAGGGGACTTAGGGTCTATTACAATTTTATTCTTATTTCTGAGTTAGGGCCCTTAAAGTTCCTATGCTTTCTTGATAAGTATTTATTTCCGGTGGTCAAATACGTGTCAGAGATTCATCAAGCCAGACAGATATGCGATTCCTACCCGAGACTCTTCAGTTAAGTGAATTTGTGTATTATTGATCGTGTTTGTGGTATGTTATATTTATGTAATGTTCTAATGAAAACTTTATAGCCGCAAAGTTCGCTTGTCGTTTATGACCATGTGAAGCTTTTTGATTCTACTTTGTGTTTGATTCAATAACTTTTCAGCGAAAACCACATAGAATGTCTATCACTGTCCGTTGTTTTAAAAAAAATGGCTTCGGGTTTTCCCCGCTCATCTCCTGATTCACTGGACTTTGTTTAATTCTCATTCAAATTCTCATTCTTGCCCCAATACTTGAATTTTGCGTCCTCTGTGATGTGTCTCCACCTTGTAGTGGTAGAAGGGCTTGCGTGTTTCAGTCACCTGGGTGGGAAAAAGGTGACCACAAAACTAACTAGGAAGGCTAACCCGATCAACAACTGCCTGCAGAAGTTGAATGTGTCGGCCAAAAGATGCAAATATCGCAGCCAGGCTGCAAACGGGCACAAGGTATGAACGGATCAACGCAGAAAAAGAATTATGCTTCTAACATCCGTTTTAAAGATCTGGCTTTTTAGGGAGCTCCTTATCAGTTGAATCTTACGATATGCTTGTAAGGGAGGTAGTGGGTCTATTCTAGTTTTTCCTCTTTTTTTTTTTTTTTAATTTCCAGAAACCATGAGTTGTTAATAATTTGGCTCGGTACTATGGTTGTCGCAACCCTTTGGCTTTGATTCCATGATAGAGACCGTAAATATGGGTGGAAATGTGGCTTTACTGCCTACCGCTGGGCGTGAACCTGGACCACAAGAAATTCGTCAGTTTTAACCAACTGAACTAGTGAGCCTAGTTTTTCCTTAAATGGGGTCACAGAATCAACACGAAAATTTGATTAGATATTTTTTAATTGCCTCTGCTACGCAGAAGCAAAATATGTGTAGTTTTTAGTAACTGTTCCAGTTCTCATCTTTTCAGCTCCCTATAACGGGTATTGATTTGACACTGGAGCATAGTATTTTTAGTCAGGTACTGCTTTAAAGTTACTTTGGCTTTTACAGATTTCTTAGTATTATGAAAAATACTTTTTTGCTTCCGTTTTTTAAATTATTTTTTTTAAAAGTTATATCCCAGTCACCACCGCCCCCTCCCAGCTGCGTTTGATTTGGTTTTGACGAGGAACTCAGTAGCCCAGGGTAACGTTTGTTTAAGATTGCACCAACTATTGCCAGAAAATGTTAAAATATCTACGCCTTTTAACAATATGTTCGATCCCAACTGCGGGCCTTGCGCTGGTTTCGACAGTGGTATCGAGAAGCCGACCCTGCAGAAAGCAATGGCAAACTACTGGGCGTAAATTTGCCTAGAAAAAGCACAACAGCTAAAAAATGCTGGTTTTACAATCTCCTGTAACGAATACGCAGCTAACTTTTTTAAAATATGGATGATGGAAATATACTGTCTTTTGATTTTATAGTAAATGAATGTGTGCCGAATCACAGATGTTATTTTATATAATTCTTTTGAAGAATCTATTAAAAAAAATTGCATCTGTGAACACAAAAAGGGGCCATTTATTCACCCCCCTGCAGACCGTGAGGCCTAATGCTATAGATTAATTAGTTGATGCATAAATCTCTTTCTCTCTCTGTGTGTGTGTGTGTGTGTGTGTGTGTGTTGTTGTTGTACCCCTCCAGGACATCACACAAGCGTTAAACACCCAGTGACACAAAGTGCCACCATGCAGATGAGGATCCCAGAATTCCCTTTCAGCCGTTAGGCCATATTTATGGACCGGCTATATTCAAGGCCCCTGGCAAAAGCCAGGGTAACTGGCAAAAGCCAGGGTAATGCTTCAAATAACGAAAAATTGCATCCCACATGGGGACGTCTTGGATGTAGTACAATCACATGTGGACGACTGGTACACATGCATAAATCCAGCACCGACCAAGCTTGTTTTTCTCATAAACGGTTTAAAATAAGTTGCTCAAATGCATTCTTATTGTGTGCTGGGTTGAAACTCAACGTTATCCTCTTTCTGAACAATTCATTCCTGACATTGTGGTAGCAATAATTGAATTATGGCGGCGTAATTATGAGAAGCTCTTGTATCACTTGGGCAAGAATTGGCTTGCTGGAGTCTTGGAGAGGCTGGGACCTCGTCCACAGAGTTGTTGCCCTTTGTGAGCTGGGGGTGCTCTGGTAAAAACAACTGACTCGTAAATTGCTTGAAAATCTATTCCTGCGCATTATTGACTGGATAATTCTTTCATGTGTATTTAGACTTTGTTGTGGGTGCTTTTTTATGTCGGTCTGTCGTATCTGTTTTGTCAAGCTACCTGTCTGTATGTTTGTCTATTTGCTTGTCTTTGTCTGTCTGTATGTAACTCACTCTTTCACCGACTGACTGAGTTACCAAATCTCTCACACGCTCACACGCTTACTAACTCCCTCAGTCATTTATTGTTTCCCCCCCCCTCTCTCTCTCTCTCTCTCTCTCTCTCTCTCTCTCTCTCTCTCTCTACTGTCGGTATATCTTTATATGCTGTGTACTATGTGTGTGCGATATAAAAATATGTGTGCAAGTTGGACATGAATGATACAGGTACTGAGGTGGACTTGTGGGAACAAAATTTCATTGACCATGTTCTGAAGAGGGGACACATCAGGAATATAATGAGAATGAAGACATAAATTATTGCAGAAAGTATGACAAACGAAAATTTACAGCGCAGTGCACGAACTCCGTAACATCGGCGATAATTCTGAAATACTTTGAGTTGATTTTTAATTCAAAATTTTGCCCGGGCAGTGCCGTTAGGATAGTCTTTTTGATTCCCAACTGCCAAGGATGTTTTTTACGTACGCAATAATACACATGGATGTCCGATTTTACTACCCAGAGACAGAAGATAATTACTAGAAACCCACGTTAAAAAAATCCCCGCCTTTACCCACCGGGAAAAGAACCCAGGAGCTCCAGCACTCGAGGCGGACGCCATATTTTGAGACCACTCAGTAACCCCCCACCCCCCCCCCCCACCCCAACCCCCTCAGCCAACTAGGCATAAAAGCGTTGAAAAGAACCCCTTGTGTATTTTTTTTAAAAAGAATCATTCATAGCATGAAAACATTCTGAAAATCCACGTACTAGTGAATTCGTTTTCATGGAGTCTAAATGTGAAGAAAACTGATTGCTCGCGTCAGAAAGAGACAATCTATTTTCTTAGGCCACACTGTGAGAAGGTAAAAAAAAAAAAAAAAAAAAAACTGGAGTATGTGGAGACTACTGGAAAGTTGGAGGGGAAGAAAGATGGCCGGAGACCAAGAAAGCAGTTACTGGACAGTTTGGCACCATGACTGGGTAGAATGTCTGTGACAGAAATGATATAAAAGCCGCAGGTGGAGTTCTTATGCGTGGATCATTTACGTCCTTTTTAGGATGATATTTTTCGTTGCCAGGGGCCGCAATATAGTAAGGCCATTAATATGGCCTAAAGGGTGAACGCGGTTTCTGGGACCTCTCCAGGGTGATTCTCACCTACATGGTGGCACTTTGTGTAATCGGGTGTTTATCGCTTGTGTGGGGTAGAAAGTCAGTCAGTCTGGGGACAGACAAGACTGGCAACGCCATTTCGAATGGACTGTGAGAAGAAGAAAATGCGTGGCGGACATCAAGATGCAGACCAACCATATAAAAATACAAACTTTATTAAAACCCATGGGAACAAAACAACTTTGCTAGTATCCGATAGTTTCTGGGGAAAAAAAAGACATAAAACTCAAGAGAGAAGATCATAAAAATTGTGATGGCAGCCAAAAATTCAGAAAATTACTTGCATACACCCATCACCCATCGCCATTTGCTGCTCCCTATCGTAAGGCACTTGAAATCAAAGAGCTACTCAAGTGCTAGGCAAATTTGAAAATAATCAACTTCTCTAGAGGGTAACAAAGAAAACTGGCATCATGATGGCTCGCCTCATTCACCGCGTACCGTGAACTGTACTTGTTTCAATTACTGAGAACATCTTTCCGCGGCCGTGCGTTATTTACATTTATTTTCCAGTCATAATTGCCAAATGGAGAGTAATGATACATGGGGCGTACCAAAATTGTTTCGTATCTTTTCTGCAATGTGAAATTTATTTAAGCCGCCATTATGGAAGTTAGCATTAGTGTATTTACAGATTATGTCTACATAAAATGGGTTGTACCAACATTCCTTGGCATCGTTTCTCCAATGTGAGATTTATTTAAACACACATTACCATAAGTTAGCATTAGTGTATTCACTGATTTATCTATACCTAATAGGTTGTACCAATTTTCCTTCCTATCTTTTCTGCAATGTGAAATTTATTTAAGCACACGTTATATACGTTAACATTAGTGTAGTTACAGATTATTTATATAGCGTGTACCAAAATTTGAATCGTATATTTTCTTAAATGTGAAATTTGTGTAGTCACAAAGCACATATAATGAGAGAGCTACAGAGTAGCTTCAGCTAGATATCTGCCTGGAGGAACAAAAGTGTTGGGTTCGAACCACAGCGGGTATTAATTTTAAACTCTGGCTTTGGCTCAGAGGTCGGCTGACCCTTAAGCTGTATCAGATCATATCCTGGGAAGTAAGTAAAGGCGACCGGTATATGTTTAGAATGTCACCCATGGAGTGTCGCTTGGTCTATCAAGATACTAGTCTAACATCATATGCCCTTTATGTCAACGGCGTAGAAAGGGTCTTTTACTTGAAAGCTGAAACACAGTGTGTACTCAGATTTATTGCCTGGCATATTCCGCTGTATCTCGTCATGAATTCTTTGTAACTGAAGTACAAATTTAACAATGATCAAACATAACTGCCTGTTTTACCAGGGCAGCCGCAGTGACAGAATCATGTCTTTTTGTTTACAAAGTTCAGGTAACGAATCGTGACGGCTTCAAGAAATATTGTGTTTGTGTATTCTAGACAAAGCATTAGGGTCTGCTGTGTTTGTAAATTGTTTCTGTGATTGTTATTCGACATATGCTTCGTTAATAAAAATTATTGTAACCTATGGTGCCATTTCAATGGTTTGAAATGAATTCTGTCCGTATTCCATAGTTGTGGATTTCAAGCTGTACGATAGACATGGCCAATAAGGCACCTTTTTTTTGGGGGGGGGGGGGGGGGGGGGGGGGTCCTGGTTGACCATGTTCTTAGTGCGCCTATATCCATGGCGAGGGGCACACGCCGTCTGGAGGTGACAGGTTCAATTCCCGGTACTGTAACTATAGCTTCCGATTTTTTATGTTGTCTAGTGTGTTCTTGTATCTCTCTACTTCTTTCTATGAGTGCCGATCAATACACTTTCTGTTACTTGATTATTTCAAGAAATATTAGCGTAAGGCATAATTTGTTTGGCCGGCGTAATGCTGACCACATTACCCATCTAGTCCCGATGTTCTGAAGAAATATGGGCGCGCTTTCAATATACCCCATGCGCCTAAAGGCGTGACAAGGGATTTTCACTTTTTACTTTAAAGTTTGTTTGCATAGGTATCTACACATTTTCACGGGCAGCAATAAAGTAATAAAGGCGTTTTATATATCCATCGACACCCGAAACGGTCAAACAGAAAGCCGCGAAGAAGAAGAAGTCTGCGGTGCTTTTTGCGAATTACACATTTAAGAAAAACTATGTGCTGTCTCCACGGTGGAGGTTAACTTCAGTGCACCAGGTGCTGACTGAGAATATTGTGTGGTCAGACACTAATCTCTTCAGTGGTGCTAATGAATGAATGAATGAATGAATGAATGAATGAACGAATGAATGAATGAATGAATGAATGAATGAATGAATGAATGAATGAATGAATGAATGAATCTCTTCTTTTTCTTTGCGTTCGGTTTCGTATGCACAGATCAGACCATCAGGCTGGTTGCCTCTATGAACTCGCATGTCAGCTGCAGGTCCTGCATGGTTCCCCATAGCTTGCTCTGCACACTCTGCTCTTGAGGCCATGCGTCTTTTCGAAGTTGCAGGTAGAGTGGGCAGGTCTGCAGAATGTGCTGAGGTGTTTGGGGTCCTGTTTGACAGGCACACTGTGGGGACTGTACAATCTTTATTTTATGCATGTGGTAGTTGAGCCTGCAGTGTCCTGTTCGTAGACGGAAAATTCTTGTATGTTGCTTTCTGTTGAGTCTGCTGATGGGGTCTTGTAAATGTTTACTGTTAGTTTGTTCTCTCCACAATTCCTTGTATTTTCCTTTAATGAATGAATGAATGAATGTATTAATGAATGAATGAATGAATTGACATCATTGCCCTCACGACATTTCCACACGGGCTCTGTTTCCTTCCTCGGTACCCAACGAAGATTCCAGCGTAATCTGCTTTGAAATCCGTCTTTGATTTACTCTCAGCTTTGAATACTGTCCAGAACCTCTGCTTTGAAAAAAAAAAACCGTCCTCCGCGGGAATCGAACCCTGATACGTCGGTGAACGTGAAACTGTGAAAAGCCATCAGCATAGAAACAGTTCCGTATAACTCACAAATTAACTCATTCAGCTCCCCCAAGACCCCACTAGACCTCATTTTCCGTTCATAAACACGTTGTGTTGCTGATATTCATCAACGGGAAATGTTTCAAATCATCTAGAAAACTCCCATGTCATCAACTGTTAACTTTCTCAGTAAATTCTAAAAAGAAAGTAACGAGTCTTCATTCCTGACTATGGCCAACGTTAGTTTATCATAATTTCCAATCTCTAGATGTCTGTGAATATTATATTACAGTAATAAGCTGGGAGCATTATTTCCATTTTATACACAGCTTCTAGTGATATTCTTATTATGCTAGGGCGCCGGCCGGGTATGCCCGGAGATATTTGCAGCCGATAGGCGCTTTGTGTATGGTGTAAATATTAAAACGTTCGACTTAAATACATTTTAAGTGCACATTTTATAGATATGGATAACATTACTATTAGCATAATAATTACGAGTTGTATTTGGAAATCTCTGAGGAAATTGAGAAAAACGAGGACAGCAGGGAAAGGTGTTGAATGAATGAATAAATAAATAAGTGAATGAGTGAATGAATGAACGAATGGACATCTGTGCACTCAGAACATTTCCACACGTGCTCCGTCTCCTTCTTAGCTAGCCTATGAAGATTTCAGCGAAATTTGACTGAAAGTCAGCCAATATTTTCCCCATTAGCTTTGAAAATCGCTGAGAACCGTTGCTTAGCTCCCCCTGAATTAGTCTTTCGAGATATGGAAACGGTGTCTGTTCTGTTGTACTGTCCACTTGACCCCAGAGAGCCTTAACCTCCTCCACTTTATTGTAAAGTAGGTCACTGCCCAGAGGAGCGACAGCAGCTAATCTATCATTTATTACCCCCGGAAACCAATATGCCTTGGACATAAAATCAACTGGGTGCTCCTGATCTGAGCCTTATCAAGCGATGCAGCCTACTCTATGCGCAGAAGGCCAGTTTCTTTTTTTCCTTTTTTTTTTCCCATTGCATGCTCTTTGATTCCGTTAAACTTGAAAGATTTCAGGCTGTACAGCTTTCAAGCCATCGGAAAGCTGTAGTTACTGCGTCCACCTCTATTTTCAAACTGGATACATGTTATACACCAGGCTCTCTCTTTTAAACAGTGTTCATTAACCTTGTAATAAAACCTCACAACTTTAGAGAACGTCGCACTTATCACAGTTTGCTAGAGGGACTTTCCTCCATATCCATGTTGTTTTTTTTTTTTTTTTTTTTTTGTTGTCCATGTCTAATATATATTAGCTCGTCTTTGGAATTGTTAATGCAGTTTTGCAGTCCAAACATTCCAATGACTGAAATCAACTCTCAGCGATTAGGTGTTAGACTGACTGTTTTGAATTTGACATCAGAATTTGACATCAGAATTTGACATCAGAATTTGACATCAGAATTTGACAAAAGCTGAGAATTTTCTAGTCAGACAAAAAGAGTGATGAAAATGTGTTGAAAGAAACTCAGTTTTGGAGAGAACTGAATACCCAGACCAGAAGGAGACCATCTACATTCTCTGGTCAGCCCTTGAGAATTAGAAATGTGTAGTATATCGTGACAGTAGGAAGGTTGTATGATGAACAAGAAGCAGAGGAAGACCGAGAGAGAAGTTGTTGGACAGTTTCAAATAGAATGGAAGAGCATCAGATGGAAGATCATATATCTCAGAACTGATTAAAAGTACACAAGAAAATCAGCGGGCTGATTCATTCTCCAACTTAATCTCTTCCTCCACTTCCACTACCCTTTCCTCTTCTTTCAGCATCTTCTCCTTCACCTGAATTATCTTGCCTGCTCCTGTGCATTTTTCCCCCCTGTCCGATATTTTACGTTCTATTAAACCGCGTTGTTTGTTTACATCAGAGTTGTAATCCTTGCTCCGAGTCAACCCACTTCACATCATCAGGCATTTGCTGTTATGTCATCACACTCTTTTCCCGAAAATGTGCAGCCTGTTTATTATGTCAACACCTTCTTCCCCAAAAGATTACAGTCAGTTTATTATATCATCACACTCTTTTCCCGAAAGATTGCAGTCTGTTTATTATGTCATCACATTCTTCCCTGAGAGATTGCAGTCTGTTTATTATTTCATCACCTTCTTCCACGAGAGATTGCAGTCTGTTTATTATGTCATCACCTTCTTCCCCGAGAGATCACAGTCTGTTTATTATGTCATCACACTCATTTCCGGAGAATTTGCAGTCTGTTTATTTTGTCATCAACCTCTTAACCTAGAGATTACAGTCTGTTTATTATGTCATCACACTCTTTTCCCGAGAATTTGCAGCCTGTTTATTATGTCATCACACTCTTTTCCCGAGAATTTGCAGCCTGTTTATTATGTCATCACCTTCTTCCCCGAGAGATGGCAGTCTGTTTATTATGTCAACACCACTTTCCCCAAGATATTAGTCTGTTTATTATGTCATCCCTTTCTTTCCTGAGAGATGGCAGTCTGTTGATTATGGTCATCACCTTCTTCCCTGAGAGATTACAGTCTGTTTATTATGTCATCACCTTCTTCCCTGAGAGATGGCAGTCTGTTTATTATGTCATCACCTTCTTCCCCGAGAGATTGCAGTCTGTTCATTATGGTCATCACCTTCTTCCCTGAGAGATGGCAGTCTGTTTATTATGTCATCACCTTCTTCCCCGAGAGATTGCAGTCTGTTCATTATGGTCATCACCTTCTTCCCTGAGAGATGGCAGTCTGTTTATTATGTCAACACCACTTTCCCCAAGATATTAGTCTGTTTATTATGTCATCAACTTCTTTCCTGAGAGATGGCAGTCTGTTTATTATGTCAACACCACTTTCCCCAAGACATAACAGTTTGTTTATTAAGTCATCACCTTCTTCCCTGAGAGATGGCAGGCTGTTTATTATGTCAACACCACTTTCCCTGAGATATGGCAGTCTGTTTGTTATGACATCACCTTCTTCCCCGAGAGATTACAGTCTGTTTATTACGTCATCACACTCTTTTCCCGAGAATTTGCAGCCTGTTTATTATGTTAACACCTTCTTCCATAAGAGATAGCAGTCTGTTTATTATGTCATCACCTTCTTCCCCGAGATATTACAGTTTGTTTCTAATGTTATCACCTTCTTCCCCAAGAGATTGCAGTCTGTTTATTATGTCATCACCTTCTTCCCCAAGAAATTACAACCTGTTTATTATGTCATCACACTCTTTTCCCGAGAATTTGCAGCCTGTTTATTATGTCATCACCTTCTTCTCTGAGAGATGGCAGTCTGTTTATTATGTCATCACCTTCTTCCCCAAGAAATTACAACCTGTTTATTATTTCATCACACTCTTTTCCTGAGAATTTGCAGTCTGTTTATTATGACATCACCTTCTTCCCCGAGAGATTACAGTCTGTTTATTATGTCATCACCTTCTTCCCCAAGAAATTACAACCTGTTTATTATGTCATCACACTCTTTTCCCGAGAATTTGCAGCCTGTTTATTATGTCATCACCTTCTTCTCTGAGAGATGGCAGTCTGTTTATTATGTCAACACCACTTTCCCTGAGATATTACAGTCTGTTTCTTATGTCATCGCTGGACGAGGCCCAATGCGGCTTCAGAGGAAACCGAAGTACTCAAGACCTTATCTTCACACTGAGACAGATGAGTGAAAAAGCCCTGGAATATAAGAGTGAGATGCATTTATGTTTTTTGGATCTGGAAAAGGCATTTGACAAGGTACCCTGGAACAAGCTCTGGGACTGCTTGGCAGGGAAAAACATCCCAGCACCCCTGATCAGTGCAATACAGAGTTTCTACAAAAAGTGCAGAAATTATGTAAGAACAGCAGACCAAAAGTCAGAAGAATTTAAGACCACCAGCGGTGTTAGACAAGGTGATATTCTCTCACCTTACCTCTTCATTCTTATGATGGATGATGTCATCAAGACCTGTAAGGAGAAGACAAAGAAGTACTCTGTAGGGTACTGGAAGATGAGACCAATCTGTATATCAGAGCTGGCTTTTGCAGACGATGTGGCCCTGATAGCTAAATCAGAGGCACACCTTCAGTCCAACTTACTTATCTGGAAGGAAGAGCTTGAAAAGAAAGGGATGACCATCAGTGTCTCCAAAACTAAAACCATGGTGATCTCAAGAGAGGAGAAGAAACACCAGATCATGATGGGTCAGTATGCGTTGGAGCAGGTTAACCAGTTCAAATACCTTGGAGTTGTATTAGACCAAAATGGAGGCATTAAGACTGAGCTGGCTACACGAAAAGCAGCTGCTGGGAGACTCTTCCAGGCCATAAACCGAGGGTTTCTTAGCAAAAGAGAAATTGGCAAGAGGACGAAAATGGCTGTCTACCGCTCTACCTATGTACCAGTCCTGACCTATGGGTGTGAGTCATGGGCAATGACAGCAGCTCACAGAAGCCAGCTGCAGGCCTCGGAAATGAGATACATGAGAAAGGTGGTCCAAGTGACAAGAAGGGACAAAGTCCGCAATCAGACAATACGTCAAGATCTTGATACCCAGCCCTTACTAACCCGAGTGGATCAGTCACAGTTACGATGGTTTGGACATGTGTGCAGAATGGGAGAAAATCGGCCACCATGGCAAGCATGGGAGGCTAAGAACCAGGGAACCAGACCTCCGGGACGACCCAGGGTGCGCTGGGAAGACAACATCCGACAGTCCCTGACTGACAGAGGACTGGAATGGAACAAAGCCAGAAAGAAAACTGCTGATAGAGACGTCTGACGATCTCTCTGGCAAACCTCTACACCCCAAGGTAGAAGAGGAGCGACTAAGTAAGTAGTAAGTAAGTTCTTATGTCATCACCTTCTTCCCCGAGAGATTGCAGTCTGTTTATTATTGTCATCACCTTCTTCCCAGAGAGATGGCAGTCTGTTTATTATGTCAACACCACTTTCCCCAAGATATTAGTCTGTTTATTATGTCATCACCTTCTTCCCTGAGAGATTGCAGGCTGTTTATTATGTCATCACCTTCTTCCCCGAGAGATTGCAGTCTGTTCATTATGGTCATCACCTTCTTCCCTGAGAGATGGCAGTCTGTTTATTATGTCAACACCACTTTCCCCAAGATATAACAGTTTGTTTATTAAGTCATCACCTTCTTCCCTGAGAGATAGCAGGCTGTTTATTATGTCAACACCACTTTCCCCGAGATATGGCAGTCTGTTTGTTATATGATCAATCCTCCCCCCCCCCCAAACCAAAGAATTCTCGTCAGGAGTAACAGGACCCTTTCCCATACCTGTCATTGTACTGGGTATCTAAGGTTAGACCTATATTTTATAGACCAATCGGTGGATCAGGTGGTCAACATCACGCCGACCGCCTTTACTTTCCAGGACTGTACCTGATTGACATTTAAGGCCTGGTCGACCTGGGAACCAAAGCCATTTTCTTAAATGTCTGACTCCATCAGGACCTGAACCCACGACCGTCTAGCCGCTACACCGCGGTAGCTCCATCTACACGTGGTCCCCACTACTATATCAGAGATTCGAACCCCAATCTTCCAAGCCAAGTGTGGACAACCTAACTTCCAAGTCACGCCTGCCCCTCGACAACAGTGACCCTTTAACGGCGCTTGTATGGCCCATAAAGGTAAGACGAATCACCAGGAACAAGTAACGATGTAGGCGGCAAGACGAATTGCCTTCCTTTTAAGTGTATATTAATCTCTTATCATCATTCTTCTAATGGACTACTGCAGAGACTCGCTATCATATAAAGACACACTACAAACGGTGAAACGAGGCACTGGTCAGTAAATTAACGGTTTGTGTCATATCCACTTTATACTCCCCCCGACAGGAAACGCCGCTCCCGGGTAAACTTACAAGACCATCTGCCAGATCCATTAGTTCAATTCGTGATATCATTTCGCGCTATCAGCCGCTCAGATACCGCCCAGATACCAGGAGAAGACCGACCTCAGTTCAAATCCTAATCTGCCTCGACTCCCACGCCCACTCAGGTAGCCGCAAATTAAGACCTGGGTATAATAAAGATGAATTGCAGAATTAGCCGGCCATGAAGAACGCTGCCTGTGGCTCACACTTGTCGCTGCTCACTGGGCCAGCCAATAAAGACAGAGCTAACACCCGCAGTCAGGCGGTGATAAAGGCAGAGAAATGAGTTTGAAAGCCGCCAATAAAGCGCAAATAAAGGAAGAAAATTGCCTGGTATACCCGGACGTTCATCGAGGCGCCGCCGCTGTCATTTGTACTCGCACAAATATCAGAGGGCATGTTAACCTTGTCTGCTCAGTAACGAACAGAAGTATTTTTTTGTAATGAGGGGGCGGGTGGAAAGGGAGGGGGGGGGGGAGGTGTGTGGATGAGAGGGATGGCAAAATAGATGACAGGAGTGAAATAGATATTTGCTGGTCAAGTTATACTTAACGGTATGTTCTCCCAACAAGAAGAGGGGGAGGAGGAGAAAAAGAAGAAGAAGAAGAAGAAGAAGAAGAAGAAGAAGAAGAAGAAGCAGCAGCAGCAGCAGCAGCAGCAGCAGCAGAAGAAGAAGAAGAAGAAGAAGAAGAAGAAGAAGAAGAAGGAGGAGGAGGATGAGGAAGAAGGAAGAAAAAAGGAAGGAATAAGAAGGAAGGAAGTAAGAAGGAAAACGGAAGAAAGATGGAAGGAAAAAGGAAGAAGATATAGAACCTTGCCATTATAAAGTAAATTAAAGGACCCTCTTCCACGCCCTTACGGCGTAATGGGTATATAGGGCTAGACCAATGGCACAAGATAAGTAATGTGGTCAGCATCACGCCGGCAGCCTTTACTTCCCAGGACTGCACCTGGTACCCACTCAAAGCTAAGTCGACCTGGGAGACAAGGTAATTTTTTTTATAAAGTCTGGCTCCGCCAGGCAGCGAACACACGACCTTCCGATCCGCAGGCGAGCGTCTGGCCGCTTCGCCACAGAACCTTGCCATTATGCATTTAATAATGTTAGTACAAATGGAATACAGCGAAGTGGAGCTGATCACATCACCTTATTTGAAATCACGTATGCATGCGAAGTATTATTGTTTCGCCTTCAGAAACGTATGTGTCAGTTATGTTAACTTTTATGTTTAGGTATCCCTAAAAAACATTTGGCGTCGAAAACTATTCAATAGCTTTCTAGTTCACAGTTCTCGTAAATGTAGGACTGATGGAAGTTGTCACATCAAGCAACGGCGTCTGAAGAATATAATATATAAATAGTCAAGTCAGAATGTGGAGCGATGGAAACATAAAGGATATGAAAGCAGATATAACTGTGATAGTTCCCGCTGCAAATCTCAGCTCTCTCACGGGGAGATAGATAACTGTGTCACATACTGCAAGCGGCGCCAGAGGACAAAAAAACAAGTACGGAAGATCAGCCCTCACATTTTTCTAGGTTGATAGGGCTCACGGAGTTCAGACCTTCTTTAAGTGCGTAAAATAAATAATAATTTGTGCTGAATGACAAATTAATAATAAATACATCTAAAATGATATTTAATGTATCAACACATGCTTTTAAAACCAACATTTTTGTTTTGTTTTAAAAGAGACCGCCGTGGTGTAGTAGATATACGCTTGCCTGCGGATGGGAAGTCGTAGGTTCGGTCCTGATGGTATCAGATTTTTTTAAAATGCCTAGGTCGACCTAGCCTTGAATAGGTACCAGGTAAAATTCTGGGAAGTAAAGGCGATCGGCTTAATGCTGACCACATCACCAACCAAGTGTCGATTTGCCTATCAAATATAGGTGTAGCCCTAGATGCCCAATACGCCCGAAGTCTTGGAAAGAATCCTTTACTTTACTTATTAATTATTCGGGGACTTCCCGTGTGGGTCTCTGTTTCCCTTGGGGTGGGGGAGGGGGGGGGGAGGGGGGAGTCGAACTGCCTGCTAACAAGCATTTCCTAGAAGGCAACTAACCAGGAATGTTCCCTTTGAAGTCCGACTGCCTCTGTCTGAGAGGCAAGAAACCAACAGTCTGCACAAAAATCTTCTTCTTCTTCTTCGCGTTCACCAGCTGTATACTCTGGCGGAAAGTTCTGGTTGTTCATCCACTTCTGGACTGTATTACTGTTCCAGAAAATGAGTGTTGCGTGTTCATCTGTTTTACAGATCTGACACTTGTATGCAGACTGCCAGTTCCTTGCCTCTCAGGCAGATGCACTCCGACTTTCAAAGAAGCTCCCAGTTAGTCGACTCTTACGACATGCTTTTGGGTAGGCAGTGGGTCTGTTCTTGTTTTCCCTATAATAGGGCCCCGGAACCCACACGGGGATGCACATAAATAAATCAGAACTGTGAAACTGATGTGCAAGGAACAGAAATCCAGAACTGTAAGAACTACCAACAGTTTTACAACGAAAGAAAGCTAGAAAGAAGAAGAGAAATTAGGTGACCGCAAAAGTCGCATTGCAAGTTTTAGAGGAAATGGAGCCAGAAGAAGGGACCTCACTCGCCCCTCCCCCCACCCCAAAAATGGCGTGACCCAGCCCACAAGTTTTCGCCCCTTGTACCAAGGTAGGTAGTTAGTTGAAAAAAAAAATGTCACATTCAACCAGCATCTCCGATGTGGGAGCTTTAGGTTATAATTGTGACTACGTTATGTGCGCCATATGAAATCGCTTTAGCATTACACGCCACCAAAAGCTTTGAAAAGAAATCCTGCAGTGCTGATGCGATCAAAGGCGACAGGCCTAAATACTCTCCCGACCGGCGACAAAGTTGTCTACCGGCGAGTCAACGAGAGATTCGGGTACCGATGCCCCTACACCTACTTCATTCCTATATAGAGCTATATAGCTCTCCTTTCAACAAGCACAGTCAACGTTCTTCTACATTTTACATTACAGCAAGTATTCCCGCAGCCAAACGTTGTTCTCGACTAGCTGGCTGGACACAGCAGTTTATTAGTAAACATTTCCAGGGACACCAATTCCTGACTCCAATTTGAAATGTCTATATTTTAAAATCGCCTTTCTGTGCCCGCTTTTCTATACAGCGAGCCACGGCGTCTTCACATATTCGCTCCTGTATCAAATTAACGATAACAAATACAATTATTCGCTACAGTCGCCGTGCACGGAAGCGGGGGCAACGCTTTGGCTCCATTAGTGCTTGGCTTGGAGATGGTCTCTATTAGATGTGTTAACCGGCCCTTTTGTGGAACCCAAATCGGAGCTCGTCTGCTCCGCTGGGTTCTAATGCACGGGTAGACATGATTATTATTATCGTCCTGCTATCGGGTTAGTCCATCGATATGTTAAAGCGCGAGACACCCCGATCAAAGGTTTCCATTATAAGTCGTCTGAAGATTGGCATCTGGGATGTTCCGTTAAAAAAAAAAAAAAAGTTCGGCCATTTAGAACAATTTCAGGGATGTTTTACTTGGCAATGGAAGAAGGTATAATAGAAGTAAAGTGATTTTTCAATGTCGCCCGCCAGTGGGTTTTAACTCCGGTTCTGTAAAGATATACAAAATATTTCATGTTAGATTCAGGCTTGAACAGTATAACATTACTCCAATCATGGGGTATCAACCGTAACATCTCCTTCATGTCGAGCAGAAGAAAAACTAGCGATACGCTTCCCCCAGCCAATACAATATTGCTTATTCTTCGATATCAGCTCGGCAGATCTTCCAGCGCCTTCTTCGTTACATTGATTCCTTGTAAATATACGGCCTCTGAGAGCGGAAAATTTGTATGAAATTACGTCGGCGCTTGTAGAAATATGGACACAAAGAATGAATGTCTGTATAGATGTTTATGTATGCTTCTTTGCCTTCGTTGTATGTGTGTGTATGTTTGTGTGTGTATGTGTGTGTGTGTGCAGAGTCTGTGAACGGTATTTGTTGTGTCGAGAAGTGTCGCAGATTTGTTAACCTGGTGGGATTCTACGCGAACAGAAGTAAATACAAAACTGATATCCCTATCACTTAACCATTACAACAATTATCAGCAACAGAAACAGTAGTCATCACAATATCGTCATCCAACATGGTGATTGCTTTATCATTCTAAGTTGGATTGCACCTGCTTGAGAGCTGTAAAACCAACACTCTTCACACAAGCTAGATCCAGTAAAACGGATGTGTACGTTCACAAAGTCATAGAGCACCACCAATGTCCTGAAGTGGACGAAAAAATAAAACTTTCCCCTCAAGTTTACAGCAGCAGCAGTAGCAGCAGGAGAAGCAGCAGTAGCAGCAGCAGCAGCAGCAGCAGCAGCAGCAGAAGAAGAAGAAGAAGAAGAAGAAGAAGAAGAAGAAGAAGAAGAAGAAGAAGAAGAAGAAGAAGAAGAAGTAGATGAGGAGGAGGAGGAGGAATACATGAATAGGAGGAGGATGAACAAATGATAGAGGAGGATAAAGAAAAGAGTAAGCAAAAAAAAAAAAAACTGGAGAAGAAGAAAGAGGAGTACTAGCCCCCCCCCCTCCCCCCCCCCGCCCACTCCCCTCCCCCTACCCAACAAAACAAAGGCACAATTTAGGAAGAAGAAAGAGTAGATGGAGGATTAAAAAAGAAAGACGGGAAGAGGGAGAAAAGCTGACGAAGGGCAACTGGGCAGAAACCGACCGACTTGTGTCCGCTTTCGTTCCTTATTTTCTCTTCTCACGCCATGCCTTTGTATCTGTTTATCGCGTGTTGTACAATAAATGTATACGAAAACAAAATGCCCTCACAACAGAACACAAAGAATGCCTTCTATGCATGTTTTCTCTGTGACAGTTGAGGCTTGAAATGAATATGTGGACTTTGAAAGCCAAGATTTTCCGTGCACGATGATCTTGACTAAAATCAAAAAGCCTCGTCCTTTTAATTTTTTTTTTCTTCTCTTTTTGGTTATCTGATTGCTTTAGAATTACTGCTTTTCATTGAATTCGCATATCTGTGCAAATTTAATATTTTTCAGCTGCTAATGTTTGTATGCTGTAATTTAAGATTCATATTTGATCTCTACAAGGATGTAAAGATATGACACTAGAAAAGGAGTCAGATAATGACAGAAAAGTGGTTGAAAAATATGCACTGTGTGGATGTATTTTCCAACAACGCAGACTGAGGAGTGGGAAGGGTGGGGAAGCAATCGTTAACAGATAAACAAAATATTTTCGGCGAAGAAAAATGTAACATCCAAATGAAAATTTTATAAATTATTGCAAGATACGTGCAAACTTCAAAAAATATACGATAGTAATCACATCACAAGGGGCTGGCGTCGCACGCATTACCTCTTCATCCTTTTCTGACACAATCTTCCACAACACCTTATAGATACAATCAATTCGTGCTTATTCAATATCGCACTATTAGAATGTTACCTGGTTTCGCTTTACCCCACTTGCCGAATTAGAGTCCTCGTCATCATTGGGTTAGCCAGTTAAAAAAAAATTTTAAATAATTTTTATCCGTGATTGAAGCTTGAAAGATCGTCACATGTGTGAACTCCTGTGTCTCTCCCTATTTGTGGTAGATGGGGTAATAACCCTCTCCCCTTCCCCCTCCCTCAAAAAAGTGCCTATCCTTCGCAGAACTAACAGCATCATTCATTTGGCTGTTATGGTTTTTGTCGGCACATTTTATGTTCAGTAGTTTGTCATTGCCCTGAAAGGACAGCTCTCCGTACCACTGTCGAAAAGAATGCAACACAAATCAATTGCAGCTTTGATCAAACCTGGCGTCCAGGCAACAGCCGACCCGGCTGCTTCGAGATACCAGCTAAGTGATTTTGTGTATCTGTCTAGTATTGTTTGATTTGTATGTGCTGATGAAGGCTCAATGGCCACAACGTTCACGTTTTGTTTGTATTTGTTTTATTGTGAAGCTAATATACTTTTCGTTCGGTTTTTTAATCTTTTCCAGGCATTACGCAGAGTGTTCGCAACTCTTAAGCCACAGACACCAACAAGCACTATAAGGTAAAGTAAATTTTACCCCACCAGCGCATAACACAGAGCGATAAACACCCAGTGACACAAAGTGCCAACATGTGGTTGAGGATCACCCGTGGAGAGGTCCCAGAAACTGCGTTCAACCGTCAGGTTATATTGCTGCCCTAGCAAAAGCCGGGGAACATTGAGTCCTTCATGGCGATAGTTTTTTTATTATATAGGTAAGTAGGTCAGTTGTATCCCACCAGGACATCACTCAAGCGATAAACACCCTGTGACACAAAGTGTCACCATGCGGATGAGGATCGCCCGTGGAGAGGTCCTAGAAACTCCGTTCCGCCATATTTAAGGCCCGGCTATATTTCGGGCCCTTGGCAAAAACCAGGATGGGGCTTCAAAATAAAAATAAACAATATAATTTAAAAAAATAGTATAACAGACAAGGAGAACCTAAAAAGCGAATAATTATGGATTTTCTTAAATCGGATGTGTTGGGTCAAAATCTTCATAATTCCCATGTCAACCTGTTCAGCTGCCTGTGGTTTTGAAATTACTGGGGGGGGGGGGGGGGGGGGGGGGGGGGGGGGGGGGGGGGGGGGGGGGGGGGGGGGGGGGATCCATGTCTTAATTAACACAGCCATCAATTAATTTTTGTTTAACTTCCTATTCGCGGAAAAAAATTTCATGATCATGCCAGAAAAAAAAACTAAAACTAAAAGAGAGACATATAATAAATGTTTCTGCAGCGCTTTGTCTGTCAGAATTAACGCTCCAGTCATCTATCTAAGGTTACCTTACCTATAGGCAACAGTACGTGTCACATCAGCTGGAAATTTTTATTTTGTAACATCAGATTTAATAAACAAACTGTCATCTATGTTCGTTTTTGTTTCTGTGTTTGGTTAACTGTCTGGTGGGTGGCGAAACGATTGTTCCCGTTGTGGTGAGCCGCGGGTGTAACAAGTTTGAGAAACGCCATTTTTTACCTCCGCCCTCTACTTTGTATATAAAAAGGCATGATTCTTACCCTGCGGCTGCCCTGGTAAAACAGGCAGTTGCGTGTGATTATTGTTGAATTTGTGCTTCAGTTTTAAAGGATTCACTTATTTGCTTCATTTATGTAATTGTTACTGTAGTACACACCTGACGAGATACAGCGAAATATGTCAGGCAATAAATTGTGCAAATGAGTCAATGACACTGAATGCCGAGGTCAGTTTGGAAACAAAATCTGCCTCCAAGGGGATTCGAACGTCTAGACTCAAATTTTGCTGCGGCTCTATCCCACCATAAGCACTACACACTTATGAATGTGGACACAAATAGCGATGATAATTCATCCGTTTCTGTCTAAGCGCCCTTCACCAGGACACTGCCATGTACATGCATGTAAAACCTTTAAAACGCGTTGGTTTAAGTGGCAGGGATGTCAGGTGGGTACGACGTTGTATTGTCACGACGGTCTTACCGGAGACCACTCGTGCTCTATATTACAGGATGTGAGCGGTTTTATCGACCCCATAAGATGTACAACTGCCCCACCCCAACCTCACACACTGGACGTAGGTCCCACAACAGAGTGCATTCTACACCCCTCTAACGTAGACATCAATTATCAATGACAGGTCAGCAAGTGTGTAGCTGGGCGGAGCTGGGCCCGAGTTCGTTACTAGTTCCGAAAATACACATGAAGACATGGGAAAAGGGTCCTTTTTTTCCCTAATTACGTTATTAGATTAGTTTTGTAACGAAAATTGTGCACGGGTTGATGTCTCTAGTTTCACGTCAACCGACCTTTATCGCACTCTACGAATACTTAACACTGAAAAAAAAAAAAAAAACCTTAAGAGTGACTATTTCGTGCTTCCCTTATAGACTGCGACAATACACTAGGCAGAGAATCTCATTAAAATCTATTAATTTGCTGCTATAAATAGCCCCGCCTTATTCCCAAATCGCGCTGTCAGACGGAATAAAGACATGCATAA
This sequence comes from Candidula unifasciata, assembly GCA_905116865.2. Lineage (NCBI taxonomy): Eukaryota > Metazoa > Mollusca > Gastropoda > Stylommatophora > Geomitridae > Candidula > Candidula unifasciata. The sequence continues at coordinate 997,515 of CAJHNH020002223.1, read as the reverse complement.
ATGGCCAGCATAAATATGATGACGAACTGCTAAGTGGGCGTTTTCCCGAATGTGGACACAAATAGCGGTGATAATTCATCCGTTTCTGTCCCAGCGCCCTTCATCAGCACGTGTACGTTTGGATAGTTAACCGTTATTAGCTGCAATCCACGAATGCCAATTTTCACAATTAAAGAAATCGCAAGTCACGTGTACGTCAGTATCGCCTTGCCGGTAGGAACGATGTTTGCGGCCGCCACTGAGCAAAGATCATCGGAATAAAGAAAATAAAATGTAGCAGGCAATTGCAGTCTGGCAAGAAAATATAAAATAACGGATATCGAAATTGCGTGATGGTAATTGCTGTGTGCGATCTTTCTATGCGGTTAGCTACTCGAATACTAGACAAGCATGAGGAATAAGAAAATGTAAAGTAGTCGGTTACGGGTAATTGAAACTGGCCTCGATTATGGTTATTTAGAAGTCAAACGTGAACATCCGATGTGCGCTGCTTAGCCGTCAAAAATGCCATGTGCAGTGTTTTCTGCAAACGGTGTAGTTAAGATTCATGCAGGTCTGAAGTATAACTTTTGTTAATTAACCGCTATTTATTGAATTTCATAATTTTGTTGCTTTTATTGCTTTGTTGATGTTGCTTTTGTTGTACTTCTTCATCTTCTGCATCTTCTGCATCTTCCGCATCTTCCGCATCTTCCGCATCTTCCGCATCCTCCGCATCCTCCGCATCCTCCGCATCTTCCGCATCTTCCGCATCTTCCGCTTCTTCCGCTTCTTCCGCTTCTTCCGCTTCTTCTTCTTTCTTCTTCTTTCTTCTTCTTCTTCTTCTTTCTTCTTCTTTCTTCTTCTTTCTTCTTCTTTCTTCTTCTTTCTTCTTCTTTCTTCTTCTTTCTTCTCCTTTCTTCTCCTTTCTTCTCCTTTCTTCTCCTTTCTTCTCCTTTCTTCTCCTTTCTTCTCCTTTCTTCTCCTTTCTTCTTCTTTCTTCTTCTTCTTCTTCTTTCTTCTTCTTTCTTCTTCTTTCTTCTTCTTTTTTCCTCTTTTTCCTCTTCTTCCTCTTCTTCCTCTTCTTCCTCTTCTTCTTCTTCTTCTTCTTCTTCTTCTTCTTCTTCTTCTTCTTCTTCTTCTTCTTCTTCTTCTTCTTCTTCTTCTTCTTCTTCTTCTTCTTCTTCTTCTTCTTCTTCTTCTTCTTCTTCTTCTTCTTCTTCTTCTTCTTCTTCTTCTTCTTCTTCTTCTTCTTCTTCTTCTTCTTCTTCTTCTTCTTCTTCTTCTTCTTCTTCTTCTTCTTCTTCTTCTTACGCTGTGCTGTGGTTTACAACTAGTCTGCGGAATCTGCGCCTCAGCATATCGGATTTACCAAACTCATAATTCGTCACCTTTTATTTTGTGCTTGGTAGGCAAAAGCGAGTTTATTGTTGTTGCTCCCCCTCCTCTTACAAGGATAGGCCCATAAACCCACACAGAGAACACGATGTTTTTGCCTCTGTCGTCGTGTTGTATTTCTCGTCTTGTAGTAATCAAGTCTGTCTTTAGAGACGTTTCTTCGCATCAGTTTGCCTTTCTTTCTCATACATTCCCTTTTCGTGTGCTTTCTCGTTTTCCTCTTTCAAAAATTGGCCCCAGTAGGAATTTCTTATTGTTATTAGTTCTGATTAGCACGATTTATGGTTCTTTCCTACTTCAGATGACGTCACATGACTGTGCAACATTTTAGAGGGTGGTAAGACTGGGTTTTCCGGGTTTCTGATGCTTTTAACGACCCAAAACATCTAGAACTGGCCTTAACCCTAACCCATTTACGTCGCACGAGAGAGTGGAGCCTAGGTCCCACAACTACATGCAGCCTATCTATCAAGCCATGAAATATTAGACTGTCCCGTGACCTGTGGATTTTCACTGTTTGTGGGAGCATATTAACAAAGCACCCAATTTTTTAATTAAAACTAACTCAATTGCTATAGAGGCATTGGGCATATAGGGTTAGCCCTATATTTTATAGCGCAATCGATATGTGATGTGGTCAACAACAAGCCGGACCCAGATACCGCCACGACTGGCATCGAAGTCGCCGATCGATTCTTCTTCTTCGAGTTCACCTGATATAAACTTCAGCTCAAAGTTCTCTTTGTTCATCTATTCTGGACTTCGGACTTGCTGCCAAACTCGAGTTTTGCGTGAACATTTGTTTTAAAAGATATGGCAATTCTTCGAAGGCAGAGTACATCTGCCGCAGAAGCACGTACTCAGGATTCTACATACAAATAAGCCAGATCTGTTAAACGAATGCGTATACAAAGCTCAGCGTCTGGAACAAGACTACAAGATCGGAAGTGGACGAACACCCAAGACTTTGCGCTGAAGTTTACAGTAGTTAACGCGAAGAAGAAAAAGAAGACAGTTTTTTATTATTTGCATGCAGACTGTTAGTTTCTCACCGCTTGTACAGATGCACCCCAACTTCAAGTAAATATTTAAAATAATGCGCTTTTTACGTCAGGCTTGCTAGCGACAATGGGTTTATTCTTTTCTTTCTCCTCTAAGGAACCCAGGAACCCACATGGGCGAAAACGAGGTTCTGTTTTCCTGAGTAGCAGTTTTTATTGGCTGATGGACATTGATTTCAATGACTCATCAACCAATCTGCTTCTTCCTATTCTTCAAAAGTTCCCCTCAAAATGCTGGCTCGAATCGATTAAACTTCTCGTCCTTTCTTAGGATGAAATTTTTCGTTATTTGAAGCCCTACTCTGGCTTTTTCCAGGGGCCGCAATATAGCCTGGTCATAAATGTGGCCTAAAGGTTATACGCGGTTTCTGGGACCTCTCCACGGTGATCCTCACCCACATGCTGGCACATTGTGTCATCGGGTGTTTATCGCTTGTGTGATGTCCTGGTGGGGTAGAAAGTCAGTCGGTCAGTGGCTCGAATTTTATGTTGTGATTTACAGCCAGGCAGCGTTATCGGTGTCATTCGGTTCAACACATCCGATTAAAGCATATGTCCTAAATTAGCCGACTTTTCAACATGCTCATTAGCTCTTTAAGCACCAGTGCGTCTCTGTGGCGAAGTAGTCAAGCCGTTTGCTTCGCTCTCTGAAGGTCGTGGGTTCGTTTCAAGGCTGTGCCGTTCAGCTCACGAGTGTAGTTTTCAGGGATCGTCGCCGGAGCTACGGAGCTCCTGCTTTGTGCGACGCTCTTGGCAGGCGGCTAGCCGTTCTCTGAAAAAAAAAAAAACCGAGCTATACGGAATAAACCTAATGAAATTAAGTGGGGAGGATAGCCTTAAACTTAAACTCAACTTTAAGTACCAGAAAATGTACCCCTGACATTGCCAGGTTTAACAATACTCACAATTAATATAAACATATAATGCGTTCACCGGCTGTAAACGCCTGCAGATAAGTTCTGGTTGTTCGCCCACTCCTAGACTTTAGTCTTGTTCCAGAACCTGAGTGTTGCGTGCACGTCCGTTTACAGGTCTGACTCATTTGTATGCAGACTACTGGTTCCTCACCTCTCAGCAAATACACTCTGACTTCGAAAAAGCTCCAAATGAATCGACTCTTACGACATGCTTTTTGGCTGGACAGTGGACCTATTCTTGTTTTCCCCACAAAAGGGCCTCGAAAGCCACACAAGGACAATGACAATATGCCCCTCACGGATGCAGCATACGCATACCTTATGATACTAGACAAATAAGCCAGGTTTCTATAGTGGGCTTCGGCTAAACGTCAGATCTTATTGTTGGTTGTTTGGCTCTCATGCAGGAGACCCGGGTTCTACACTTAGTAAAGTGATTGATTTTTTTAATTGTGTGTGTGTGTGTGTGTGTGTGTGTGTGTGTGTGTGTGTGGTCGGGGGCAGTATTGAACATCCTAACCTGCATAGTCCGTGGCTTAAGCACTAGCCATGCGGCCCAAAATCTTTAGGCTCATCCCGCCGTCCCCTTCCCCACCCTGTCTAGATCACCCTAAAAAGTGGTAAATAAAGTGGTGACAGCAGCCCTAATACCTGATCACATAAGATGCGTTGTTTAGGACTAAGAGAGTTCAATGGCAGTGGGTGGGTCCTTAATTTCTCCAAAACTTAGACCCTGGAACCCACAGGAGGAAACCAACCAGCAATATCCATGTTAAAGTTAGAGGGGATCTATTTCATGCCCTGTGTTATGCCATCTCTCTCTCTCTCTCTCTCTCTCTCTCTCTCTCTCTCTCTCTCTTCCTCCCCCCTTCCTCTCTCTCTCTCTCTCTCTTCTTCCCCCCCCCTCTCTCTCTCTCTCTTCCCCCCCCTCTCTCTCTCTCTCTCTCTCTCTCTCTCTCTCTCTCTTTATCTCCGCAGATCAATTACCCGCCTACCGAGAGCGTCGTACGAAGCTCTGACTCTGTTGCTCCGGCGAGGATCTCCGGGGATCTTCGTGAACAATGCTTTCGTGAACTGAACGACGGGAACGTGAAACGACTCCACTACCTCTAGAGCGCAATGTAAACAGTCTGACTGCTTCGCCACAGAAACCTCTCAGATATTCAAGGAAGCTTTAAATTTAAAAAATAAAAATAAAATTAAAGAGTTATAAACATTAAAAAAAACAAAAAAAAAACTCCGCCCCCTTCTTGGTTCACGTCGAAAGTGGGACAGTCATATTCAAACTGTCATTATCACGTCACCTTGTGTGCCTGTACCGTGATGTTTAACACCCTTGGCATCCCTTACAAGAAAACTAATAGGTTACAAGACAATGACATGGTTATCCTTTTTTTTATTTTTTTATAACACTTTTTATTTAAAGTCCTTTTCCAAGCTTCCTTCTAAGTCGGAGTGCATCTACCAGAGCGATAAGAAACAATCAACTGCACACAAATAAGCTAGTAAAACTCGCAAAACTCAGGCTCTGGCACAAAATGAAAATGGACAAAGAACCAGGACCAGGAAAAAGAAGAAGCAGAAGAAGAAGAAGAAGAAGAAGAAGAAGAAGAAGAAGAAGAAGAAGAAGAAGAAGAAGAAGAAGAAGAAGAAGAAGAAGAAGAAGAACAACAACAACAACAACAACAACAACAACAAGAACAAGAACAAGAACTAAAACAAGAAGAACAAGAACATTAAGAACAGGAAGAAGTATTAACCATTTTTGTCGGCCTTGGCTCGGTTCAAGAATCCACGAAAATTGCCAATGGTCGGGGTTTTACGGTAAAACTATCCTAGTTCATAAGATCGAAACCTGAGGATAGTCGCTCTGATAGCACTGATATTGTAACGATCCATTAATCTCACGGCTGCTAGAGTGGCAACAAGTGCAAGATAAACATCTAAACTGCTGTCCACTTCTTTGCTGACCAGATACACTACCTAGATAACGCTTTAACCATTGTCACGTTAAATTACCGCTGGACTTGTCCTGTGTAATCACTTGGCTGAGTGGGCAAAACATGAAAAGGTGGCTGGAGAATGAACCCCTGGCCTTTCATATGAGCATTTTATTATGGTTAGTTTGATTGCAGAGTCAGTCCATTAGGAATTAAATTATGAGCAATAAATTGTCACTCAAACGAGAATATGATTGAGCTATTTTATTTGGTTTGGCAGGTTTTTTTAGGTGTGTGTTTTCTGTGCTGTTCAAGATAGTATTTCACCGTGTGGGTTCTAGGGCTCTATTGCAGGGAGAACAAGAACAGACCCACTGCCTACGCACAAGCATGTCGTAAGAGCCGACTGATTGATGGCTTCCTTCGAAGTCGTAATGCATCTGCCTAAGATGCAAGGAACCAACATACTGCGTGACCCTGGCGCTTGCCGGGGGCCCTAAAAATAACCGGACCATAAATACGGCATAACGACTGAACGGGTTTTCTGGGACCTCTCCACGGGTGATCCTCATCCGCATGGTGGCACTTTGTATCACCAGGTCTTTATCGCTTTGTGTGATGTTCTGGTGGCGTACAACTTACATACGTACATACAGTCTGCGCACAAATGAGTCAAATCTGTAAAACAGATGTACACGCAACACTCATGTTCCGGAAGAGGACTGCAGTCCAGAACAAACAGAACTTTTCGCCAGAGTTTATCGCTGGTGAACGGAGTGGTGTTGGGAGACAGAAACTGGATCTTGATGAACTTAAATTCTTCAGGGAGGTCATCTTGTAGGCCTGGATGATTCATGTACATATATCACAATATTATACAAGTTTGAGAAAATGAGTGATCACGTGTCTACGATGCTACAGGAACGAGTGCTAAAGACAGACTGATGTAACATGCGCACAATCCAGGACTTCCCCTCTCCTCGCCACTCGTTATGCGAAACGTCGCTCGTTAAGCAAGTCATTTTTTTTTACAATTTGTTTTACTCGTTGTGCGAATTACTCGTTATGAGAGGTGCTCGTTAAGCAAGGTTCTACTGTATACGCAAAACTTAGGTCCTGGCACAAAGTCAATGTGCAGATGGACGGAGCTTACAGAAGGTGAATCGAGAAAAAGTAAAGAAGAAGAAGATATTATTTGGAGTTAGAGAATTTGAATGAAAGAATAACACGGAATGACAAAAAAGCAAGAAGCAGAAGTATATTTCGGCTAAAATTCAGGCTCTTTATGACAAATTGGTTAACATGAAGTAAAAGGCCCTTTTCTACGCCCTCAGGCGTACTGAGCATATATGGCTAGGCATACGTTTTACAGACAGTCAGCACTCTCTTTGTGATGTGGTCAACATCACACCGGCCGCCTTGACTTCCAAGCACTCTGTCTAGTACTCTCTCAAGACTGGGTCGACGCAGAAGCCAAAGTCATTTTTGCAAGAAAAAGCCCAGCTCCGTTAGTAACCGAACTCACAATCTTCTGATTTACAGGCGAGCGTCTAGCTGCTAAACATGAGAGGCTCTGCCAAAGTGTTGCCGTTCACCTAATAATTTTAAAATTATAAGTTCCGTTTTGGAGGGGAAAAGTCGAAGCCCCGATAGCAAAAGGAAGACAGCGATAAATGTGGGATGACCAAAACAAAATGACAAACAGCAGCCTGCGAGAGTGTACGACCAAGACAAGAGACAGGGAGTCACGAATTTCCGCTGCAGCGAACTTTCATTATGTAATACATATTAATAAACAGATAGGGAACACTTTCGGTCGCACGAACATCATACATAAAAAACAAACAAGCAATGCATTGATAGCACTGATCGGCACTCGTAGACAGAAGTAAAAAGATGGAAGGACACACTAGACAATATAACAATTGGAAACCCGGAAACCGCCCGGTTTCGAACACCGGCCGTGGGCTGCAGCGAGTCGCAGCTGGAATTGAAAGCGAGTCTCCTATCGACTGTGCTAACGTGGCCCTGTCTCGTCTTTGAACACCCTTATGTTATAATGACGATGATGATTATGACGAATCACTAATTTAGTTATCAAACAAAATTGACAACAGCATAAAAATCAAGGACGGAAACCGAATGGAAAGCAACAATGAGAAGACACGGCGCCAGAAGGACATAAAGAAAGCGATTACCGAACACTAAATCATGACCTTAAAGAAAAGCGTTAACCAAGTGATGGGACAAGCAACACATGGAGCCTCTTACAACTCTCAATCAATTGTTGTCTTTAGCCTGATAATTGGTGCTAAAAGTTTATACATCTCCCATTTTTACACAAAATTGTTCATTCATAAATCGTGAACACAAATATCAATCGAGACTGAACGAGCCTCAAGTATGAATGGAAGTGAACTGTGTAACTAATACCATCTGCGCCGTCATGGGGGCATGTTTTCAAAGACCTCGTGAAATCCTGATGACAGATTTTAACAGAAGTTGTCCATTCATTTTTTGCCCCGGATTACCTTGTTTTTAAGTTAATGAGTTTGTGTGTTTACTTTTCAGTGAAAAGAGGTAGGAAGATGTAGAAAGCTCTAATCTGAGATAACGTAAAATTCATTTTCTATTGTTTTGAAACTGGATAATTAAAATACATTCTCTAGACTTTTTCTGCTTAATGTTCACCGTTTAGGAGTTGTACTACCGGTGGCAAACATGGACCCCTAACACAACTAGTGAGCGAAAGATCGTAACAACTAGGATAAGATGTCTTAGGCGAGCTGCGCCCGGCTCGCTAGCACAGTTGGTTTAAACCCTCTACCCTGCGACGGGATGACGAACTCCTGTAGTCCGGGTTCATGCCCGGGGGTAGGTAGAAAAACCACATGTCTCCCAGATTTACGGTATCTATCATTGAATCAAGGCCAAAGGGTTGCGATATCCATAGTACCGAGCCATAGAGTTTACAATTCATCGTTTCTGGATACTTGTAAACAAAAATTAAGAAAAAAAGGAGAATCGCGTGTGTGACCAGAAGAGATCAAATCAGGAATGTAGAAATTAGAAGAAGACTCGGACTGAAACCAGTCATACAATTCATTAAAAAACAAAAAATGAGATGGTTTGGCCACGTGACGAGAAGGCTCTGGTACCACCTGCATCAGAGAGCCACGCTGAGGAAATATAATAAACACAGAGCAAGGAGAAGACCACGCAAGATATGGAACGATATCATCAGGAGTAACCTAACAGAAATTAATACCAAATTGTACAATGCATTAAAAAATAGCACACCAAACGATCCTTGCACCTCCCACTAACAATTCGCTGAGGTAAATGGTGGAAGAGTAGTAGTAGTAGTAGTAGTAGAAGAAGAAGAAGAAGAAGAAGAAGAAGAAGCAGAAGAAGAAGAAGAAGAAGAAGAAGAAGAAGAAGAAGAAGAAGAAGAAGAAGAAGAAGAAGAAGAAGAAGAAGAAGAAGAAGAACAAGAACAAAAACAAGAAGAAGAAGAAGAAGAAGAAGAACAAGAACAAGAACAAGAACAAGAAGAACAAGAAGAACAAGAAGAAGAAGAACAAGAACAAGAAGAACAAGAAGAAGAAGGAGAAGCGTTCATCAACTGTAAACTGCAACGGGAATATCTGGTTGTTCTATACTTCTAGATTGTAGTCTTGTTTCAGAACTTGATTGTTGTGTCCACATCCGTTTCACGGATCTAGCTTATTTGTATACAGACTGTTAGTTCTTTATCTCTAAGGCAGACGCCCTCCAACTTTGAAGGAAACACCCCTGATTAAACGCATCATACGACATATTTGTGACATATAACGCGGTGGTTATGTTTTTTCTTCTCCAAAATGGAGATCCAGAACTCACACAGGCGGTCGACCTGGGATAAAAGTAGCATATTTTACAGACCAATCGGCGCTCGATGGATAACATAGTCAATATCACATTGGCCGACTTTACTTGCCACAACATTTCCGGATCACAAGTATAGGCATGGTCGACCTGGAAAAAAATTAATTTTATACTAATCATACTCGATGAGGATTTGAACCCAGGAGCTTCTGTCTGGTAGACGAGCGTAAAACATTTACTCTACAAGGAGTCCAGGACATTTAAGAAAAAAAAATATATGTTATTGGGGATTCAAACTTATGATCGCAGGGACGACATGCACGAGTTTTAACCACTTCGCACTGTGGTTTCCTATAGTATTTGATATTTTCTTGCTAACGTATAGTAAGAAGTCAATGGGCTTTTTAATCCTATTAGGCGAGCAAACATCATAGCCTACAATGGCATCCTGTTCCCATAGATCCTCCTCAATACCCGTATCATTTATGTCCAGCTTACACCTATATTTGTGTTGAACAAGAAGCTGATACTCCAAACATGAGTCCTATCAAGTGACGCAAACCCAAAATAATTTCTAATGCCGATTTCTTCTTTTCGATCTCACCGGCTATAAGCTACAACGGAATAGTTTATTTGTTGTTCGTCCACTTCTTGACTTTGGTGTTTTTCCATAATTTTAGTTTAACGAGCACATTCGTTAGATCTTAATTATTTGTATGCAGACTGCTGGTTCATAGCCTCTCAAGCAGCCTTTACGACATGCTTGTTAGGAGGCAGTGGGTCTGTTCTTTTTCCTCCCACAAAAGGGCCCGGGAACTCACAAAAGGGCCTGGGAACCCACACGGAGAGGTACCTATCTGGGGTGACTTGAAGCTAAATTAATTAATACACTAAATCAGTCTCCATGGAGATTCGAACCCAAAATTCTTCCGGTCTAGCCATATCTCTGCCACAGCTTCCGTGTATGGTGGCATCTGACAAAGGCAAACCTCTGGTGTCACAACAATACCTCCAGATTTGCCTGTTTCTAGGATAAACATCTGGGACATCAAAGAGGAACGTCCTTTCACCATGATCACATTCCTCCACTATAGTAGTACCCTCGGGAGGAGTTCTCGCTAAAGCTAATGATCCAGATAACAATAACGACGCCTTTCGGATACCAACTGTTGAACCAAAGCACAACTGGGACTAATTCCCTGAAGATCCTCATTTATTCAAGTTAACGATTACAACTGGACTCGGCTTACAGCGGCAGTGTTCAGAAATGAGACTGTTACTACACCTGGTTATTAACAGTGGCATCAGAGCTACTCACTTCCGGCAATGATTGTCGGCAACACAGTTGAGATTACACCTGATGAAACTGACCAGAAGCCTTTGATAACACTCGGACGAAGCCTCCAGAGAACAGAAATAAATGTCGATACTGCCTCTAAGGTGTCAAACGGTCAGCTTGTAATAATAAATTACAGACTGTGGTTCCGTTTGGTTGGGTTTGTCTGTTCATCTTCAACTTGGTTGCATTGCAGTGTTTGTAACTGGGATCACTAACATACGGTGAAGTTCACGAGGCAGGAAGATTGAGATTCAGTTCGGTTCGGTTTACTTCGTGGCGAAGTGTCAAGCCGTTTACCTCGCGCTTTGAAGATGGTGGGTTCGTTTCACTGCGGCGTCGTTCAGTTTACTAGTGCAACTATTACAGGGATCCATGAGGATCATTGCCGCAGCTACGGAGTTCGTGTTCTGTGCGATATTCTCGGCAGGCGGCTAGGCATTCTGTGGCGAGAGACCGAGCCATATGGGATAAAACCAGGTGCAATGAAGTCGATCCTCTCGAATGTAATCAGGTGTTTGTGGTTCTTTCAGACAGGCACACTATAGGAACTGTACAGTCTTTTTTTATGCATGTGGTAGTTGAGCCTTCAGTGTCCTGTTCGTTGACGGAAAATTGTTGTATGGTTTTTATTCTGTTGAGTCTGCTGATGGAGTATTGTGCATGTTTACTGTTGGTGTGTTCTCTCCCCAATTCCTTGTAATTTCTCTTGATAAGTGTTTTAATTTCTGGTAATGACAATGAATGGGTGCGTTGTTTAATCAGATCAAATGTGACGATTCAAGTTTTCATTTCAGGCCAGATTAATTTGTGAACATATGCCATTTACAATATATCATATGCCAGTTTTCCATTGTACTTCCCATTAGCTCTTCATTTTAGCCATAAATATCCATCAATATTTTCTTCAGAGGAATCAAGAGAGGATAAACCCAGGAACCTCCTGCCGGGAAGAGATTTTAGCTCAATGGCGGACCAGTAATCCTGATGTTTTCTATTTCTCAAAAGCTAATTTATTTCACTTCTCTGTTGGCAGTTTCTTCGCGACTACAAATCGTGTGCAATAAAGTTTCAATTAACTGTGAAATCAATCTATATTGAGCTAATGATAGGATTCCCCCTGCATTCATCACAGATGATTGCCGCAGGAGCTTCGTCCGGTCTTTCGTGGGAAGGGGTTTGCTGCGGCAAATTTACTGAGCAGGGACATAATTTGAGAAGATTGTTTGTCCCCGGGAATTTTCCTAACAGGAAACAGCTTGGGGTTATAGAAGGAAACGATTGTTGCTGCTTGGGGATTGAAGGTTATTTATAGTTGGCTATCACAGGGTGCTGGCGAATTAAACTTATTACTGATTACTGATTAGAGAATCTATAGCATTGTACATCGAGAATACCCATTGGAGCTCAGTCTCACACAGCAAATGTCTTGAGGTGTAGATGCTAACTGTTCCCACAGCACACTGATTATATTGGGTTCCGAGGCCCCATTGTGGGAAAAACGAGATTAGACACGAGGCCTCCTCAACAAGTATGTCGTGAGGGTATAATAATTTTGGGGATCCTTCGAAATCGGTGCACATCTGCCTGAGACGCAAGAAATGAGCCAAGGGTCTGCATACAAATAAGCCAGATGTGTGAAACGGATGTGCACGCAACACTCAGGTTATGGATCATGACTAACGGTCGGATGTGCACGAACATCTAGAACTTACAACCTGTGAACGCGAAGAAAAAGAGGAGAAGCATACGTACCAAGTTGCAGCTGCAAGTTGACCTCGGCTACCTTGTCATATAGCCCAAAATGGATACCAGGAAATGTCTTGAGAAGTAAATTCAGCCGATGTGATGTTGACATCACCTAATGTTTTCCTATCTGTTTTTACAACTAAACAGGTATGGACCTATATCCAACAGTAATACGCCTACACTTACTGAAGCTCACAGCCAGACCAGCAATTCAGCATAATTGGTTACAGCCCACTCTTCCAGAAAATTCACATTCAGCCAATCGCGAGGAATATGTTACAAAAGCTTTACCTCAATGACGAGAAATTCAGCAGCGTGTCTTAACTCTTTGAGTCCCTAGGAACACATCATATGTTCACAGGTGTCTAACTAGAATCCCAATTAACGCATGCCGCGCCGATTTTATGTTTCTCTTTGGGTCTGTGATGCTAAACGCTCTAGGACTCAAAAAGTTAACAGCAGGTGATTCAAATGGATCCTTGTCCGGCTTTTTGTTACACAGTGCTATACATAATTTTACAGAACAATCAGCATCCCATGGCTGGTGTAGTCATCATCATGCCTGGAACTTTTATTTCACAGGCCATTACCTTGTATCCATTTTAGTCTTGATCGACTTTGCATCCAAGGCCAACTTTCGATGTTCATTTGAACCCAATAACCTCAAACTTGATGGTAAGCATCTAGCCACTACGCGACAGCACCTTGTGCTGACAATACACGCGACTCAACAGATCAAGGCTTTTAAGTGTGGGAGATTGGCTCCCAAAGGGGGTCATCATAAAAAGGATGGGAAAGTCACAGGACAACTCTCACACACCCCCACCCTTTTTTTTCCCCTTTACGATGTACAGAAATGGAGAAAGTTTGTTAATTTAACAGGGCATTGTAACCAACCCCATAACTTTTTAATTGTTGTTGTTTTTTTAGGCAAATTTACGTCAGTAGTTTGCCATTGCTTTCTGGTCAGTCGGCTTCTCGATACCACAGTCGAAATCAACACAAGGTGCAAGACCCGAGACTGGGATCGAACCCGGCATCCCGGCACTTTGAAGCGCGTTCGCAAAGTCTAAGCCACAAACGCCGACAAAGTATATTTATTATGTTTTACCGAGCACAGTGCAAGAAACAAACAGTTTACGGCCACAAGCTAACATCATCAAAGAATAACGACAAGAGTGACATGGTTTTACTATTTTTAAACTAAAAAAGACGAATTGATTTCTGCACGAAATAAAACTCTACGACATGAGTACCCCACTGCCAATGAAGGATAAGATCTGGCTATATTATCGCATGCTAATTCTGTCTCAGATCTACAGGAAATGTACTCATTAGTCAACAACAATATGTCAAACCCAGTTATACTGATTTCTGTAGACGCACACGTGCTTGCCTTCCATTGTGATTGATTTGTTAGAGGACGGTGCATGGGGAGAGAAGGATGCGCTTGGTTTGAGCTGAATTCAAACAATGGCAGCGATTTCTTGCGCCAGTGATCAGAGAACGTGTTCTTGTTGTTTTAGCGTGTGGCGATTTTACTTGATAGCTCAACCGGATCTTAAGACAGTGTATCACACAAAGTTAACATATTTGTAATCTTCTCTTTTCTTGTCTTTCGTTTCCTGGGGGAGGTATAGATCGTCAGCCAAATCATCCAATTATTATCCTTGTTCATCGACTAGATTTTTAGGACGTAGCTGAATTTTATCTGTTAACAGCAGAGCTGCGATATGTGTACATTTCGGCCGACACATTCCATTCTTTGCCTTGCCACTATAGAACATTAACACTGTGGTCAGTTGCCGGGGGTGGATTGATGGGGTGGGGCTGAGGCAAATCAAGTCAGGCCTTTTGTACACTTGTTATTATCCTCATTTGTCAGCTAAGTGGTCTCTCTCTCTCTCTCTCTCTCTCTCTCTCTCTCTCTCTCTCTCTCTCTCTAGTCTCTCTCTCTCTCTCTCTCTCTCTTTCTCTCTCTGTATATCTGTGCGTGTGTGCGCCTCGGAACTCACATATAGGATAGCTTATACCTAAATCTAATACTTATTTCTACACAGGTAAGCCGGAACCTGGGCACTGAGGTACATTAAGCCCTTCAGAACATCTATAGAGGGTGACGCTAACTACCCTACCCCCTCCACCCTCTCCCTTTCCTCCTCTCTTTTCATTTACAAGCTGCACCTCTCCCCCCTGAACTAAAAGTAGTTTTTCTTGTGTCTAATCCATCCCCGCCCCCACCACCACCCGTATTATTTCAAATCTGTTATATTTTTTGCCAGTCGCTGCATGAGTTGTCGGGGTCTGTGGTGTCTGCGTTGCGAACGCGCTTCGTAATGCCGAGAAGAATGCCGAGAAGAATGCCGAGAAGCCGAGGTTCGATCCCAGTTGCGTTGGTTTCGACGGTGGTATCTAGAAGCCGACCGTCCAGAAGGCAAAGGCAAACTACAGGATAAATTGGCCTATGTAAACAGTAACAGACAAAAAATGCTGGGATTGGTTGCTATGTCCTGTAAAAGATAAGCAGCTGACTAGCTAACTAACAGCGCATTATTATTATATTATTATTACTATTATTGTTATTATTATTAAACACCTAAGGAAGGTTTAGGCGCCCCTCTACACTCTGGTAGATATTATGGTGGCCGGTGTTATTCTGACCACACCACTCACAGAGTGCCGATAGGGCTATCATGTATAGGTCTAGCCCTATACGCCCAATTCGTCATAAAACAAGAAAAAGGGTCCGTAAGTTTTAGGTTTAAACAACGGATCAACATCATGCTCCTCTCTACTTCTAACTCAAGTTCCACTTCTAACTGAGTCCTAAGAATCTAAACGCAGTGCAGCAGCACCGTAGCACCAGCGAGGATCCTGAAATACTTTGGGTAGATTTGTACTTCCCTATTTTCTCCGGGCAGCGCCAGTAGGTTACTCTTTTCGATTTCTAATTGCCAAGGGATTTTTTAGAAGCTCAACAATACATACGGGCGTCCGATCTTACTACACAGAGACCAGAGCAAACTACTTGAAGTCCACGTGAAAAATCCAAACCTTTACCTGGGCCTGAACCTGGGACCTCCAGCACTCGAGCTAGACGTCATGCCTTAAGACCACTCAGACGCCCCCTCCCCCTCCCCCCACAAGGGTTATTTACATTACTGATGATGGTTAGCGATGCAGCATCTATATTAAATCCCGAGTATGAAATCTGGACACGTATGCTGTTCATTTGTGGGGACTCTGTAGTTAAACTTAACACTAACCTGTCTAATGAAACAGAAAAATTACAAGAAACCAATGCGCTTACCTGCCTAAACGTGTCCTATCATTGTCAGCTGTTGCTTCTCGAACGTAGACGGCGTGTGACGTTCATGAAATAGCCGAATACATCTCACTGTGCTCATCTAGCCCCTGTGTTGACCATCGACACCAAAAACATGGACGCATCTTGGTCAAGTAATTTAAGTATAAATCGCTTTAATTATTCTTTTGCTTTGAATTATATACGCTCACTGTGCGTATCTAGCCCCTGTGTTGATCGTCAACACCAAAAAACATGGACGCATTTTGGTCACGTAGGTACGTATACTTTATTTCAAGTAATATATGGCTTTATTTATTCTTTTGTTTTGTATTATATTCGCGATAAAATGGCTTACCAAGAAGTCACGCAATCCTAAAGTCCAGTGAGTTAGTTTTTTCTCTCTTTAGCATAGGGCAGCGCATAGATTTTCCATATACAGCCGCTGATTGCCACCTGTTTTATGTCTTGGATGTGTATTAGGCCCATGACTGAGCCTTCCCTGATGATGGATTTACACAGGGTTTTTCTTGGTTTTCCCAGTTTTCTTTTCCCTTCACGTGTCCATATGAGGGCATGATGGGACAATGTTATCTTATCCATTCCGAGGACAAGGCCGATGTCCAGTAGAGGCCGAGTATTTTCACTGCTAGCGGGCTTTCGGATACACAACACATTAAAGTCATTAAATGTTATTAAAGGCAACGAGCCAGCCATTCGAAAGCCGACTTCCGATTTAAGGTCAAGTATATATGTATATATATATATATATATATATATATATATATATATATATATATATATAGAGAGAGAGAGAGAGAGAGAGAGAGAGAGAGAGAGAGAGAGAATAGTGTGTACTTAATGTAAACAAACCCATTTAAATACAGAGATTTTGAGGATGTGACAATCAAAAGAGAATTGCTGACAAAAACAAAATATCAGACAGGTGAGAAAGAAATAACCAAGAAACAAGTAAAATAGTTTGGACTCAATGAAATAAAAAAGGGTCTTAGAAAAACAAAACTTTGTGCAGACGTTGAAGGCAGCCAAGCGAGAGGTATAAAGTGGTCATGAATAGAAGGATGACACTAAAAAAGTGACGTACAAACTCTTTTCTTCTTCTTAACGTTCAGCATCTGTCAACTTTGCCAGAACATTCCGGTGGATCTTCTACTTCTAGACTTTCGTCTTTTCCCAGAACTTGAGCTTTGCGTGCAAATCAGTTTTTCAGATCAATCGTATTTATATGCAGACTATTGAGTGAATGACGTTCAACCCCATCGGGACCGTCGCACAACGAGCGACTAACACCCAGTGACACAAAATGCCACCATTCCGATGAGAATCTCCCATGAGCAACTCACGGAAACCCCGTTCAACCCTTAGTGTAATTAAATTAGTACACACTTTGGGGGAAAAAAAGGGGGGGGGGGGGGTCCAAAATTAGTGCAGTTAATTATTTAAGTACACACATTTTATGGGGAGCAAAATTAGTGCAGTTAATTATTTAAGTGCACACAATTGGGGGGGGGGGGGGCAAAATTAGAGCAGTTAATAATTAAAGTACACAGATTTATTTTTGGAAAGGGAGGGGGGGGGGGCAAAATTAGTGCAGTTAATTATTTAAGTACACACATTTTTTGGGGGGTAAAATTTATCTACTTATGTACTTTGCACAGTAAATATTAATAAATTTATTATTAAATGATTCTTTTTTTTTTTTAAATAGCAGAAAGAAAACTGTCACAAAGCTAATGTAGAACATTGTAACCTAACTATCATCGTCATCACCATAGATCCGCGAGTCCTTTGTCCTTTACAAAACGTATCTCTGATCACGGCACGCATGAAAGTCCTTTTTCCCCGTGTAGGTGATGGGGGCCTCAGTGTGAGGGAAGACACTTTTGATGGCGTCACATACAAACAGTAGTAAAAATTGTATTGCAGGTATTGCTTTTACCATTATGTAATGCGCCTTAGTAATTAGACTAACTCTCTGATATTAAAATAGTAAGATATAAGTACATCACTTCATCTTGAGATGACAGCAACACACGGCCGACTGTAAAAAAAAGCAAATAAATGTGTGAACCGGATGTGTGTATCCTTATTAGTTTAAGGTTTGTTGGCGCTTTATCTTCCTATTTTGTTCTCAACTTAAGTTAGTGCACTTTATACGAGTACTTTTAACTGTCAATATACCACAACATGCAATAATGTAAAGGCCTGTCGGGAAGCGAAGAAGAGGTCGACAATGCATGAGATGGACAGAGTGAGTAACAGTCCCCGGAAATCCCCATTTATGAAGCACACAGACTAGAACTTTCCCGTAAATTATACTTCACCTCGACACCGCAAGGTACCAGAGGATCAATATGACATAAGACGAGACTGCTAACTGTTCACATCGAAGTTGATCTGCATGTGAAATAATCTAAAGTACATTCAGTATCATCAAGAAGACGAAAACCACGGACATCTTACATCATCTGCGCATCGAGGAGAATGGCGTCATCAACAGCACACTGTAATACTATACTTCCCGTCCTTTTTAGGATGACATTTTTCGTTATTTGAAGGCCTACTCTGGCTTTTGCCAGGGGCCGCCATAAATATAGCCTAAAGGCGGTTTCTGGGACCTCTCCGCGGTGATCCTCACCCGCATGGTGGCACTTGTGTCATCGGGTGTTTATCGCTTGTGTGATGTCCTGGTGGGGTAGAAAGTCAGTCAGTCAGTCAACAGCCTTCTGTCCCGAAAGCTGCGGTATTCTGGCCATTATAACCTTATATTAGGGCCCCTGGCAACAGCCGAGGCGGGGCTTCAAGATGGACGAAAAATTGCCTCCCACAAGTGGACAATGGATTATGTTTGTAGTTTTCTCTCGACCACATCACCCACCCAGTGCCGATTGGATTATAAAATATTGGTCTAGCCCTATATACCCAGTACGCCTGCAAAGGCGTGGAACAGGGTCCTTTACTTTTACTATATGCCTAATACATCTGAAGGCGTGGGAGAAAGGTTATGTACTGTAGTTTTCTCTAAGCAATTTACACTCAGTTATTTGCCGTTAACTTCTGAATGGATCTGTACTCTTAAAGTTGTAGAACATTTAATGCAAAGCAGTCTTTTGCCAAATTATTTACAGCACAACGAACCAGGTAGGTAGGAATTGTAAAAATGCATTCGTTACCCGTAGCCACAGATGCGGAAGTGGAATCGAGACCTCTGCAATAAATTAGTTCGAACTAGTAGAATCTCATGCCAGAGTGGGACACACGCTTTGTAGTCGCCGGCCCTACGGACATGACAGTGTCGGCAAGTTCGCGTGAGGGCACACTGTCCATTATCCCCAGTGCTATTTGAACAAGCGGGTTGAGAATGGCCAGCAGTTGATTTGGCTATTTAATTACGCTAGTTAAACAGCCATTAATGCCTTTTGGTGAACCCGGAATAAAAAAGGCAACAATAGTGGTATTAAACCATTGAAGTTGTCAAGCAAACGATGGACATTTTTAGTGCCTGTTCGGGGCCTGGCGAGTCCATGACGAGTTCACAAGATCTTTTCACAGGCAGACGTCGGGCTGCATTCAGATCAAGCTGGGTTTTTTCCTCCTTAAACTATGTTATTAGTGAACGGCGGAGGCTCATATCGCCGTTCTTTAGTGTCTGATATTGTTTCTTGGAATTAAGAACAGAAAGCACTATAATTATGGGATAATTTTCTCCTGGCTAGTGTTTGCAGGCAGGCAATAGAGCGCCATGAAGCGCTAGTTATTTACAAGTGAAAAGTCTAGGTCAGGCTTATCAAATATCAAGTTAATTTTCCGTCTTTTTCTTACAGGAGCTGCCGTTTTGAGTAGCATAGTTGCTGATTTGATTCCCATTGCAGTGAAATTTTTAAAAGTGACAATAATCGATTCGGTTTAAATTGTATTCCAGGAAATGTTAGGGGAAGTAAAGTGCAATAATTTACCAAAATGCATAAATATATGTCGGGGGTACGGAAAGGGGGAGGGTGGGGTGATGTCTCGGTTTCAGAAAACAATAATCAGTTCTTGAACAGCAGATTATTAGGAAAATAAAAGTGCGTGTTCCCTGTGTAGGTTCCAGGGCCCTTTTATAAGAAGAAAAACAAGAATAGACCCACTGCCTAACCCAAAAGCATGTCGTAAAAGTCGACTATTTGGGAAGCTTCCTTCGAAGTCAAAGTGCACCTATCTGAGAGGCCAAGGAATCAACAGTCTACACACAAATGTGTTAGATCTGTCAAACAGATACACACGTAACACTAAAGTTCAGGAACAGGACTGCAGTCCAGAAGTGGACGAACAACCAGAACTTTATACCAGAGTTTACTGCTGGTGAACGCGAAGAAGAAGAAGAAAAGAGCGTCGTGGGATGTGAACAAGAGGACTCCTCTAGTCCAGCCCCTTGGACTAGCAGGTCATTGCGTACTGGGACACATTCTAGTCCAGCCCCTTGGACTAGCAGGTCATGGCGAACTGGGACACATTCTAGTCCAGCCCCTTGGACTAGCAGGTCATTGCAAACTGGGACACTTTCTAGACAAGATCCTTGTACTAGCAGGTCATTGCGGACTGGGACACATTCTAGTCCAGCCCCTTGGACTAGCAGGTCATTGCGTACTGGGACACATTCTAGTCCAGCCCCTTGGACTAGCAGGTCATTGCGAACTGGGACACATTCTAGACCAGCCCCTTGGACTAGCAGGTCATTGCCAACTGGGACACATTCTAGACCAGCCCCTTGGACTAGCAGGTCATTGCCAACTGGGACACATTCTAGACCAAGCCCTTGGACTAGCAGGTCATTGCCAACTGGGACACATTGTAGATCAGCTCCTTGGACTAGCAGGTCATTGCCAACTGGGACAAATTCTAATCCAGCCCCTTGGACCTGGAGAACAAAATCTAAAGGATGCTTACTACCCAGGACATTTGAAGTGATGCTTGCCACTCTGCTCAGAGCATGCCTGTCCCCACCTTTCTCAACATGCTCTTTGAGTCAGTTACAATGAAGTCATGTGTCTACAGCTGAATTCTGGTCGTCTCAACCATAGACACATCATGCTGTTTTAGAGTTTCTCAAAATGTATCTTTCCAGCTTTGTCTATTAGAGTTTCTCTAATTTTATCTTTCCAGCTCTGTCTATTAGAGTTTCTCTAATTGTATCTTTCCATCTTGGTCTATTTGAGTTTATCTAATTGTATCTTTCTAGCTTTGTCTATTCGAGTTTCTCTAATTGTATCTTTCCAGCTTGGTCTATTAGAGTTTCTCTAATTTTATCTTTCCAGCTTGGTCTATTAGAGTTTCTCTAATTTTATCTTTTCAGCTTGGTCTATAGAGTTTCTCCAATTTTATCTTTCCAGCTTGGTCTATTAGAGTTTCTCTAATTTTATCTTTCCAGCTTGGTCTATTAGAGTTTCTCTAATTTTATCTTTCCAGCTTGGTCTATTAGAGTTTCTCTAATTTTATCTTTTCAGCTTGGTCTATAGAGTTTCTCCAATTTTATCTTTCCAGCTTGGTCTATTAGAGTTTCTCTAATTTTATCTTTCCAGCTTGGTCTATTAGAGTTTCTCTAATTTTATCTTTCCAGCTTGGTCTATTAGAGTTTCTCTAATTGTATCTTTCCAGCTTGGTCTATTAGAGTTTATCTAATTTTATCTTTCCATCTTGGTCTATTAGAGTTTCTCTAATTTTATCTTTCCTTCTTGTTCTTTAAGAATTTCTCTAATTTTATCTTTCTATGTTGGTCTACCTTGTGCTCGCCGTTTTTATCCTCATTTGCCACCTAAAGTTGGTATCAAGCACAAAGCACACACTCTGTAGCTCTGGCTAGGTGGTGAACTGATGGATGACAAGCTGGATGATGTGAGGGCTCTTTGGGAGCGAGTGAACAGTGCGGAGGGACAGATAGATCATTACGGTCTGAGGAGAATGGCACTGCGAGTTACCGGGGGATCTGAACGGCGCATAACACTCAGGGGAAAGGCGAGACGGATACACAAACAAACGGTTACTGGTGCCATCGGAATTGGAACTTTTCGCTTGCTGCTGAAGATAGAGATGGCGTGCTTACTGGGGTGTCCCGAGAGCTGTGCGGTCGATTCTCAGTTCAATATTCAACATTTTAAATTCTTTTGGCGTGTGCCTTGTTTGGTGGGGTGGGGGAAGGGGGGCGGGGGGGGGGGGTGCATTATAGAAAGAGAAAGACTAGAATGTGTTGTAATAGTTGGGTATATCTGTAAACACGAAGATAGAAAGAGACAACAAAGGACATTTTGTTTACAAAAATTTGTAAGGTTTCTTATTTCCTGGAACAACTAGTGCTTGTAGTCATCAGAAAAAGTCTTTAAAAAATGCTCCTGGTACTCACTACAAGCTGTCAATTCAAAATGATGCCTTAGAAAGGTGCCGATACTGCGTACTGTTGCGTGCTGTCCCCACTACCCCCCACTACCCCCCCCCCCCCCCAAATCATGGTCTTTTGTTATAACATGTTTGTACTTTCATCCGATTTTTTTTTTTTCAGTTTGTACAGTGAAATAATAATTAGATCCATACATGGTATTCCAGAAATATCAGCTGGTGGGCACACTGTTAATAATCTGCGATATGCTGACGATATGGTTTTGATCGCTGAAAGTAAAACACAGCTGCTAGAAATGATGGATATAATTGTAACGGAAAGTAAAATACAAGGGTCCTAGTTGCAGCAGCAGAAAAACAGAAGTAATGGTAATTACAAAGAAAACTGACTCTCCAAATTGCAACATTTAAGTGAATAGGGCAAACTTCAAGCAAGTTGATATGTTTAAGTACTTGGGTACCCCGATAACATCAGATGGAGATGTATTAAAGAAGTTAAATATCGAATAGCTCAAGCAAAGGCAGCATTTTACAAAATGAAAAATATTTTATGCAATCTTTATTTTTCCAATTGAGACGAGAAAGAGAATTCTTAAAACTTATATAAATCCTATATTGATATACGGATGTGAATCATGGACAATAAGTAAATTAGTGAAAACTTATTTGGAAACTTCGGAGATATGGTCTTATAGAGGAATGATGAGAATACCCTGGACAGATACAAAGAGTAATAAAGATGTTTTGAAAAAAACTGGCTCCCGATGAGATTGCCCACACCAGAAAAAGACAGTCTACATTCTTTTGTCATGTGGCGAGAAGGAGAAAATTGACGGTAGGAAAGTTAGAGGGGAGGAGAGGGAGAGGTAGACCGAAAGAACAGATGCTGGACAGTTTGACATCATGGCATGGAAGATCATAGGTGTCAGAGTTGATTGAAAGTACACGAGACAAAAGGTTTTGGATAGACGGCATAGACTTTAAGAAGAAGTGGGGATACAATTTACTCACTTGTTCGCGTTCACCAGCTGTACACTCCGGTAACAGTTTTAGTTGTTCGTCCACTTCTTGACTTTGGTCTTTTTTATCAGAATTTGAGTTTTGCGTGCACTTCTTTTTCTTGCGCTCGATTTCTGATTTACATCGACAGACAAGATTTTGTGACAAACTTGACTGTTTTTATGAGTTCTGTTTTAGTTCCATAAAACTTTGAGTGCAGTGTTGACTCATTGGGCCAGTATTCCCTTTTTAATGGGCTGTACAAGGAACATTCTTTCAGGACATGTTCTGTAGTCTGCACACACAGCCCACAAGGGCGCAAAGGTGAATTACTTAAACGATGTCAGTGCATATGCTTGTTAAGTTTGTGTTGTTCTGTCCCGAGGCGTAAAAAGTGCACTCAGACTTCGAAGGATACATCCCTAATTGATCAACTCCTACCATATGTATACCCCCCCCCCCCCCCAACCCATATCCATCCTCGACACCCTCATCCCCAATAAAAGGGGCCTCGAAAAGAGACGATGAGCTTATCAATTTTAAAACTGAAAGACTGCTTTTCACTCCATGAAGTGTATTATGTATATGGTGCCATATCTAGTCCAGCATCTTTTTTCTCGGTCCCCCTTTGCCTCCCCTCCCCTCGAACTTTCATACCGCCACGATGTACTCCAGTTTTCTTCTTCTCATCACACGACCAAAGAATGTAGACTGTCTCTTTATAAGGTGGGCTTGTTCCCACTAGGACCGCATAAACTTCTTTTAAAAAACTAAAGATTGTCATAAGGTGTCATGGAAACATCCAAGATCTGGCCACCGGCAGCAGCTGGACCTTATTCTCACCAGGAGGCAGCACTTGAACTATGTGTCACTAACTCGCAGCTACCACAGTGCTGACTGTGATACTGACCATTCCCTAGTTGTTGCAAGAGTTCGGATGAAACCAAAGAGAATTGTCACTTCAAAAAGCAAATATATTCCCAGGTTAAATATTTCCAAAAACTAAAGACTGAAAGGTTTTGAGAGTTTCAACAACAGCTCAGAGAAGCTTTCACTAATATCAAGGATAACTACAGCAAGCTTAAAATGGGATACACTTAATAAGAGAAAATAGAAGTCAGGACTGGTTTGAAGCAAGTAGCCAGACTCTCCAACCCTTAATTGACAGTAACAAGTTAATACTTCTCAGAAACAAGGACAGAACAACAAGGAACACTCTCTGTGATTTTAGAGAAGCTAGAAACTATTTGCAAATGGTAGCTAAACAGTGTGCCAATGGCTACTGGGTCCAGTTATGCGAAAGAATTTAAAAACTAGCAGTGGTAATATTAGAGGCATGTAAGAGAGGATAGTCGGTTCTGTGGCTCAGTCGATGCGAACGGTTCGTAATGCCAGGGTTCCGGACTCGATCTCAACTGCAGGCCATGCGCCTTGCGTTGGTTTCGACAGTGGTATCAGGGGGCCGACCGTCCATAAAGCAATGGCAAACTACTGTATGTAAATTCGCTTAGAGAAACCACACAACAGCAAGGGCTTCTAGGGTTGGTTCTGCAACGTCCTGTAAAGAATACGTAACCAACCTCAACCTTTTAAGAGGATAAAGAAGGTCGTTCGCCTAACTATTGAAAAAAAAAAAGTGCGCAGCTAAAAAGTCTGAATATGAAATTATTGCTGACAAAAAAGAGGGGGCTAGATGGATGAATGGAACATTATCTGAAGCCGTATTTGACTTAGACTCCAGTAATAGATGGTGCTCTTAATGTCATGATGACGCTGTCAACGCTGGACACATTTCCAATAGTTGTAGAAGTTAGGAATGCTAATTATGAACTGGCTTCGATGAAGGTCCCAGGCAGAGATGGAATTCATATTGAGGTCATCAGGAGTGCGAAAGACATTCAGTCATCAATTAATAACACTCTGCTGGCGAGATGACAGGTTCTGAGGGACAGGTTCTGAGGGACAGGTTTCAAAGTCTCAAGCATCATAACAATATACGAGAACAAGGGTGATCGGAGTGACTGCAGTAACTACAGGGGAATATCACTGCTGTGTACTGTTGGAAAAGTACTTGAGATACTTTTTTTTGAAGACTCCATAACCTAAGGGCCCAGGTTTACCTAGTGTCACAGTGTGGCTTTCGTAGAAACCGGTCTTCCATTAGTATGATATTTTCATTACCACATTTGCAGGAGTAATGAAGTGAACAAAATCAGCCACTGTATATAAGTTTTTATTGATCTTTTTAGGGCATTTGATTTGGTTAGTCGAAAATGTCTGTTTGACGAGGTGAAGAAGACTGGGTGTCCACCTACCCTACTGAGCATTTTTTAGTCGTTCCATGCAGGTATGAAAGGTACAATCAGCTTTGATGGTGTAACATCAGAGTAAATTATAATCAACAATGGGGCGAAGCGAGGATGTATGCTTGCTCCTATCCTCTTTGAAATATACTTCTCACTTCTTTTGAAATATGCCTTTCAAGATCAGGAGAGTGGTATTTTTTATCAATTCTCGATTTGACGGCAGCCTTTGCAATGTTCGTTGGCTGAAGGCCAAAACCAGGATAAGAATGGTATTTGTTAGAGAGCTGCTACTTGCAGATGATGCAGGAATTAGTTTGTGATAACAGCATGCTCACAATTGAAACGAAAAAGCTTGTCTACCAGGCTTGTGTTCTCAGCACTTAATGGCAGTGAAACTTAGTCAGTTTATTCGCACCAAGAGAAACGGTTAAATAGTTTTCACATGCGATGCCTAGAAAGAATACTTGGCATCAAGTGGTAGGACAAAATCACAAACATTGAGATAATGGAAAGAGTTGATGCAACAACAGTCTTCTCAATGCTCAGTTTAGGAAGACTCAGATACCTGGGTCACACCTGTAGAATGGAGGATGACAGAGTAACAAAGGATATTCTCTAAGATGAATTAAAGATTGGTAGAAGATATAAAGATGTGTACATGAAGGATACAGGTATTGAGGTGGACTCATGGGAACAAAATGCCATGGCCCGTGATGAGAGGAGGAGAAACATCAGGAAGGGACCTGGAATAAAGAAAGAAATGATTGAAGAAAGGATCAGAGCTGAGCGTGAGAGAAGAAGCAGAGTAAAAAACAAATGTTGTCAACAATAGTTCTGAGATTCCGTGCTATAATTGTGGAAGACTTTTAATAACGCGTGCGGGTCTTGCTAGTCACACTCGCCATCGCAACTGACCATGAGTTCCTTGCCTCCTCGTAGAGCAATATTTAACACTATCGTCTGGAAAGAGGCAAAGGTGTCAGTCAAGACCGCTCAATGAGAGATTAATACCCGGTGACGTAAAGTGTCACTAATTGAATGAGAATCACCTGCAGAAGTCGGGTGTGTTGGCCAAAAGTGCAAATATCGCAGCCATGTTGTAAACGGACACAATGCAATTACATCATCGGATAAACGCAGAAGAAGAAGAAGAAGAAGAAGAAGAAGAAGAAGAAGAAGAAGAAGAAGAAGAAGAAGAAGAAGAAGAAGAAGAAGAAGAAGAAGAAGAAGAAGAAGAAGAAGAAGAAGAAGAAGAAGAAGAAGAAGAAGAAGAAGAAGAAGAAGAAGAAGAAGAAGAAGAAGAAGAAGAAGAAGGATGAGAATCACACAAGTACCCCTAAGTACCCGGTTCACAGTAAGTTTATATCGTAGTCCCCGACGGACAGATTTTGATTTGATTTGATTTGATTCAAGAACCGACATCGCAACACTCGGGGCATTTCCATAAGCGCTCCGTCCCCATCTTCAGCAGCCAGCGAAGAATTCCGATACTAATGATGCCAGTAGCATTCTGATTAAACGTCCGTCTTGCCTTGCCTCTGAGCCTTAAGCATCTGCCAGAATCTCTCGTCACTCCCCGCTGCATTAATCTCACCAGACTGTGGTGATCCATCTGCTCCTCCAAACTGTACACGCTCTCCCACAAGGCACTAACCACGTCTGCCTTATCATGTATCAGTATTTCACCAAGTTATGCAGAGCCAGCCAGTCTGTCCGCGTGTTCATTTCCCAACACACCGGCGGGCCCCGGTAAAAAAATCCAGACAATATTCCTCACTCGTGTCCTCCGCAGCGAAGCATGCCACTCTGCATGAAGCATACCTGTTCTGATATCTCCCAGCATGCTTTCTGAATCAGTTACAATCACGATGTGTGTGGGTGTCGTGTTCTCTAACCAGCGGAAAGCTGCCGTGACCGCCTCCACCTCCATTCTTAAGCTGGATGTTGTGGTATCATATGCTAGGCTTTCCTGCACTAAACATCGAACATTAATCTTTGCTAAGAAGCCCCAAGCACTTCTTTTTCCTATTGACACTGAACCGTCTGTGTAAATGATCAAATCCTCTGAGCGAGCATTTTCTTGAATTAATTGCTGAATTTTCACCTCTGTGGCACCTGCTAGACGGATAGAAAGCTTCTGAAGTCCAGACAGGTTAGGGTATATCCTGCTGACGCGAAGAAAAAGAAAAAAAAAAAAAGAAGAAAAAAGGAGGAGGAGGAGGAGGCGGCAGAAAAAGAAGAAAAAGAAGAAGAAGAAGAAGAAGAA